>OY979708.1:32995685-33595685 GCA_963855925.1 Inga laurina
GATCATCTAGACAGGAGTAAAGATGAAATAAGACCAGTATGACTTTGAAAAGGTATGGAGATACAAATCAAAGTCCTAGACGCTTGTAAGAGAACAAGGTACTGGACCGATCCACTATGAAAAAGATGCATAGATTAAGTCATAAGTTTGTCTCATGTATAACCATGTCACTATGCCCCTTTGACCTGAGATCATCATGAATTCCTACATGAGAGTCGCTCAGCTTTGACCTAGTCAAAATTCACCTTTGACTGGGTGATGATAAAGGCTATATTCGGGATTGATGGTTTTCATACAAAGGAATGTGAATGGTCAAGGTGGAATTTGTCCCTCATATTAGTAGAGAGATATTATGAGCCCCTCGATGAGTGAGTCTAAGAAATGTATGGCCATACTACGATGGAAAAGAGTTTCCATTTCTATAGTCAGACTACTCAGGGATCGAGAAAGTAATGGTCAAGAATAGGAGGATGACATTCTCTATGTCTCATCCTTGACTAAAATATTGTGTGACAAAAGGGACGTGATATGATTGTATGACAGGTTGCATCGGTTTATTGATCCTCATATGAGTTGGGTAGTCGTAATATATTGCTAGAGGCCGCTTATGACTTGTGGGTTAGTATAGTCATTGGCACACTGCCAACTTCATATGGCCATACAGGGTCACACATAAAAATAGCTCAACATGAGCTATAATGTCTAGATTCATTGAATCTAACATATGTCTTGATTTAATGAATGTAATGGTTAATCTAGATTAGACGAATATATATATATATATATATATTCGAAAAGAAAATTAATAATATTATATATAGATATAATTTTCGAAATACATATATATATATATATATATATATATTATATGATAACATTATTATATTGTGTTAGTTTTAAATTTAGTTTTTATCTGATAAATTAAATTTAATAACAAACATGATAAGAATATAATATCTCAAATTTAATTTATAAAGATAAATTAAATCTATTTCCATTGCCTCTTTATTCATATTAAATAAATGGGTTAAATTAAAACTGTTGGACAGATTTAGCTAAACCATATTTATTTAATTTTCTTATCAAAAGATAATTAAGTGTTAATTGATATGACATAGATTTTGTAATTAATTAAGATTAATTTTAAAAATACAATATCCATCATAAAATAGAAAGTCCTGACTAGTTATTTAAAATACAAGGTGTGAGCTTGGGTTTTCTATGGGTGATGGAAAATAAAAGCAAGATAAAGAGTCGTGAGAAAAGAAAACTCTAGAGAGGGACGTTAGAAGTGCTAGCATGCTGTTCTTGTTGGATTTCTATTCGTGTGGATATTGGTAGAGGGAGTCGATCCGAGTTGTAGCTCCTTGAGATCGAAAAGAAAGACTGAACACATAAGAAAGGTATGTTTTCTACTGGTCGATTTAAATGCCGTTGATAGATTCGCAGTTAGGATTGGAAAAATTTTTGAATTTTAATTTTCCTTTGTACCTACCAATCCCAACAGTGGCATCGGAGCTAGGTCAATTGTGCATTTAAGTTGAGTTTGAGGTTTCGTCTCAATTATAAATTGTATATGTGATGTATAAGTTGTATGTGATATATTGCATTTGATTGATGGTGATTAATCGCAAAGGATAGGAGACTAAGGAAAATCTGGCTTGGCTTTAGTACTCTTGTGTTATGGGGTTGTTAGATTCAAAATCTCATGGGTAGCATGTTGAGTAGAAACATGTGGGGATCTCTTACATTAAATATTAAGGATAAATAAATTAAAAAGATTCATAACTGTTCTTAGAGACATACGATGCCTCACTGCTAGTGTCAAAAAACTTGAAAATCAAGCAAAAATGAGGAAGTTAGTATTATAGAAGAAGTTATTTTTTAATTAAAAATCAGATAAGAGTTAGAGAGAAAGAAAGTTGAGAGAATATAAGGGAAATTAAAGAACTTATCAATTTTCTTCTCTAATCATATGGTCAGTTACTAATATGGGGAAAAAGCTCAAAGATACCCTTTCCTTAGAATTAGGATCACCTGAACTATTCTCTAAACCACTCCTCATCTTCTTCTTTCCCTTCCTCTTTTCTTAGATGAGGAATGAGGAGCATAGGTTCGATAGCGGGACTGCTGTGGCTAACTATTCGTAGTGTGACATAACCATAACATTTATTGCTTTTCATATTATATGAATTGTTATTTATTTTGATTTTAATTTCTAAAATTTTTTGGGTATGGTGAATAATATGGCTCTAGTTTTATAAGGGTTGTAAATTTTTTAAATATGGCTTGTGCGCCGAGCCTTCCTTTACATAGTCTGGATGTACATTCTCTTCTCATCTTACTCCCCTCATGTGTTTAAATGAGGTTTTTCAATGTCTTTCTTTTCTTACTAGAGAGGTCCTCTCATTGGCTTGAGAGGATTTAGGTTAGGTGAGTCATACTATGTCATGTTTAAATTATGTTTCTTTTGATTAGATCATTACATGCATATTTTACATATATATATGTATGTATATTTGTATGAGATAAAACCATGATATATGTATCCATATAAATGAAATAATTAAGCCCTCCGAATGAAATCTTAAGTCATAATGCCATCAATTAATGAATACTTGTCAAAACTTAGATCGCTCAATTGCACATTCCAACAAAGTGGATGCATTTGAGTAATGGTGAGACAAGCGTGAGTAATAGTGCTACTCACAAAGATTCATTATTTTTCTGACTTAATTGAGATTAAGAAAATGGTTTTAGATCTCAAGGCATTAAATGGGTTAAACATGCCAGATCATATGATGATTGAATCCCATAAAGATCTAAGAGTTATATGTGATGTAATTGGTAAAGAGGTTACCTACCTAAATAACTTGATTAAAGCATCCTACCAAAATGGACTTAAATTTAAGTGAAATATGGATCTTAGCCCACTAATTATTACATTGAGGGTTGTTAATTTAGTAGGGAGATTACTAGCCAACTTTGTATATTTTATTGTAGAATCATATCGACTGGTAATACTGCTACACTATCATTACGATCAATCCTTAAGAAGGACAAACTCAATAGGAAAAACTTCCTTGACTGGTTTAGGAACTTGAGAATTGCTCTTAAGCAGGAAAGAAAAGCATATGTCCAAGATCAACCTATTTCTGAGGAGCTTGCAGCCAATGCTCCAAGAGCTCATAAAGATGCTTACACAAAGCATAAGGAAGACTCTGTGGATGTAGGTTGCTTGATACTTGCCACCATGTGTAACACCCTACTTTCTTACCCCTTTATTATGTTCACAAAAGTATTTACTTATATTCTCTTAGGGGATTATTAGTTATTTATAGCTGTTGAGCCATTATTCTTACCACATATCAGAGTTCGTTCTTTTTCTTAGTTCGTCGTGATCCTGATTCTGGCTTAATTCAAATTCGTGTATTCATTCTATTATTCATGCTATTTATACAAATATCTAGGTTGTCCAATTAATTTATATATAATAAATTAATACACATTCTTCTGCAATTCTTCGTCTTCTTGTTCTTCTTCAAGCATTCTTTTCTTTCCTGTTCACGTACCTATATGGTTGGTGGGGGAGGGTGATATTTAGGGGAATCTCAGTAACAAACAATACTAACAATGCATGCAAGATGAATAATAGTGCATCATATGCTTGCCTTTTATAGGCTCATGTTCACATAATGACATTCTGCATGCTCAATGTTTCATGCAACATACTTATGACCACAACAAAAATAGAAACAAAGCTTCATTCATTCATACATGCTTCATATAATTAAGTAAAGCAATACAACAAATCAATACATAATATAAACATCACATACATCCAAGCAAGTAAGTTTACTACCTTTGGACAAAGTCCCTCTTCCTATTCCCTTTTCTTCTAACTATTGAAGCCTCTTGGAAATTCTTCAACGCTTCATCTTTCTTGGCTTCTCATGACCCTAAATAAATAATGACATTATTAGATCCATGATCAATGAATTTCTAGTATGGCTACACTAGCCTCAAGTGCTCAACTTAACCTTTAGAGTTCAAAGAACTTAACCCTTAATTCACATGGTAGCTAAAAGCCACTAGCATTTTGACCAAACTTTGAAAATTCATAACTAATTCTATAGAACTCTAATTGGGGTGGTTCAAATTTCTACTTACAACTATTTGAGTCTACTTTAAGGGAAAAATATCATTGAGCCTAATTAATACCCATTCTGCCACAGATTTCATTCCAGAAACAACATCAAACTTTGAAAAATTATATCTCTCAATCCAAAAATCCAAATGACACATAATACCTATCCAATTAAAGCCTAGGATGTATACTTTCATCTGGTAAAATTTCATGTAATTTGGATCAAGTTTGGCTATTGAAAAACACGCCACAACAATACTGGTTTTCAGAAAAGAATCTGGGTAGCAACAACTCAAACTTTTAAAAATTCCAGAATTATGTGTAATCCTCCAAAAAGCATAACCACATGTTTTCCCACATAATTTTCAATTCTAAACACAATGGTAATGTCAAAATAATCAAAATTACAAAGTTTCAGTGCCTAATCACACTGACCAAACAGACCCCTTTTAAAACAAAGTGGCCAAAACAGAATTTTATCTATCAACTTGGTCCAATATCATCATAAATCATCATCTAACCATAAATACATGATTAAACCTTAAAACACCCCTTGGATGAATTATGAATAGTACCCCACCCTTATGAAAACTTATCCAAATAACAAATCAATTGGTTCAAAATGAAATCCACGCTTACCTCTACTCGTTTCCGCAACTGGTTCAAAATTTGGTTGTACTTTGGCAAGTGAGATAGCACCAAACACCTCCAAATGAAAATCCAAAACCATATAAATGAAGCTTGAGATGAGTAGATGAAGGTGTGTGAAGGGTATTTTGAGAGAAAATGTCGATTCGGTAATATTTTGGCAGATTGAAGTTATGAAAAGTTACTATTCACCTTCTATCTCTCCTCTAACAATTTCTTGGTATTTTTCCTGATTTGTGGGGGTATATAGATGAAATTTTTGGGCCCTTAATGGTCTTGTAAAGTGTCCTCCATGTGTCGCATTTCGGTGGTGCCATTTGTTCGTGTTCTAGTGATTCAGTGACACATGTCACTTACTTTAATAAAGTGGGTCTCGCCTCTTTCTTAAGCTTCCAGCCATCCAATATATCAGGGAAAGTAAGGGTCTAATGATTGTCCCCGACTCCTAGGCTCAGTGTTTGGGAAAGTCAAGCCGATGTCCGAATTGGAGACCAGTGGATTCCCTGGGTTTAATGCTTGGTAGCGCCTTCTGAGAATGCCAACATAAAAGTCACTTTATGACTCTCATGATGAAGGGACATGTGTCATCTTCTCATTTGTCCATCACAAAAGTAGAATGTCATGATGAGAGGACACTTGTTACTCTCTTATTCATCTAACATTAAAGTTGTGTCATCATTACTTATTTTAATAAAGCTACTTTAATAAAGTTACTTTATCGATACTTATTCGAGTTTCACTCAGGACTTACTCGGGATTACTTTATGTATATCGAGGCCCGTCAATGATGCCAGGTAAGAGTATATGTGTGTAGGCCCCATATGGCGCCCCATACCAGTGTCTATTCTTAAAATGCAGGTTACATATGTCTACCCTGGAAATGCTTTGTGCACTCACATATCAGTATACTTTACTCTATTGACTTGTCTCATACCTTATGACATAGCTGGGTGGCATCTTTTAACCAACCCAATGGCACTATATATGTGTCCTATGCATATTTGCACCGATACTTTGATCCTCCAACCTACGTATATTGGGCCCTCTGCCTGGTAGGGCCGAATCACATAGTCCCCGAGAATCTTTCTGTCTCTTAATATTCTTGGGACTCTTCCTGAACTGGGTTTAGTTGTTTGTCTGATACAAGCTTATCCTCAAGTCTTTAGGCCCAAAATCTAGGATATTATATCATGGTTCCAGAGCTCCAAAGAGATCTAGAACTTATGGACGCTCATGAGATGATTGTGCATCTCAAGGAAATGTTTAAGCAACAGGCAAGGCAAGAAAGGTATGAGACCACAAAGGCCTTACATTCCTACAAGATGGCTGATGGTGCATTAGTTAGTGCTCATGTGTTAAAGATGAAATGCCATATTGATCACCTTGAGAGGATTGGATTTCCTATGAGCCAGGAGTAGGATATAGATTTGATCTTGAACTCACTCCCGAAAAGTTATGACCAGTTTGTTATGAACTGCAACATGAACAACATGGAGAAATCAATTTCTGAACTGCATGGGATGCTTAAAACTGTTGAGCAGAACATTAAGAAAAAGCCCAGTACTATTTTGATGGTTCATAAAGGAAAGGGTATAAAAAGGAAAAGCAAGGGGAAGGGGAAGGGTAAAGGCTCAGATAGTAAGACCAAATAATCAAATAAGCCTGAAACTGAGCCTGCACCTAAGAAGGCAAAGCCTCCAAAGGAAGGACGATGCTTCTTCTAGAATGAACACAGTCATTGGAAAAGGAATTGCAAATTCTACCTCAAAGATCTGAAAATGAACAAAAAGGATAGTGGGCCTATCTCTTCAGGTATTTATGTTATAGACATGCATCTTTCTACTTCCTCTACATGGGTATTAGATACTATATGTGATTCTCACATTTGTATAAATGTGCAGGGTCTTAAGGATATTAGAAAGCTAAAGAAGGGTGAAGTGGACCTATGAGTTAGAAACAAAGAAAGAGTCGATGCTTTAGATATAGACACTTATGAATTAGTCTTGCCTAATGGGCTTTTGTTAGTTTTGAAAAATTGCCATTATGTTCCTACTTTGAGTAGTAACATTGTTTCTTGTTACGAGTGTAAATGATCTATTAAATAGTGCAAGTGTACACTATCATAATCAAGTGATACATAAGTGAGTAGAGTATTGTTTCCATGAGGACTGATCACTAAGTACCAAAATGAGTAATTTTAACTTTATTTAGTATCGATTAGTTGGTGATTGAGAGTAAAAAATAAAAGATGATTAAATATGAGTGTAACTTATATGAAAGCAACTATGAGAAAAAGCCCTAAGGGTTAGATTTCAATTAACAATTTTTGGATTGAATCACTTATCTATTCTAGCCCAATTTATTCCACATGATTGATAGTCAAGTTTCCCTAATTTAATTACTAGCCCTTTCCAAGGTCAAGCAATTCTATAATTAATCGCTAGTCCAATATATTCCTATATGAATTTTAGCAATTAATTATGTATTAAGATTTATGGAACTCAGTAAGACTATATAACTCATGAACATATTCCTATTTCATATGCAAGTCATGGTTTTAATTATAGGATTTATATACATGCATCTCCTTCGGGTCTCAACATGCATATTGAAATCATTCAAAAGATGGCCAGTTAATGAAAAGGATTAAGAATAACAATTAAAACTCAATCATGAAGGAGAAATTAAAACTAGATTTAATAAGTTAAAATTCAATCCGTTATTAGTAAGTTATGTCATCAACCTAGAAAAATTAGAAATTTAACACATGATGAAATTAAAAACAAAACCAAAATAAATTAATATTGCATAAAACTTAATTAATAAATTCTAAACATAAATATACAACAACTAGATGCATGAAAATAGAGAAAATCTAGCCATCCCTTTAGGAGGTAAAACCTTCCATATAGGTGGCAACCTATACCATCCATAAAAAAGGACTACCTAAGCCTTCCATGTAGGAGGCATGCAAGAATTAAATACAATTCATGAAACAACTCTAAGATGGTATATGTGGAGAAGAGAGGAAAGAAATGGATATGAAATGGTTGTGTAAGTGGAGAAGAGAGGAGAGTAATGGATATGAAAAAATGGTGTGTTAAATGTGAAGGAGAGGATGACTATATATAGGGAAGAATGGGGTAGGGTAGATGAAGTGTTAGATGAAATATGGTAAATGAAAAAGAAGATAAAGTGGTAAACAGAATGTGATAGATGAAGTAGTAGGTGAAAAGGAAGATGAAGTGGTAGATAAAATGTAGTAAATAGAATGGTTGGTGGAATGGTAGATGATTCCTGCTCTCAACTTCCAAGCAAAATTCAAAACCTTTGGAGAAAGAACTGGGTTTTAGTCTCAACATAAAAGTTATAGAGCTCTTTCTTAGCTTTTTATCCATATAAAGAACGTCCCAATCCAATATTTAGAGCTCCAGATATTGCTTGAAAATTAAAAAAGGGTCTAATTTAGTATTTTTTCAAGAAATTATATTTTATGCCAAAATCATTATTTATTTATTAATTACACCCAAATTCATTAAATTGAGCTCAAATATCATTCACAAAATCATCATATAAGGGAAAATAAATATGCAAATATTTTACGTATCATTTCTCTTTCTTATTTAGATAAGGAAGGTTATACTTCTATTATTGGGAATGGTAAATGTTCTATTTATCGTAATGATGTTTTCTATGCTAATAGTAATTTGCATGTTGGTCACTATATATTAAATTTGAAACATCATAATAGTGGAAATATCTATAACGTAACTACCAAAAGGATCAAGTCAAACGATTTGAACCGACCTACCTAAGGCACCTTTTACTAGGCATAGTGAAAGGGCCTCTGATTTATTAGAACTCATACACACAGATGTATGTGGACCACTGAATACAGCTGCCAGAGGTGGCTATATGTACTTCATTACATTTATAGATAACTTTAGTGGATATTGATACATCTATCTAATGAAACATAAATTTAGAATGTTCAAAATATTCCAAAATGAAGTACAAAATCAACTTGACAAAACAATTAAAGCATTTCAATTTGATTGAGGTGGTGAATATCTGAGCCAAGAGTTCATTGACTATCTTAGGAGTTCTGGGATAAGCTCACAATTGACTCCTCCAGGAACACCACAATAGGATGGCATTTCTGAACGGAGGAATCGAACACGATTAGATATGGTTCAATCTATGATGAGTCAAATAGATCTTCCAATGTCCTTTGGGACCTTGCCCTAGAGACAGCTGCATTTATACTAAATCGTGTTCCGTCTAAGGCAATTGAAAAGACACCATATGAGATATGGATCAGAAAGAAACCTAGTTCATCTTTCCTCAAAATTTGGAGATGTGATGTCTATGTTAAGCAACAAGCCTCAGATAAACTAGTGCCCAAATCCTCAAAGTTCCTTTTCGTGGGGTATCCTAAGAAAACAAAGGGATACTATGTCTATAATCTCACCGATAACAAAGTGTTTGTTATTTAAAATGGTATGTTTCTAGAAGGAGAGTTTCTTTCTAAAAGAACTAGTGGGAGAAAGGTATATCTCAAAGAAGTCAGAGTCACAAGATAGCATAGAAACATATGTGGAAAATAGAGAAAAATCACAACAAGTTGCTGAGCCTCGTCAAGTAACACAAGGTCCACATAGATCTGATAAGACACTCCATTAGCCTCAAAGATATGGATTTCTGATTACTGAAAGTTGTGATGTGTTGCTCATTGAGCAAAATGAGCCAACCCCCTATCGAGAAGCCATAGTAGGATCAAACTCTGAGAAATGGCTAAATTCCATAAAGTTAGAAATGCAATCCATATATGACAATCTGGTAAGGACCTTAGTCGATCCACCTGAAGGTATAAAATCCATCGGCTACAAATGGCTTTTCAAGGAGAAAATTGACATGGATAGCAATGTAAATGTCTTCAAGGCACGACTGGTTAAAAAAGGATTCACTCAAACTCATAGTATAGACTTTGATGAAACCTTTTTCCCACTTGTAATAGCCAAATCAATCATAATCCTTCTTGTCATAGCATCATATTATGACTATGAAATATGGCATATGGATGTCAAAACAACCTTCCTTAATGGAAAGCTACTTGAGGGTGTATACATGACATAACCTGAATGCTTTATTCATTCAGAGGACTCTGGTAAAGTGTGAAAGATTCAAGATCCATTTATGGATTAAAGCAAGCATCCCAAAGCTGGAATCATCATTTTAATGAAGTAGTCAAAGAATTTGGATTCATTCAAAACATCGATGAATCTTATTTTTACAAGAAGGTTAGTAGGAGTACATTTATATTTCTCGTACTTTATGTAGATGACATCCTACTTATTGGGAATGACATTCCTAACTTGCAAAGTGTCAAGTCTTGGTTTGTAAAGTCTTTCTCGATGAAAGACTTAGGTAAAGCCACCTACATCCTAGGGATTAGGATTTATAGAGATAGATCCAAGAGACTAATAGGCCTAACTCAAAACACATACATAGACAAGATACTGCATAGGTTCAGTATGTGAGATTCAAAAAGGGGTTACATATATATGTCTCATAGTATCCATCTTAGTAAGGATATGTGTCCTAGTACACCTAATCAGCGAGATCGAATGAGCAAGGATCCATATGCCTCGACCATTGGATCCATCATATATGCCATGTTATTCACTCAACCAGATGTCTCATTTGCCTTAAGTATGATTAGCAGATATCAACAAGATCCTAGTGAGGGTCATTTGACTGCTGTCAAGAATATTCTAAAGTACTTAAGAAGGATTAAGGACTTATTCTTAGTATATGGTGTTAGAATCGGCAGGCACAGCGAAAGAATTTTGAAAATTTTCTCCGATCCTAATCGAGGATCTATCAACATCATTTAAATCGAGTTAGAAGGATTCATACCTTTTGATGATTCAAGGTTTTCACGATATCTAGGAGCCAAAACGTCAAGTCCGCTCCCTCTACCGGTATCCACACGAATGCTTTCCAACCGAGACTGCGTACTAGCTCCTCTAATGTCTCCTAGGGTTTACTTTGCGGCTCTTAATTCTAATGTCTATCTCAATATATATACTCTATCAGGTTTATAACCTATAAGGGCTATTTTCAAATTTCAAAATTAATCATCATTAATTTTGAAATTAATTAATTATTAATTATCTTGATGAGCTAATTAAATAAATTCAGTTTAAATTAAATCTGTCCAACAGTTTTAATTTAACCTATTTATTTAATCCAAATAAAGAGCCATTAGATTTAAGTTATCTTCATAAATTAAATCTGTACCATATCTCTATCATGTTAGTTATTAGATTTAATTTATCTTAATAAATTAAATTTAAAACTAACACAATATAATAATATCATATAATATATATACATATATATATATATATATATATCTATATATAATATGTATTTCAAAAATACATATCTATATAATATTATTAACGAATTTTTTTTTATATTACATATATACATATATATATATATAATTCGTCCACCCTAATTAAACATTTTTTTGTTTTGGGCCATTCTTGTGTGCGACCTTGTAGGCCCATATGAAGTTGGCAGTGGGCCAATAACTGTACTAACCCACAAGTCGCAAGTGGCCTCTAGCAAGACATCACGACTACCCAATTCATATGAGGATCGTTAACACGATGCAACCTGCCATAAAACCATGTCACGTCCCTTTTGTCACACGATATATCGGTCAAGGATGAGGCATGGATAATGGCATCCTCTTATTCCTAACCATTACTTTCTCGATTCTTGAGTAGTCTGACAATAGAAATGGAAACTCCTTTCCATTGTAGATGGCCATACATTTCTTAGACTTACTCATCGAGGGGCCCTGTAATATCTCTCTACTAATGTGAGGGACAAATTCCATCTTGATCATTCATATTCCTCTCCATGAAAAACCACCAAGCCCGATTGTAGCCTTTTTCAACACCCGATTAAAGGTGACTTTTGACTAGTTCAAAGCTTAGCAATTCTCATGTGGGAATCCATGATGACCTCAGGTCAAAGGGCATTGTGACGTGGTTATACATGAGAAAAGCTTATGACTTGATCCATGTAGCTTTCTCATAATGGGTCGGTCTAACACCTTGTACTCTTACAAGTGCCTAAGACTTTGATTTGTATCTCTATATCTTATCAAAGTCATATTGATCTTGTTTTATCTCTGCTCCCGCATAGATGACTGACCAGGGACATTTTAGGACAATATTTATGAATTATCTAAGAATACAATTATCACAATTAACATGCAAATAATATGATAACAGAATGGAGAAATTTCATTAAATTAATAATGTTCAAAGTACAATTATTGGCCCTTTGGCACAATTTCCAACATATGGTCGATTGGATGATGAGCTCTACGTAACTGGTTACACAAATGCAAGTTTTCTAACTGACCAAGATGACCTTAAATCATAATTTGGATACATATTCCTCCTGAATGGTGGAGCAGTAATCTGGAAGAGCTCTAAGCAGAGCACTATAGTAGATTCTGCAATAGAAGCTGAGTACATAGCAGCATCGTATATAACTAAGGAAGCCGTTTAGATCAGAAAGTTCATTACTAAATTAGGGGTGGTGCCTACCATCTCAAATCTAATAGATTTGTTCTGTGACAACAGTGATACTATTACACAAGCTAAGGAGCCTATGTCATATCAAAGGACCAAGCATATACTTAGGCGATTTCATCTCATTAGAGAAATCAATGATAAAGGTGATTTAAAAATATACAAAGTGGCAAGAGAAGATAATGCTGTTGATCCTCTTAGCATGCCACTTGCATAGGCAAAGCATAAGCGACATGTTAGGACAATAGGAATTAGGTAAATTAATGATTGTACCTAGTGTAAGTGGGATGATGTTGGAAATTATGCCCTAGGGGCCAATTATTGTACTTTAAACATTGTTATTCAATGAACTTTCCATTTTGTTATATATTATTTGCATGTTGTCAAACCCCTTAACATTTTGATATTCACAAAGTATTAAGCGTGCAGTTCTGTAAGGCATATAAAAATAGAGGAAACATATTGACATTAGGTACTTGTTTACAATACAGGAGAATCCCTGCAGGGTTTGAAAAATATTTACAAATGTATAAGTATTCCAAAAGAAAAAAAGGTACAAACCTAGATAAGTATAGCAGCTTCGGTTTGCACCCGGACTCTATTCACTAGTAGCCATTTCCTTGCCCTTTGAATTGCTAGCCTCAGCTGTAAGGTTTTTCAATCTAAACAAGGTTGAGATTCGAACAAATCTCAGTAGTAACATGCAATCAAACATATAGAATGCATTAATGAATATACAATACACCATGTCATGTAAGATACGAACTCGTGTTGTGAGTACCTTACCTAAGGCCAAACAACATGCTTGCAACCCTGGCTTAACTCATGTCCAAGGTCAAACAAAATGCTTGTGAGCCCGCTTAACTCGTGTCCAAGGTCAAACGACTGTTTGAACCTTGGTTTAACTCATGTCCACGGTCAAACGACTATTTGAATCCTTGGCTTATCCATGTGTACTATCACTGGATCTCAGATCATAGCTAGGTCATGTGTCCTAGGTCGTAACCCCATCACCGTAATTACATCTGGTTTATGAAATTAAAGTGAAATAGAGACCGATAAGACAAAACCAACATTTATAATCCCTCTCCTTCAAGATGGGGTGTTTAGAAAATAGTTCAAAATATATTCAGATTAGTTTCACATTCACGCTTCAAATATAATTACTTGAGAAATCAAATCACATTGATAAATATCAGAGTGCACAACTAAAATCCTGGCATGCCCCGGGTTACATGTATATATAAAATGGGTGTATAGTTTCCCAAAACAGGTGATTACATATCCAAAAATAATATTTACAATCCAAAATATATACAGTAATCTCAAATCCAAAACAGATAACCAACAACTAAATAAAATGTCTCTAAGAGATCCTAACTGCTTTGGTTGTCCACTTCCCTTTTCAGCGACTTGCCCTGTCTGAAATGTTAGTCATTGGAAAGAATGAGATTCAAAAGAATCCCAGTAGTAAAAAATCACTCATACAATGTATAAACACAGCATATATGATTATGTTTAGTAGCATCTCAATGATTCATGGCTCACGCCGCAAACAAAATCACTAACGACTGTAATCACAATGCGACAACTTTTGTTGTAATCTCAATGCCTGCTTTCGTGGTAAACACTATGCCAGCTTCCTGATGTTCTTTGGCACAGTGGGCTCACGCGTTAGACAAATGTCAAATCCTATAACTAAATTAAGGACAACCGATCAATCTCTTTTCCAAATGCTTATTCTATAATACTCTAAGTTGGTTATCATTTAAAATCTATAATACTCTATATTCAATTCTTTTTGGTCATACAGATACCTGAGACTCTTGTGGTTGCAGTACAGTTCTACCATCACACCATACAAATAATGCTACCAAATCTTCAAAGCAAACACAATGGCCGCAAGCTCCAGATCATGAGTGGGATAGTTTATTTCATGAGGTTTGAGTTGTTGAGAGGCATAGGCCACCACACGTCCCTACTGCATGAGGACACACTCTAATCCCTAATTACTCACATCACTATTCACAATATAGGTCAAGCTGGGATCAGGTATAATCAACACAGGTGCCATAGTCAACCTCTTTTTCAGCTCCACAAAGCAATTTTCACAATGTTCATCCCACACAAATGGTTGATCTTTTCTCGTGAGCTTGGTTATCGATAAGGCAATACATGAGAAATTCTGAATGAATCTCCAGTAGTAACCAGCAAGACCCAAAAAACTGCGTATATCAGCAACAGTTTCTGGCCTCTTCCAATCTTGTACTGCTTCCACTTTATAGGGATCCACAGAGACCCCTTCCCGTGAGATAACATGGCCTAGGAATTTTACTTCTGAAAGCCAGAACTTGCATTTACTCAGTTTGGCATAGAACTGCTACTCACGCAATGTATTGAACACAATTCTCAAATGATGCTCATGATCATCCCTACTCTTAGAGTAGATTAGAATATCATCAATGAATACCACAACAAATTGATCCAAATATCGTCGAAAGATACGGTTCATGTAATCCATGAATACCATGGGTGCATTGGTTAGCCCAAATGGCATCACCAGAAACTCATAATGCCCATACCTTGTTCTGAAAGAAGTTTTCAGAACATCCTCTGCTTTTACATGCAGCTGATGATATCCCAACCTTATATCAATCTTCAAAAATACACATGCACCAGATAGTTGATCCAAGAGGTCATAAATTCTTGGGAGAGGGTACTTGTTCTTAACGGTAATCTTATTCAACTCTCGATAGTCAATACACAAACGAAGACTCCTGTCTTTCTTTTTGACAAACAAAATTGGAGCTCCCCAATGCAACGCACTAGGTCTAATAAACCCTTTATCAAGCAAATTCTCAATCTACTTCTTTAATTCTGCCATTTCATTTGGGGCCATACGATATGGGGCTTTAGATATCAAACCAGCTCTACGCGTAATTTCAATTGGAAATTGAACTTTCCTTTTAGGAGGTAACCCACTTAGGTCATCTGGAAATACCTCAGGGAATTCATTTACCACAGGTATACTATTCAAAATCTCACTGGTTTCCCCTTGTACAGAAAAGAAAACCATATATCCCTGACAACCCTTTTGCAAATATTTCTCAGTCTTAGCTGTTGAAAGGAAATTTATGCCGACATTCCTGTCATCAATGCTTTGAGAAACAGGATACACTATCCTCTTGTTCCCACAATCTAACAACACGTTATTGGCTCTCAACTAATGAAAACCTAAAATGACTTCTAATTGGCAGAGCGGTAAACAAATCAAATCTACCATAGACTCGTGACCCTCAACGGTTACAACACAATTTAAACAGGCTTCTGTAGTCACAACCTTAACACCCATCGGCGTTGACACAATCAGATCGAATGGTAACTCATACATATTCATACCCAGGAGCTTTACTCATGCATAGGCAATAAAGGAGTGACTTGCACCTAAGTCAAATAATGCTTGTAACACATTACCATGAAGAAGGACTTTACCTTGTATCAACTCTAGGGATTTTCGAGCTTCCTTGTGAGTTATAGCAAATACTCGACCCTGAGTCCTCGGTCTTTGCTCTTGCAGTAACTGTCTGCACTCAATGGATGTATGCCCCACTTGCTTGCAATTGAAAGAGATCTTCCGACCATCGCAAGTCTTGCCATGAAATGGCTTGTTACAACAAGGACATGTCCATACTGTAAGAGCTCTATGTTGATCACGACTCCCGGACTGGTAAGGCTTCTTACCACTGCCCCTATACGATAACGATCCCGGGCCTTTTCGCTTCTGAGAGGCACTACCCCTACTAGGCTCACTACGACCAACAACAGCCTTAGCCGAATAAAATTCTCTTAAATTGATCTCTATAATCCGACATTCCTGAACCGCCTTATTGAACTTGGTAAACTGATGAGTAGCTAATCTCTTCCTTATATCACACCTGAAACCCCGTACTAACATGTCCGAGCTCAACTCCTCATCATCCATCTTCCATAGATAAGAAGAAATCGAGACAAGTGGATGAAACAGGATAGATATTCATCAAAAGACTCAGTGTCCGGTGCTTGATATTCAGAAATTCAGTCTCCTTCTCAAGCCTCACCGACTTGGGAAAATATTTTTCTTTAAAGTGTTACTGGAACACCTCCCAGGTCAGTGGTATATTTTTTCTCCGTAATGACAATGCAATATTTCACTACTAGCGATGTGCATCTCCCTCAAGCTTATACACTGCTAGTCGAGCTTTCACTTCTGAGGGACACTCAAGGACCTCAAAAATCTTCTCAAGATGGTTTAGCCAATCTTCAGCCGCTTGAGGATCAAATCTCCCTTTAAATACCAGAGGTAAGTGTTTGTAGAATTTGGATACCCAAAATTGAAGATCTCTTTCCTCTCTAGCTGGAACTACATATAATTCTGGGTCTGGTCTAACACGAGGAGGTGACTCAAGTGGTCGCGACGACCCTTCTGCAGTTTCTTTTCTATGGGTCCCCTCCTGGGTCTCCTCTTAAGTGGACTAACCCCGGCCCTCATTCTTCTTTGCCTTTTCAACTCTGAGATCTTCTCTTAGCTCAGCAATCATATCTCACTGATCCCGAATCAACCCCATCATTTCTTGTAACGGGTCTGGTGGATTATCATGGACCATCTCCACCTCAGGATCTACTTGTTGTACTCTGGGGCGACCTTTTGTTGTTCTTTTCATTCTACAAATCATTCACTATGTCAATACCACAAATAATGTATACACATATTCTACAATCTCATATATCTATAATATCAAAAACACATATGTGTATACAATAGTCATTCACAAATGATCTTCTATCATTAAGGTCAAACTATGGGAGCTATCCTAGCAAACTCTACCCTTGCCAGGAACTATTGCTCTAATACTAAAAATGTAACCCCCTCACCATAATTACATCCGGTTTATGAAATTAAAGTGAAATAGAGACCGATAAGACAAAATCAACATTTATAATTCCTCACCTTCAAGATGGAGTGTTCAGAAAATAGTTCAAAATATATTCAGCCTGGTTTCACAATCACACTTCGAATATAATTACTTGAGAAATCAAATCACATTGATAAATATCAAAGTGCACAACTAAAATCCCGGTATACCCCGGGTTACATGTATATATAAAATAGGTGTATAGTTTCCCAAAACAGGGGGTTACATATCCAAAAATAATATTTACAACCCAAAATATATACAGTAATCCCAAATCCAAAACAGATAACCAACAACGAAATAAAATGTCTCTAAGAGATCCTAACTGCTCTAGGTTGTCCGCTTCCCTTTTGTGCCACTTGTCTTGTCTCTGAAATGTTAGTCATTAGAAAGAATGAGATTCAAAAGAATCCCAGTAGTAACAAATCACTCATACAATGTATAAACACATAGTATATATGATCATGTTCACCAGTATCTCAATGATTCATGGCTCACGCCTGAATAAAAGCACTCACGGCTGTAATCACAATGCGACAACTTTTGCTTTAATCTCAATACCCGCTTTTGCGGTAAATACTATGCCAGCTTTCGTTGTAATCACTATGCTCGCTTTCACGGTATACACATGCAGCAGCATCACAAGGCATAAAGCATCACAAGGCATCACAAAGCAGCAGCAACAACACAATGCATGACAACATACATACAATACATTTTCATAAAGTATAAGAGAAGAGTCACTACCTTGTTCCTTCCTGACGTTCTTTTACACAGTGGGCTCACGTGTCTGACAAATGTCAAATCCTATAACTAAATTAAGGACAACCGATCAATCTCTTTTCTAAATGCTTATTTCTATAATACTCTAAGTTGGTTATCATTTAAACTCTTGAGGATGACCATTAGAGGCCAAAACACATGCTAAAAGGGTTGGGAGAAACTACCCTGAAGACCCCTTTTTGGAAGCTCAACACTGATTTTTAGCTGGCTCACTCGAGTGAAGGCGACCTCACTCGAGTGATGGAAGGCTTGCACTCGAGTGAGAGTGGTTCTCACTCGCGAGTGTTTAACAGTGAGCAATAACCACGACCAGAAGCTACTCACAACACTGGAGTATAAGGTTTTGCACTTGGATGATGGATCCAAGATCACTCGAATCCCCAAAAGTACAACACAGAAAGTACTTGCCCAAGAGCACAGACAATTTTAGAACCACATCCAACACTCTAATAACTCCACAATATACTAGTTCCACCATCATTCATCATACAATCCATACATTCAAAAATTGACATAAAACCAGAGCAAATTCCAGAATTCATCATACTCAACCAAAAATCACAATAAATATATCAAAATGATCTAAATGCTCACCTCCTCACTTTGCTAAAACCAAAACCTTATGGTGCACAACATTAGAGAAGAGGTCTAGAGCATTAGAGATCAACAAATGCATCAAAATCTCACCTTTCTTCTTCTCTTTCTTCCTTGGGTCACCGGAAATAGAGGGATGAGGAGAGAGATGATGAGAGATTATGAAAATGATGATGATGAAGCAAGCATATCTTTCCCCTTCCCAAAGCCCAAACCGAATAGGAAAGAGAAGAGAGAGAAAAGGTGATTGTTGACTTATGTGCATGATCCTTTGTTCCACAAAATGCCACTTGTCAACATCTTGCTCACTTCCTCCATTAGCTTACATAGGTGCATAGCACACAATTCTGACCTATAGCTAATAGATCTCAACCCTTGATCTTTGATCATCGATGAGTTTCCTCTTTGGCAGTTAGCCAATTGGTCGGTAAATTTCTAAATTTACCATTTTGCCCCTGATTTTCAGTATGATTATTCAATTATCACCAAGTACATTTATATCAAATTCACATCACATTTCTTTAAAAATGTTTAATTGCACTAATTACAATCAACTTCAAAGTCATTAGCCCTTAATCTCAAATTGGGTAATTAGATAGGCACTATCATGCTACAAAAGATGGCATACAGATTATTTCATAGTATATGAAAGAAAGTGTTACTACCTGACTCCATTTCCAGTTCCTTGGTCTATCCTAAACTCTTGTTCCGGCTTGAGCTATTTCCAATTCCTATAAAATTAAAGTTACAAGTAACTAGTTATTACTTAAACTATTACTGCCTTTAAATCAAATTCTACTAGTTATCTAATGTAGTTACAATAGTTTCTGCATAGTACAACTCTGTATAGTGCAGTTTCACTATTTCTAGACCCTGGCGGATTTTCAGTCAACTTTGGAAATTCACAATTAATTCTAGGAAAATCCAATTTGATAGATATTAAAGCCTATGTGAATCTCTTTAAATGTACTTTTTCATAAAATTACTTAAGTCGGACCACTACAACCATGTCACTCCCAGAAGTTTGCTAAACCTCCCATATTCCATTTGCCTTCTAGAAACAGGGCTCAACTTTGAAAACTTATATCTCTTAACCTACTTATCCAAAAATCGTGTTCTACCCACCAAATTAAAGCTCTATATTTCTAATTTATGACTGTAAAGCTTCAGAATTTTTGGACTAAGTTTGACTAGTGAAATACAGTTAACAACAACACTGCCTTTAGTGAAGTAAATCAATTAACATTTTCCTTCAACTTCTAAAAATTCCAGATTTGCATACAAATTCCTAAAATCATGAACACATATATTCCCATATAATTTTCTCTTCTAAATCCAATGGAATCATCAAAATTAAAAAATTCCAACTCCTCCCCTATATTCTGCACTTGGCCGAAAGTTAGGGTTCTTAGGAAGGAAAATGTGTTTTCTTGATTTTTCTTACTTAACCACTTCCTTTCCCCTTCTAATCACATGATTAACCACTTAAATACTAAATGAACACGATTAGAGGAAATTTTAGCAGCATAACACTTTAGGGTTCATCATTCCAAAATCACAAAACAAGGCAAAATCAAGCCAAATTCTCCACAACAACATCTTATAGCACAAGAGGATCAAGTTATGAGATTAGATCTTGGTTTCACCACTTTCTCTCTCTAAGTCATCTCAGCCCTCTCTCTCTCTTCTCTCTTGATTTAGCTTGCTAACCATGAATTTCAAGAAGAAGAGGTTAGAGGAAGTTCTAAGGAGTTTGTAAGGCATAAACACTTGGTTTACATGCTCTAAGCTTTGACTTTTGCCCTTGGAACCCTAGCTTCTTCTTAGTATGCTTCAAGTGTTCTTGAACTCTCTCTATTTTGGTGCATCTAAACTAAAATGAAGAAGGAGGGGATGATTATCCTTAAAAAAATATTCAACTTCACCTCTTTCCTTAATATTATTTTATTGCATTTTTTTGCCACATGCTCCTTGGAATTTTCTTTACGTTATCATTTTTGTTTGGCCATAAAATTTTTTTCCCTCTTCCTCCATTATTTTGACCAAAATATTGGGCCTTTGGAGGAGTTGAAATGCTTATTAAATTATCACCATTTGATCTCTTCAATACTGCTTTTAATGGCCTACAATTGTTGACTTTTCAAACTTCAATTTACTTGGCCAAAATTGCTTCAACTTGTGGCATATGTATCTCAACCATTAATTTCCCTTTGCCTCCTACTTTTGACTGAAAGTTATCCCAATCAGTGGGAAAAGTAAATGGCTTCTTGCTTCATTTGGCAATTTCCTTTTTGCCCTTACATTTTGTGAAATTTCGCGCATGTACTCAATCTGCCAGAATTTTCACCAAACTTGGAAAATTCATATCTTTATTTATAGATGTCTAATTGCAGTGGTTCCAAAGGCTATATTGCCCATATTAAGTTTATTTTTAAGAAAAAATATATCAATTAGCCAATAGAAGCTTAGAATTCTCAGAATTATCTGTATTGGATGCTGTACAGAAACTTGCCACTTTTACTTGGCTAAATTCAAAAATACATAACTCTTTGTGTATAGATCCATATGACTTATATGACCTATCAAATTAAATCTTGATAAGTCTACTTTGATTCTGAAAAATTTTATAGGCATTGGACATCATTTGCCTATTTAAAAATGTCACACAACTAGACTGACTTACAGAAAAACACACCGGAAGCACTTTATAACTTTACAAATCGTGTTCCAACTAATCATAGCGTGTGTGTGACCTTTAATTTCCTTGTTCTTACATTTAATGTGCTCTTTTATATCTCATTTTGGGCTTTTAACGATGGGCTTTAGTAATGGCCTTTTTGGAAGACAAAAAGCTTAGCTTTATGTCTTGTTTCTAGCCCAATTCTCATATAACTACCAATTGGAGTGTTTCCATCATTTTGTGTGCATCACAATTCACCATTTTATTCCATCAACTGTATCAATTACATACAACGAATATTGGTGACTAAAAATTGGATGTTACACACGTTCACTTTGATAACTATCCTTAAATAAATCATAATAATTGTCCTAAATGTCTGTGGTCGGTCATCTATGTAACCCCTATCCTCATCAAGGCTGTAATTAGTGTTCAAAGCACATGTTATAAATAATTAAGAGATTCAGAATAAATAAAAACTTTTTATAAAACATGTATGATACGATCTCCAATCATTTCTAAATAAAAACATTTGGTTTGTTCGATTCCGTTACATATCCCATATCAGAGCGCTAGCAAAATTTTCGTCATTCATCTAGGATATAACATTAACCAAAGGGTTTTACAGGGCATCATTGCCCATCTGAGTTTCCTATATTGAGGATTACAATACAAATACTATTCTATGGTCAATAAATACATACAATTGTCTAAAATATGATATGCAAAAACCCAAAAGCTAAAGACTAACACAGACAATCCTAGTCTCCCTTGTCCACTTGCTTGTCCCCTGATCCACCTGCCCTGGCTTAAATTTGTTAATTGTAAAGAGTGAGATTTAAAAGAACCCCAGTAGTAACATTTCACGTATATGATCCATAATTAAACAAATATGTAAGCACATATCACAATTCAGCAATATAGCAGCATTCAAGGCCGGGCTACCTACCACATCCTGATCGTTCATTTAAAGCCGGGCAAACTGCTGTGACCCAATCGTACATTCAGCAGCATTCAAGGCCAGGCTAACTATTGCAACCCAATCATAAACTCAAAGCCAGGCTACCCGCCACAACTCAATTGATCATTCAATGATAAATACAAAAATAAAATACATTAAACATGATATAGAAGAAAGTATCACTACCTTGGTCTTTCCGTTCGAGTTCAGGAACATGCCTTCTATGTTCTAGGAAAATATCAAATCCTTTAATAATAATTAAGGACGACAAGTTATCACTTATTCCAATACTCAAATGACTTCAAAACACTTAGATTTGGTTATCATTAAAGTCCCTTAAGTAGCTATAAAATGCTTTAACAATAGCCCTAAAGGGTTGGGAAGAACTAGATTGGAAATCACTTTTCAAAATTACAAGTGTTGAAAAGTAGGGGTTGGTCACGGCCAGCCCACCCATGGGCCCCAGCCAAGATATGGTCAGAAGGTTTTCAACCACGGTCATCCTCTTTTAGGCCGCAACCAAGAAATGGTCAGAAACTTTTGGGCCGCGGCCAATATCTTTGGGTCGCGGCCAACATATTTGGGCCATTGCCAAGAATTGGACAGAAACATTTGGGTTGTGGCCAGCATCCTTATGCTAAGGCCAAGAATAGGTCTAAAAGTTTTAGGCCGCAATCAGCACCCCTCTAGCCTCGGCCAAGAATTGTCCTGATTCTTGGCTGTTTTCAATTGACCATAACTCTCAGCACATAACTCAAAATTAACCAAACTTTATATCAATGGAAAGATTGCAATGTGTGAAACCCCCTCTATAATTATATCCGAAATATGTGATTAAAATGAAATAGAGACCAATAATAATCAAATAACATTTACTAACCCATCACATGATGGGGTTTTCAAAAATACCCTTCGAAATCATTTATAAACTTGGTCTCATATTCACATTTCGAATACAATTACTACACAAAGATAAATCACATTCATATAAATATCATAGTGCATAACATAATCATCCCGGCAATCCCGGGTACATACCTTCGCTAAAGATACACAGGGTACAATTGCCCATTACAATTCTTCAAATGGGATTACGCAATCTCATCTCGAAGGAGTCCTAGCCGCTCCCTCCACGAGCCACTTGCCCGTCTAAATTGTTGGTAGGGGAGAGTGAGATTCGAGAGAATCTCAGTAGGAAACAGATACCATAATGCATGCATGATAGATGCTATGTGTATGACATGTTAGCTTTATCTAGATGCATGCCCCATAATGATATTTCTACAAGCTCAATATTTCATGTAACAAAACTATGGCCACAGTAAAACAGAAACAGAGCTTCATTTATTCAAATATGCTCTACACAATCAAGTAAAGCAATCACATACATCACTACACAAGCAAAGATATCAAATACATGCAAGTAAGGTAAGTCCCCTACCTCCAGTCTTTTCTCCTCGATTTGCGTGCCAGCAACTCGGGGCTTCACATTCGATCCAACAATGTCAAATGTACCATTTAGACACTTCTATAGTGTTTCTGGGGGTTATATTAGGCTATATTGAAAATTTACTAAAATACCCCCGGGGACCCGGTCCGACTGTACTTTTCTTGAAACTTTGACATGGGCTATTCTTACATATTTTTGCCCAAGGAATCCATTTCCTGACTCGGAATTATCAAATTCAATGTCAATTTACAAATTTACCCTTGGCAGCCCCACTTTAAGGGTTTCAGGGGCGTTTTCGTAATTATGCTTTTTCGGCCTTTTCCGAAAAAGTGACCAACTGTAACCCCACCTAATTTTCGCTCCTGAACTCAATGGAGTCATCAAATCATTGAAAATCCATCTCTAACCCCTCCAAACTAGGCTTGGCCGAAATTCTCAATTCCCCGGGAAAAATTGGGGTTTTTCGGTTTCGGCTCCGTAACCGCGTTCCTTTCTACTCCTAACCACTTTATTGACCATTACATTGGGTTAGAACTACCATTTAGTATCAATTTGAGCAGCATAACACCTAGGCCAACCCATTTTCCAAATTTACAAACAAAGACAATCCAGTGAAATTTCACCGATTAAATCAACCACAGCAGCCAGAACAATCAAAGATTGAAGTTTCGGAAGTTACCTCAAGCTCCCTCTGGCTTTTACTCAATATGGCTGAACCCTAGCCCCTTTTAAACCATGAAAATTGAGCTTCCAACACCTTAAAGAACATGAAAGAGAAGCTTAGAAGTAAGGTTACACGCGTTAGGAGCTAGATCGTCGGAGAAATCAGCTTACCTTGTGAGATTTCTCCTCTTTCTCTCTCTAAGAGCTCTCAACTTTCTCTCACTAGTTTCAGCTGGTTCAGCACGAAATGAGAGCTGAAGAAGATGAGAAAATATTTAATTCCATGCTGATGTCATCTTTTATTGAGATGATGTCATAATTCCCATTTTCGGATTTTCTGGCAGATTTTCTGTCCAAACTTTGACAAATCATAACTAATTCTAGAAAAATCGAAATTCCAAAGCCAAATGAAAGGTATTTAAGTCATATTTATTGGAAAAATATGATCCATTACCATAAATCACCACAAAATTACAGAATTACACAAATTTCATCACTGCCCCAAAACAGAGTCCATTTTCGACCTCAAACTTTGGACAGTCATATCGCCGAGTTCCCAAAACGAAATGGCACAAATTATATGTCCATTTTGAAGCTTGGGATGTGAAATTTAAGACTGGAAAGTTTCATAATTTTCTGACATAATTTTCCTAGTCCAAACATCCACACGAGAAGACTTCCCAGAATAGAATTTCACTGGACAGAATTTCAGATTTTCCATCTTTGCTTCCAATGGTTCCATTTTCATACCAAACATCATTCCCACATAAATTTTCACAAGGAATCCATTGGAAACACCAAATCAATCAAATTCACATCTCATTGATATGTTTTCACAACAATCTCAACATGTCAACACAATTCACATTTCAAAACCTAACATTGCAACATTTCCATTCCAAAGTTCCAAACCAATTTCAATGAAATCAAAAAACACTATGACACCATTTCCAACACAATACCCCATTCAATTATTCCCTCGATTCTAAGTCAATTTGGATGTTAATCCACAATTGAACTCAAATACAGGGTTTCGGCACTGCTCACAACACACATGAATCATATTCGAGTGCCAAATCACATCATATTCTCCAAAAGGGTTATTTATCACTAACCACATCCACTTTTGGAGTCATTAACCCTTAATCACAATTTGGGATCTTGCTAAACTGGGGCTTAGCAATCCACTAATCTCAGGCTTATTCTCTAGCCTCGAGTCTCAAAATTCGGGGTATTACAATGTGAACTACCAATAGAAAATCTAAAACCATTGAAATGAAGCCCTCAACCCAAGGAACAATATTATAGAAGAGAGTTTTGGCATTAGAGCTTATCTAAAGGGTCAAATGCTCATCGTTTTCATAAAGCTTCTTTCTCTTTCCTATGCTTCCATAGCTGCCTAAAATGGGAGAGAGAAATGAGTGAGATGAGAGAGATGAAGTAGATGAAATGATCACTTCTCCCATGCCTATGCCATCTTAGCCGAAATGTAGGAGGAGAGAGGGAAGAAAATGATTTAAAAATTGTGTTTGACTTCTTCAACAACTCCTTCACCAACTAACCATGCCACATATCCCAATCTCTATATTTCTCACCAAATAAGTAATCACATAGTTACAATAACTACTCTATTAGCCATTTAGTCATACTCCTCATTTATTTTAGTTAGTAATTAATTTCTTCTTTAATCACTGACTAATTGGCCAACAATTTTCCATTCTTTCAATTTTTCCCTTGATTATGGCACATTAACTTGAATTGCCACATAACACATATTTTAATCCTTTCTCTTTCTTTCATGGGCCATCCCCTCTTATTGCCCAAAAATTACTTTGCCACATAATTATGCTAAATACAGGGTGTTAAGCATTTTCAATAATCAATTAGAGTCTCAATTCAACTTTAATTCACAAAAACATTCTTAACAACCTATTAAAACATCATTAGCACTTAATCAAAATTTGGGGCATTACAATCTATATGGGATCAAAGATGAAATAAGACCAGTATGACTTTGAAGAGATATAGAGATACAAATTAAAGTCTTAGGAACTTGTAAGAGTGCAAGGTACTGGATTGACCCGCTATGAGAAAGCTGCACGGATCAAGTCATAAGGTTGTCTCATGTATAACCACGTCACTATACCCCTTTAACCTGAGATCATCATGAATTCCTACATGAGATTCGCTCAGCTTTGACCTAGTCAAAAGTGACCTTTAATCAGGTGATGATAAAGGCTATATTCAGGATTGGTAGTTTTTATGTAAAGGAATGTGAATGGTCAAGATGGAATTTATCCCTCACATTAGTAGAGAGATATTACTAGGTCCCTCGATCAGTAAGTCTGAGAAATGTATGGCCATAATACGATAGAAAGGAGTTTCCATTTCTATAGTCAGACTACTTAGGAATCGAGAAAGTAATGGTCAGGAATAGGAGGATGACATTCTCCATGCCTCATCTGTAACACCATAGTTTTCAAAGCACTTAGATGGGTTTAAACTGTTAAAGACTTCAAACTAGGGACTGGAAATCATTATAAACCATAGCGATCCCGACTCCAAAACAAGGTTTGATCCTACGCTTGAGTAGGTTTTCTAAAACTTATCAAAACATTTTTCATTTTGATCTCAACTGGTTTGCATTTTCATTACATCCCATCCATTTATAGATTCATTTATTAATATCAAAGTGTTTACTCAAAGTATTTTATGTGGAAACCCATGTTCTTGTGCTTATACTAATAGGTCTAACGCATACGTCTGCCTGATTCCAACGTGATTATCATATATAATTACTAATGTCCCGACTTTGAATATCGCAACTACTACTATGGCTAATACTAGTGTTGTCATATATTATTTTCAATATATACAACCCAAAACAGATAACCAACAGAACTTTTAATCTTGATTGCAATCCTATACTCATATGCAACTATCTTCTTGCCCCTCGAGCCTATTGCTCTTGCTTAGGTTAGTTATTGGAAAGGGTAAGATTCAAAAGAATCAAGCATTCAATCATATAATACTAGAACACAAAGCATGCCACATAGTCATCATATAACATGAAAATAGCAATCAGCATTCAAAACACATCTTGCAGCATATCACATTAAAATAGTGCTAGGCATATAAATCACTTGGCCCCGAGTGTTCACCCGTGTAACAGGCCTCGGGATTTTACTTGTACATAATAGTAATTTTCATGGCCCAGGCATCCACCTATACAACAGGCCCCAGGTGACCACCTCTTAAATTGTGAATGCTTCCAACACATGATGAAACCACAAACATGTAATGCATCTCATAACATATGAAAGAAAGAGTTACTACTTAGATGCCTTTCCTAAGAGGTATCCAGTTGTTCCTCCACGCTCGAGTAGGTCTTAGATCCCGGACAAATAACAGGTCCTATATCAAAATTTATGATTGACGTGTCATTACTTAGTCAAACACTTTTGGCATAATGTAAACTAAGTTATTCTTGACCTATCCCCATGTTTATCCTTTTTTTTTTTGAACTTGCTGCTTATCATTTGAGTTACTTGGGTGGGTAGCCATTAGAAGCTCAAACAAATGCCTATGGGGTTAGAAAATGCTAGAACAATCAACACCTTTTAGAAAAGTATGGAGTGCTGAAATAGGGGCTTGGCCGCAACCAAGGAATTTTGTAGCCGTGGCCAAGAGAGGTCAAAAACCTTTGGGCTGAGACCAAGCAATCTTCTGGTCGTGGCCAAGAAACAGTCCTTACACTTGGCTGAACTTTCAAAAATCATAACTTAATCTACAAAATTCCAAATAAAGTGGTTCAAAGTCCTACTTGAAGCTTTCTAAGTCTGCTGTAAAGGAAAAATATTAAACACTACCAATTGTAACCATAGAAATACATAATTCCATGAATTGCCACCCTGTTCTAGAATCCAGTCTAGTTTCAAACCTCAAACTTTAACAATTAATATCTCCCAAAATACTGACCCAAATTCAACATATTATATGTCATATTAAAGCTTATAATGTCTATTATCTTTCTAGAAAATATCACAGCCATCAGACAATATTTGACTAGTCAAATTTGTCCCACAAGCAATCTGGTTCCAGACTGTTAGCAACTAAGCACCAACCAATTTGTAATTTAAGCATCAAACTAGTCTAATGTCTTCATAAATCACCATATAACCACAAATACATAATCGAAACATCATTTTTCCTCAAAATCACAAGATGGCCAAAACCCAAAGTCCCCACAAAATTTAGAATACTCATCAAAAGGTCAAAGTAATATGTTCAAATTAAAGCTTACGCTTACCTCTACATGTTTCTACAACCGATTCTTGATTTTGGCAGCACTTCCCCTAGGTAAATAGCTCTAAACACCTCTGATCAAGAATCCAAAACCGTAGAAATGTTGCTCTCACTGTGAGAAACAACATTGGAGAAGACTCTGGAAGTTGGAAATGCCAAATCGGAGGTGAAATCGACTCCAAAGCTGAGGAACTTTCACTATTCACCTTCCTTCTCTCCTCTTTTTGTTTCTTATGATTTTTTTTTTCATTTTTCCCTCTATTTTAGGGGTGCTGCATGAATTGTGAGGGTAGAGAGGGAGTTTTTGGTGTTTATCTTCCCCTAACATAAATACTTAGCCCAAATTCTGCCACTTGTCAAAAGCTTATAGTCCCTCAAAAAGGTAACTAATTAGTTACTATAACTAGTTTACTTAGTCATTTAGTCCTCCATCTTCTTTTTTTTTTCTTTGATTAATTTCTCTTTTCCCAAGAGGAGGGAAAATTGCTGACTAATTGACCAATAATTCCTTTCTTCCCTTTTTGCCCTTGACTATGGCAACATTAATTATATTGCCATCAGTTGTTTCTTTTATTTTATTTTCCTTCTTCCAAGATGGCATTCCCTCTTTTATTTTGTTTCTAGCCCAAACAAACGTTAATAATAGTATGTCTCTTCTGCTTCTTCATCGTCTTCCCGTACCGTAGAAAAGACAGTTTCTCTTTCTAATCAAACTTTCAAACTTGCAGACTTCTTTTCTACCTCTTGACTGAGGTGAAAAATGACAATTTGTTTTGCTCAACTATTTATTCTCAACCGTCAATCTAAATTCTTATGTGGATAAATGTGGCCTCACAAAGATTAAAGTGAGTCCGATTGGAGGGGAAATTGGGTACTTATCCATGACAATAATGATCATGGCCCACCTTCAGCAGTTGATTATCATTAAATCAACATGTTTATATTCATTTACTCCCTCTGTTCTCAATTGATTATCATCGGATCAAGATGTTTTCTTTTCTTGTGCTTACACCAGCCACATCCACACTCTACCCTTGTTTGTCTTATCTCCGTTCAAGTACCCATATAGGTTGAAAGCCTATTACCCAATACATCTATGGGATTTAATCACAGAAAATTCCAGGGACCTTTGATTTTTTTTTTTTTGTAGAGATTCATATTGGAAATTGAGCATTCTCTAACATTGATTCCACTAAAGTTGCCTCCAAACTCAAATCATCCTGAGTCTTTTGATTTGATCCTAAAACTGGAATGAAATATTGGGATCATTTGCATAAAACAATCACATATGACACACGGATATTGAAGCAAATCCCAAACAAAATCAACTTAATCATGTTTCCCCCATACAAATGGGGCTTTCTTGGTTTTTTTTAAGGCTATGGTATATACAAGACCCATACAAGTTCTGCAAAACTGAATCAACTTTGGGACTTTTCTCCCATGAGAAAAATTGACGATAATTTTTGGAAATTGAAGAAAATAAAATAGTTCCACCAATATCCAAAATCCATAAAGAATTCATATTAAAATAATAAAGCCATACTCATTACATATTTTCCCAAATCTTTTTTCATAATCAAATTATTCATATGGCAACTCATAAATAATTTTCACAAAAGACAATCAAATAAAAAAATAGAGATTAGAATTAAAACTTATCTAAATTCCCTTCTAATCAATCAAAAAAATTTGAGAACACTTATCTTATTTTTTCTGCAATCTGCCAATTGAAATTGAGAAAACTCCATCATGATGCACTCACAGTGTTAGCAGGAAATATCTCTTAAGATGTGGGCAAAATCTGCAAAAGAAATAAGAAAATATTTGATTCGAGTTGCGTCCGAGGACACTATCCTTAAGATATATTCCTTAGCCTCCTTAGTAAATATGAAGCGGCATCTCCCCAAGATTAAATGAACCCTTCCTGTAAGGATACAAGGTGGTAGAATTGGCGGAAGATAGAGTAACTCAGTGAAAGATTATCGAGGCTTCTGTTTCTCTTTTCTACAAATGGTGTCACGGTTGGGGTATTTATAAACATGAATCAATGCCTTGAAGAGGTGTCTCTTGAAGGCTACATCTTTTTAATTAGAAGTCATAACCATATATTAAATTCAAGAACCATGTTAATTTATGAACCAACACAAATCCCTTAATTTATTAGGGAATGACTTTTCAAGACACATCTCTTCATTTTAAAATATTCCAATAATATTGGAAAGACTCTTTCTTGGACATACCTATATGCAATATTTACAATAGGTGGTGGTGTAAAATAGAGAAAGGGTCGATGTAAAAGCCACGAAGGTCGCCATCGACTAAAATAGAGTGAGGGTCGATAAAGGTGAGGTACTCTGATCTCACCTCCCCCTACTGTGATCTCTCTTACTATGGTTTCAGTCCGCACGCAACACACATATTGTTTTGTCAAGGCACTTCGAGGAAGAAGAAGGAGAAGGTCTGGTCAAAACTTATTTTGACTAGGAACAAATATGCAAACTTTAAAGGTTCGTGGAGGGACTAATGTGTAAATTTTTAAAATATTGATGGGACGAACTGTAATTTCCAAAATATCTGGGTACTTTTCTATAATTTTCTCTGGTCTCTTTTCTTCATTGATTTGCAATTTCCAGAAATTTTATAGACCTTTTCGGTAATTTTTCCCAATCCTAAAAAATATTAATTCGACCCCAATTGGCATTTTCCAAAATCTCCAAATTTTCTTTTTAAATACTTACAATGCAATATTAAGCACAAGGTAGTATTAAAAGTCCAAGAAATTATTTGCATGAATAATTAATAAATTATAACAATTTTGTCCCTAATTATGCTTAATTCAATACAAATGTTTGTAACTCAAAATAGTGCTAATGTCCTAGGAAATGCATTAAAATCCTAAAGTAATCATGAAAAATCATATAAAAATATGGTTTAATCAAATAAAATAATAGTAGTAGTAATATTCAAATTTTAGACAACATTTTTTTTTTGTTTTATGTTATTTATTCCAATAATAAGATAAATATACACAACTATTGACGTGGAAGCCATCACACATACCCATACATTTAAAATAATTATTTTAAAGGGATATTTCATTTGCATTATTATTTTTTATACAATAAATGTTCAGAACTTGATACTTCTTTTAAATTATTAGTTTATTATATACTCTTTGACTAAATAAAACAAACTACAACAATATCTAAGTGCTAACAAAATAAAGATATTACACCCTCACTCTGTTTAGATTTCCAAGACACTTCTCTTTTATGACTTTGAATCATAAGGAGATTTATCCTTTCAACTTCTATTTCTACTTTTATCTTTAACTTTCTTACAAATAATAGACATTAAGAGCCAATATATCTAATGAAATGTATAATTCCTTGGCCCCAACAGATAATGGGCTTATAAGTGTCTGTTTGGCAAAGCAGTGCCCATGGGTTTGGCAAAGCTTCGATAGTCACTGCACTTCTCCCTCTACTGTAGCTTTTTTTAAGCCCCACTGCACAGCTTTTTATGCCATAGCCACAACACTTCTGTTCTCTTTCTTCCATCAATGCTTCTGCTACTAGACCATTAGAGGCATTGATTTTTTGGCTCACGTAACTTGTTGGTTTTGTTTGACATTTACACATGCAAAATGCCATCTCTGAGCTGTGGTTTTGCTTGAATCTGAGCTTCCGTCCAGATCTCCGTCAAGGACTCTATCTTTAAGTGTCGCCGTCATGAGTCATAGCATCGTCCAGATCTCAGTGTGTGAAGAGCCGTTCAAGTGTCTACAGTGGCGACCTGTTTCTTTTCATTCCACTCATCACTAAGCTCATGGCTTGCCTTCGATGGTTCAGTGTTTCCTCCTGATCTGAGGTTGCGTCCTTCGGCATGTCACGGTGGTCGGCCAAGGAACTTGCTAATGTAAAAATTTATTGCTCCACAGTGCTTGTCTTGTCGCAATCTGTGCGACCGAGACTCATGAGGTGCAGATCCATGACTTGGGACACAGAACAAAGGCCATCAGAGCTTTTGCAACTCATCAGAATAGTGTGAGGTGGCTGGTTCTTGTCTCTTCATCGCCTCACCGTGTCTCTATCATATCTTCATCCACAATTGGCAGCCAGCATCGGGTAACAAGCTTTCGTCTATCCCTATTCTATGTCAAGTTTTGTTTCTTCTTCTCCTTCTCTATTATTTTTCCTGGGGAGGCAAGTACTGAACATATATAACCGAAACTAAAAGTTATTTTTCATGGCCTAAAAGCAATCCGAAACAAAACCCCAGTTTAGGTAGGTCCTCTGTTTTGTCAAAGTTGTTTTTGTTTTCTGATAATTTGACAACTCTTCCCATATTTTGACCTTCAACTTAAGGAGACAAAGATCATATAGGCACCTAAACAGTTAGTTGTCCGTTCGAATGGGCTGTTTTCTGCATTAAGCTAATTTATTGATTTTCACCCACTCTAAAAAAATTTTCAAGTAGCACTTAATATTTTAAATTAATTTTTAAATATTTTTTCACCTACTCTTACCATTATCACAAAAGTCACTTATGCTTAACCAATCCAAACAAGTTTTACTTTTGCAAAAGTCATTTATATAACTGCAAATCCAAATATAAATCACATTACACAATCTGACTTTTACCTAAACTAAGATTGCAAAAAATCAAATTTAAAAATACCATTTTTACAATCATTATTCCAAATATACACGATATGGTGACAAAAAGTTGAAATTGGATTTGGGCTAATTATTTTCTGATAAGTCAACATTCAAGTCCACTTGGCCATACTGATTAAGAGATAATTTAAATAAATTTATCTCATCAACGGGACTAGGTCTAACGAAAGAATTAGTTCCTAACAATATGGTAAACCAATTCAAATCTCTATTAAAAAAGATGTCCACATTTAATATATAAAGAGTCAAACACACAACTTCACATTTAAGGTACACCCAGACGAATTAGGCAATAACATTACATATAGAATTAGGAAAGGGTGTAAACCGATCCATTTAATGAAAGGCACCTACGTAATACTAATCTATCTATGCAAGGCCTGATAAGTATGGCACTTGAACTTAGTGCGGCCTAATCCCAAACAGCATTCTGATATTATTTATAAATTTAAATTAATTAATTCTCATATATTAAAGAGAGTTAGTTAACTCATTAATTATGAGTTAAATTTTTAATTTCGTCTTTATTTATAATTAGTTCTAAAAGTCAACATGAATAAATTTTTTTTTTATTGCAATTAATAAGGACAAAAAAAACCAAACAAATTAACAAACACACACACATACATTTATTACTCTAAAACTAGACTTATAATAAGAATCAAAATTTGTGGTCAAAATGAATTTATAAATATGATCAGAGTAAGAGATCTTATGGTTTGGGCTAAAAACACATAATCATAATCGTCATTAAAATTGATGTTCATCATTTTTTTATAGGCATCGAAAATCCAACATACTACCTCCCGTTCTTAACAAAAATGTGTTTTCGGTTATATGTTTTGAAAAACCAGACGGGTGTTTAACAAAAGCAACATTATAGATAAAGGGAAGGAGGTGAACGAAGAAGAAAAAGGAAAGATATGAAGAGAGGTTCAGAAGTGATGAAGAGCAAAATATATATATATATATATATATATCATGAAATAAGAAATCTAAAGTTTTTATTTCTTCAGCCAGTCAAAAAAATCATTCGTCGTTTTTTAGTTTCTCCAACCTGTTGAAGGAAAAGCCTTAAGAAGTGAGATAATACCATCGCTGGAGATAGAGGGAAGAGAGGTTCTTTTTCTTTTTTCTTTTGTTTTTTGTTTTTGTTTTTGTTTGTTTTTTTTGTTTTTTGTTTTTTTTTGCATTGAGAGAAGAGAGATTCAGTGTGTGTCTGTTGAGCAGTTATAATCCCGATTGACAGCCATCATTTTTTTTTTTTTGGAAAATGATTGAAAAATGTTCCAAATATTTAAAATTGATAGATAGATTTTTTTTTTTTTAATCAAAAGATGATTATGAAATGTCAAAATGTGATAATAAATTTCTAATTTCAATTTGCGAAATCACCCATCTATCATTTTCAAATGTTTGAAGCATTTTTCTGTCATTCTTCCTTTTTTTTTTTTTTTTTGAGTGTTTGAGGCAGGTAATTAAACTTTTACCAAAACCTAATTGGTGAACATTTAATTGTGAGAAATTGGAGAAAGAAGCTTTTATTAAAAGTTAATGGCATTTTATACTAAATTAAGTTATCTGGAAATTAGTTATATGGTATTGGTTTTTCCCATAAAATATTTTTTAAATAGTATTTAGTATCAAAAAATATTTTTTGAGTGTTTTTAACCCCTTAAAATATTTTTCTAGTTGTACCCACTACCCAGTGTGCTATCAGATTGATTGTAATTTTACCATTAATGTACTTTTTCAGCTCCAAAAATTACTTTAAAATATTTTTTTATGTTTTTAACTGCTTAAAATATTTTTTTTTTTGTGTTTTTAACCCCTTAAAATAATTTTTTAGTTGTACTCAGTCTTATAAGACTGACTACAATTTTCCTTTTAATGTATTTTTTTAGTAGAAAAGAGCATCCAAAACTTATAATGCTGATTTATTGATTTCCACCCACTTTAAAATAATTTTTCAGTAGCATCTAATATTTTAAAGTAATTTTTAAATATTTACTTGATTTTTTAAATATTTTTCCACCCACTCTCTTTTACCATTATCACAAAAGTCATTTGTGCTTAAACCAATTCAAATAAATTTTATTTTTATAAAAGTCATTTATACAACCACCAATCTAAATATAAATCAAAATACATAATTTAACTTTTATAAAAAATAATATTACCAAAAATCAAATTAAAATAAACTCAATTACTAATCACCATTACAAACACACTGAAACTTTCAAACTTTAAAACAATGAAAAAAGAAGAAACAAGTAATGGGACGTCGTGCCGAGTGAAGGTGGGCACGGATAGCTCTGAACCTCAAGTATAGGTCTGATCAAGGTATTAAAACCCGGACCGGGTAGTGAACCGGTCGGGGTACTGGGTTAAGGGTCAGTGGGTCAGACCGGGACCAAACCGGAGCTAAACCGGGACCAAACCGGTGAGAAATTGAAAATTTTAGACTTATAGTATGAAATTCTAAAGGAAAAAGTAAAAAAAAAAAAAAAATTTTTTTAAAAAAAGGAAACCGGACCGGCCAACCGGCCGGTTCGCCGGTTACCGGGCCGGACCGGCCGGTCCGGTCCGGTTTTCAGAACCCTGGGTCTGATAGCGTGTGGTAATTGCCTTACTTTCATTTTTTAAATTAAAAAATGCATGCCTTGGAAGTTAGAATTCGAAGCAATATGTGATACAAGTCCCCTGTGCATTAGTAATGCAGCATTACACCAATTAATTATGCTTAATTATCAGTTATTCCTATTTTATCCATAATCAATTATTAATACTAATCATATATATTTGTTTTAGTTAAATATTTTTTGAGTATATTAAATTATAGATAACAAACTCTAAAATTTTCTTTAAATCAAATTTTTACTTTTTTATCTTTCTAAAAATGATTTTTATCATAGTGTTATTTCATTGAAAAACATCATATATTTAGTATTCATTATCCATTTATCACGTTTATATATATTACTATATATGAAAATATTTTTATTAATTTTTTATTTAATTATTTTGTAATTAGTTTGATGGAACATCCTAACCCATATGACCGTTTGAACCATGATCCGATGATATCTCTAGCTTAACTTTTGATCCGATTTTTAAAAGATTGATTTCATCCTTCACTTTATCATTTTAGATATGTTTTTTGAAATAATGATTTAATCATATTTTTTAATTAAAACTTGTTCTAAAAGATTACCCAACAAATTTGTTTTTAACAACATAAAAATAGATAATAGAATTAAAAAAGCACATATAGTCTTGAGAAGAGACAAAAGAATAATAAAAGATGACCTTAATGATGGGAAAATAATATAATTACTACTAAAGTGAAGAGATGCAGACATGTTTGTTTTGGCGTTGAAATTGTTTATACGCTGCTTTTCACGTAAATCGAGATAAAACTCATCTTACATACTTACCTCGTATATCGTAAATCATAATTGAAAAATTATTTTTAAGCATGCCAATCGTTGTTCCAAATATACAAACTCCCTCACAGAGACACAATACAAGTGTAAATCTCTCTCTCCCCTTTGGCTAAAAAATATTATATTCCATTCAAATCAAGTGGAGAATAAGGATCTCCCAATCTTAGTGCTTTGAAGTTGTTCAAGTCTCACTAAGATGACATTGCAAGAGAGACAACTGCTAGCTTAATGCTCACCAGTTTTTGTTGGATCATCAAGTGGAAAAGAACAATCATATGATGAACTTTATATAGCACAACAATTATTGCTTTGGTGAAATAATCTTCGGGTTAGGATCTGTTATTATGTTGGTGACAACAACTTCAGTGGGCTCCAGTTCTTGTTGGGTTTTCTCTGATGGCACCAACCGAGTCATCGTTTTCATTTCTTTGCTTTTTCCCCACAGCACAACGTACAACCCACACACTATAAGCAAAGCTCCAACCACACTGCACAACAACGTTAACAAATAATTAAACACCAAATTATTACATATGAATGATATGTTTGATGTGTGTGTGTGTGTGTGTGTGTGAGAGAGAGAGAGAGAGAGAGAGAGAATTAGTACTAATTATACATTATATATACCTTCCTAAATAGAGATTCTCATTCAAGGTCAAAGAAGCAGCAAGCACCACTATTACAAGCATTAAAGGGTTGAATGCTGAAGCAAACATTGGACCTCTCATCCTCACACACCATGCTATCACAATCACCACTATTCCAGACGCAACAATTCCCTGCAAAATTCAACAAGTTCTTTTAATAAATATTTTTTATATAATTATCTGAGATCAGATACTATGATCATCTGGTCAAATTTAAGCTTAATGTCAAGTAATAATTAATTTTCTGTGTGTTTTATTTTATCATCTACAATGTTCAAATTCTTAACTATACTTCATGAGGATTAAGTAACTTTCACTAAGCACAATAAACCACTCCTCTTGTCCTATTTATAAAGTAGAGAAATGAAGTTATTTTTTGTCCTCCTATTTATAAGAGGTCATTAATTTATCATATGAATGTGCAATTTTTACCCTTCATTTAATGTTTTGTAAACTTTATAATCATAGGAAATAATGTATATTAAATCAGGGTAAAGTTGGTAAGTTATTAAATTTTAAGACAAAGTGAATAAGATTTGAGGTCTTTTTTTATTCCAATAAAACATGTTGGAAGTGAGCCATAAATAGGATCAAATGATTTATTGCTAATATATACAGAACTGACCGAGAACGAAACTGCAAGAAGCCTAACATTCCAACCCAACTTCCATTGGTTCCAATCTCTTTCCATGCAGAGACCAAACACTGTGGCTTGTATTGCTCCCATTGTAGACATCAAAGATGCACTTGAGAGATGGCATGGATATTCTGCACTCATCTTAGCCTGTGCCATCAACCAAAACATATCTCTTAATTGCACATCAAATGACATCAAGATGAACAAGAAGTTAACTTAATTATCTGTACATTTAAAATTTAATTAATTAATAAGTAAATAAAAAAACTGACCTGAATAATTAGCCAAAGAGCATAGGAGAAGCAGCTTGCAATGGCAGCGAGAACACCTAGCAATTCTGAGTGAGCATGGTGTCGCGTGGTTGGTACGGTGCCGTTTTGGTCATGATGTGGACGCATAAGGTTAATGTGGAAGGACCAAATGTGAATTTCAAAGCCTTCGTAGAAAGTGAGAAGCATTGCCCCACCAATTCCTATTACTGTTCCTAACACCTTCGCTTTTCCTCCTGCTGCTCCCAAGTTTAATCTTTCAAAACTTTACATTTAATACAAAAAACCAATAACAAAAAAACAAAATGTCCAAATGCTTATATCTCTGCATAAGTTATTAGAATGATAATATACACTACTATATATTAGGTAAGTTAAGTTATTTTCTAATAAGTTTCTTACAATTAATTTAGCAAAGTCAATATATTAGTATGTGTGTGTGTAATAAAATTTTTAATAAATCATGCTTTTCATGAGTCATAAATAATATGACTTATTTTTAGATTTTATACAATATATTTATGATCTGTAAATAAAATATAAAATTTATAGTAATATGTATGAGCGCAACTTGCCTGACAAACAAATTTAGTTTTGGTAAAGTGACTTTTTTTTGGGAAACACTCAAACTGTAGTTTCATAAGTTACTTTTTTTAAGTCGAAACAAAACTTCTCTCACATATTTACCTCGTAAATCATAAAACTATTCTCAAAAGTTAATCCAAATATACACTTAAAAAGGAAAATAAGTGAGTCCCACGTAGGGGAGGCTTATCTCTCTCTACACACAATTTCTCATTTTAAAATAAGAGAGCATTTGTTCACCAAAAAACATAGCAGAGAAAGATCATTTGGATATGATGTTCATTTTGGAGTTTATGATCAACGTATGACTTTAGCATTGCTTTATCAAGAGAAAATTTATATAATTGAGCTTATTGACAGTTAATTATTTATAAAACAAAAAAAGAAGAAGATATGGTTTATTAAACGAGGAAGAATTTAAAAGAAAAAGAAAAAGAGTGATTTGCCTTTTCGTTGAGCAGATACACTTTATTTTCAATATTATCTACCCCTTTAAATTTCTGTAGCCACGTGGAGGCTGTTGATATAAATATAATAGTGGATTACGATATGCAACTTTAATTTCCAGTAAGATGTGATTTCAACAAAGCTTTTGTTGAACATGTTGGTTAATTAACTATAAATATAAAAAATACTTTTCGCTTAGAGTATAAAAAGTTAATATTTTGCAAAAGAAAAAAATGGAGACAAATATTATATTTATACCCGCAAGAGATGGCCAAGATGAAAGTGATGGCTGGAATAAGGTTGTAAACAGCAGAAACAAACGTCGCCGATGTCAACGCCAGAGCCTCATAGTAAAAGTTTTGAAATAAACTTCCTCTGAAATATAATTACAAAAATTCACATAAGGCATACTAATTTTGTACAATACGTTATGAATATATAGGATTGAACCAACAAGTTTAACATGCACCTGATTTGACAAGCCCTGAATTAATTTTTATTCCCTACAATCATAGATTAATAAATGTGCGTTGGTTTTTTAAAATATACCCTTATAATCATTTACATTAAAAAATACCATCCCTTTTAGCATGCACGTGGAATTAAAAGGATTGTTTGGGAAAATAATTATAAATTTGGGACACATGGATTGAGATCTTGCGTTCAAAACTAAAACCCATTCCCCAACTAACTCATATTCAAGACAGAAGAGAGTTAAATCCAATTGTACATTTATGACAAAGGGAGTTAAATCTTGAATGAATACTTAAGGTTACACTACAAAATAATATTAAATTTTTGTCAGAATTTATCATGAAAAAATTTTCTATGGCAAATTTCGACGGATTTTCTGTCAGAAAAATTTTCGACATAATTTTTTCCATGGAAAATTTTGCCACGGAATTAGTCACGAAAAATACTCCATGACAAATTCTGTTGGTTGCCACAGAATTTTTGACGGAATAATTCCGTGGCAAATTTTGTAATGCAATTAGCCATGGAAATTCCGTCAGAAAAATTTCTGTCGGAATTTTTTGTGGCTAATTCCGTCAGAAAAATTAAAAAATTATAATTATTTAATTAAATTTAATTTTAACAAAATATCTTTATAAAAATTAAAATTATAATATAATTAGTCATATAAATATTTAAAAATTTTGGTTAATACCATCTTTTATCCCTCAAGTATTTCTTCATTTTTGCTTTAGCTCCTCAAGTTTCCAACCACAGGTTTTGAAACATATAGGGGCAAAATGGTCATATAAAAATTTATTTATTAAAAATAAAATTTATTAGTTATCGATTAATATTAATAAAAAATTATTAGTTAGTAATATTAATTAATTTTAATAAAAAAATTAATTTCAGAAATTAGACAAAAATATAGTCATATGAAATTTATTTAAGATGTAAAATTTTTTAATTTGAAGTTAATTTATATTAAAAATTATAAGAATATATAAAATTATTTTATATTATTATTACATTTATATATAAGAAACAAATATATATTTATAATAATTGATTATATATAATAAGATTATATATATAATTGTGTAATAATAAAACGTCAAAGCAGTCGAGCCCATCCGGTAAGGTATTGCATGCGTACGGATGAGGTTGTGGGTTCGAATTAAAAGAGGGCAAGTTGAGTTACATTTTCAGGAAAAATAAAAGGTTGCAACACGTGACAGAAGGAGGTTGGGACACGTGGCGGAGCGAGGTTGGGACACATGGCCGAGCGAGGCTGCACCACGTGGAGGATCTTGGCGCCAACGACAAGGTGGAGGCGGCTAGAGCTAACACACGCCACCGCCAGCGATGAGGTGGCTGCCGTTGGAGTTGTCACATGGGTTTTTAAAATTTTAAAAATAAAAAATAATTATGCGAGGGAAATTCCTTCTGAAATCCATCAGAAATTTGAGATGGAATCTGAATTCCATCAGAAATTGGTTTATAACGCTATTATTAGTGACGGAATCCATTTCCGTTGGAAATTCCGTCAAAAAATCTAAATTCTATGACAAATTTTGTTGGAAATTCAGTGTTTTTTTAGTGTTATATCAGTTTAACAACTGGTTTGATCATAAAGAGAAGGCATATATACATGTTTTTTAATGCAAAACCCTAAAACTAGAATATCAAAAGATAAACTAGGACATATGAAAAAGGGCAGAAATATGTACCCAAATAAGCCACAAAGAAATGCCATGAAAAGCACTCTCCATGTGAGCTTTGGTCTCTTGTTCCTGTCAAAGAGAAATAAGTATAAACAATAAAAATAAAATAACCATTTTTGGCAAGTTTACTCCTCTAGTCCTTGTAGGACCTAATTTTAATCCTAAATATAAGACTTATTTTCCATATTTATTAATTTTTTTCAAAATTACACTCTATTGATGCTCTCTTAATAATAATTAAGTAATAAAGAGATCAAATGAATTAAGAAAGATGATCATAGTGTTATAAAAACATATCATATTAACTAATTCAACTAATTTCATTAATTTAATCAAATTAGATAAACAAATCTTGGGCCAAGGACTAGAGGAGTATTGATGAGGAATCAGACCTTTCAAATATAAGAGCGAGAGGAACAGTGAAAGCAGATCCGAAGAGAAGGCGATATGCAGTAGCGATCCTCATGCTCATTCCGTCATTAACGGCGAGCTTGTATAACACATTCACTGCTGCAAATGCAATCTGCACCATCACCATACATATCACTGGTTTTAACCCATTCAACGTCTTACGTGAATCCTCCATCTTCACAAATATATATGACTAGTTTCTGAGTTATGTGTGTGTGTGTATTTATTTATATCTCTCTGTGTGGGCTCTTAACCATAACAGATGAACGATTACCAACTTTGCTAAAATTATTCTAGCTTTAGGCGGGGGTGGCCGCCAGCCGCCAGCCGCCAGTGGGTGATAGAGCTGGAATGCTTTTTCATTTAAAAAGTGAGGCGCATTAAGGTGATTTCACCCAAGTTTTGAAATCCTATGGACTAATTTGGATCTTTTTTTCTTTTTTTTTTTGGGATTTCAGGGGATTGATTGATTTGAGTCTTGGAAATGTTGGAGGGATATATTTATCGTTTTCCCTAAATTATTTCTTCCACTATATACCTTGGTCTTGAACGAAAAAGAGGGTTCCATCCATCGCATGCGGTGTAAAATATTTTCTAAAATAGAATAAGGTGTTACACATTTTTAAGAGAAATACTTACATAATCCAGGAGCACCACCTCATTTGTACTCTGACAAATTAAATCATAAAAATTTATCTTATTTTAATCATAGGGTTAAGGTGCAAATTTACCAACGAAGTTTTGTCCAAGGAGCGTCTGGCACAAATATCTTTTAGAAGGGGCAAAAATACCAATGAATAATTAAAAAGGGGCATCCACCATAAAAACCGTTAATCTGTACTAACGGCGTTAAATTATAAGAGAAGAAAACCCCTAACGGCGTTAGTACGGATTTAACGGTTTTTGTGGTGGATGCCCATTTTTAATTGTTCATTAGTATTTTTGTCTCTTATTAATTGTTCATTGGTATTTTTGCCCCTTCTAAAAGATATTTGTGCCAGACGCTCCTCGGACAAACCTTCATTGATAAATTTGCACCTTAACCCTTAATCATATATGGCAGATGAGTCATATGGAGAAATTTAAATTTTATTATTTTAAAAAATAACAACTCATGGGAGGGAATTGCATCTTTTGCTTTTCTAAATGATAGAGTTTATGTTTTTAAAAATCAAAAAATTTGAATTTCTCCAGATGACTCATCTACCATGTAGGATTAAAATAAGATAAGTTATTGTATTTTAATTAGTCAGAATACAAACGAAGTGGTGCTCCTGGAGTATGTAAGTATTTTTGCATTTTAAATATGAACAAAGATAGTAAACCCTAAAATAAAACTAGTTTTTAAAATTTTAGTTTAAGTAGGGATGACAAATTATTTTGAAATGACAAATTATTCTTTATTTCTTCTAAATTATACGGGGGAAAAATTAAATATAGCAAATTCTAAAGTAAAATCTGTCCTCTTACATCTTATTAGCTTCTCTATATCTAAATTGTAGTGAGCCATTTGTCTGTTTATTTAAAATTGAATCCGTTAAAATATTTCCGCTGCTTTTCATTTTCATCAGGTCAAAGAGTCAAACTTCACGTACATCGCAAGTGGCATAAAGTTCGGATTTTATGATGTTGAAAACTTTGATTCGTTTTTTGTGACACATCAGCCGCTCTAATGATTCGATTTTGGAGAGAATATATATATATATATATATATATATATATATATATATATATATATATATATATATATATATATATATATATATATATATATATATATATATATATCTTTGTATGTATGTATATATGTGTGTCTGTGTGTATATATATATCTTTGTATGTATGTATACATGTGTGTCTGTTTATATATATATATATATATATATATATATATATATATATGTATATGCATGTATTCAAAGGAACAATCCCTGCAAACTATAAAATTTTAGAAGATTAGATAGGAACGCCGTAATCTTATCATCCTAAAAATATTATTTTAGTTAAAATAATTGAGTTTGGTGACAATGAATATCGACAATTTTCTCATTAAATGGCTATTTTGAGGATTTGACAACTCATCAAGTATGTCGTTGTCTCTATGTATTTTGAAGGGCAGGCTGGCAGAGATTAGTTATCCTTAAACTCTTTGTATGCCTTATTAAGCATCAAATTAAACTAGATAAATCTACACATAGAGGAAACCTAGGTCGATCTCTTGATAAGTTCTGGATATACTTAGGATTCAAATCGAGAGATGCCGATGTAAGTTACCAACGTCGAAGTCAATCAGTTCATCTAGCTTTTTTGTATTCTGTATTTGTATTTAAATGACACTAAGCTATTGTTTGTAAAGTTTTCTTATTACTTAATGAACTAGAAAACTCTCCTGTGCATCGCACGGGGTGATAAATCTGTTACGACTTTTAATATTACATCAATCATTAAAGAAGCGCCACAGGAAGGCTCACCCTCCTGTAGCCCTTCCTCCAAAAAGCACCACAGAAGGGGCCACCTTCCTGTGGCACTTCCTCAAAGAACTGTCACAGGAAGGTGGCTAGTTTTTTTTTTGTTTTTTTTAGTATTTTTCCTGTGACCTTTTTTTAAGGAAGTGTCATAGAAAGTAATTATTTTTAATATATATTTCATATTTTTAATTCATAACCCTATAATTGTAATAGTGGAATGCTTTAAACACTTTCTATATCCACAACAAAATGAAGAAAAACAAATAACGACAATGAAATAATTTCAAAATGATACAAACAAATAACTAATTAACTAAATTAGTATTAAATATATTTACACAATTGTGAATAAAATACAACAAATTCAATTTAAATAAAGACACAACAATTGACAAGAAATAACACCAAGGCTAGTTAATTAAATTGTAGCTACCAAGAGGTTTGTCTAAACACATATTCATACCATTCCTCGATCACTTCATTGATCGCGGCTTGATGGTTAGTCAAATTGTCACAACGTTGATCTTCGTAATACTATATATATGTACAATCATGCACAAGTTAAAATGAATTAAAATCACTAAAACTAAATTATCAGGCACTAATTAAATTTAAAACACAATATGAATTGCAACTAAATGATTTACTTTTTGAGGAATAAATGGCTGATCATGCGTAATTACATTCTTTATAAATTTCATGATGTAATGCCTACAATCATTATTATTGGGTTGAAAATGGCACTACAAAAATATAATGAAATATTTAACTCAGTTTTTGAATAAAAATTATTTAGTAAGAAAGTTTGAGTAAATTCATATATCAGTACCGTATCTTCTTCCAGGCATAGCTATGGAGAGGGTCAGCAGCTTTAGAATAACTTAAGGAGGCAGAGGCCCGATATGCAGTCAATGCGCTAACAAAACAAATATAAACTGATTACTTTCGGTTATTCAATCACACATGCAAATATTTACACATACACACGTACACTTACCTATTGAATATCACAACATATCAGGACGGTCTTCTAGAAGACCTCAAATTAGAGGATCCATATAGTAAATACGAGGGCCTGAAGGTTTCATTGGATTGATAACAATCAATATCTAATGTTGCCTAAAATATTTTAAACAGTTTGCTTCAACAATCATGTCATGGTAAAAGTTAAATAATAAAACAACATACACAGAAAATACTACCACTAATAACTTACCCCGCATTGTATGACACTATAAATAGCGTAGTTGGTGTTGTTTTTTTTGAAAGTAATCTTTCAAATCACTAAATAGTTTATGCATACCACTCTACCCCCATACTGGCCAATGAGATAAGGGGTGACAAATGTGAATTGGACCCTGTCTATATCCATTAAGATGTCATGGTACGAGTGCTTGGTATAAAACAAAAAATGTCATTAAAACAAAAAATTCAATGATAAATAATAATAACAGTGATAAACTATGATGATAAAATACCTAATCTAGATGTTGATAACCGAAGCACCAATCCATCCATGATTACATATTTCATCCAACACATCACCATTAACATGATCAACTAGACCACTAGCACTGTAGATGTGTCTATCAAAACATAGTTACATGCTTCCTTCACGGATCAAATTTGGCACAATCGATACTAATTGATCGCGATATGAGGTTATTCTTCTTTTGCTCTGTTGGCTAGCTGATGCTTTTGACTTGGGTTGTGTTGTCGAACACTTTGAAATCTTGCCATGAAGTTGGATTTGTTTTTCTGTAGAATGTCCACTCTGTAAAAATCAAAAAGTTAAATCACATAGTTTTAGATGGAAGTGCGAAGGAAAAGTAAAGGGAATTGTAAATGAATGACCTTTTCATACGGCTCAATCAGACCTATTGGCCAAGCAACATAGCCCCCTATAACATCTTTCACCATTATTTGCTTATCCTGAGATAGGAACGATAAGACCTCATCTTCATTAATGCAGACATTAACCCTTACCCGGAGTGTGTTGTCAGGCAATGGTGAATTGTGCAGTGTATCCTTATCGATGTTGTCGACAATACCCACTCTAATTGTGTTTGAAAGATTGATCGACATATAACTTGCATACCAACTCACCCTATGGAAAATAGAGTTAATATATTAAAGTTTGCTAAATTATAATGTAACATATATAAAGTTAATTAGAGAGGAAATTAATTACCAAAGGAAGAGGGACTTTAGGCATGGAAGTGCAACTATCTCTGACACTTGGGCTATTGCAAGGGGGATCTTTTGTATTGGCCTACACTGCACCAACTGTTCTATTTGTGTTCTTAACAATGCATTTTGTTCTTACATCAAACGCATTTGTTCATGAAGTTCTTGCATTTGATGCTTGAAACTAGTCATCTCCTCACGTAGCTGCAAAACATCACTTTTATTGGGGCGCTTCTAATGTCTAAAGTGTGATGTTTGGGTGACTACAAAACCAGTATCCTGAATATGACTATCATACTCAGGTACTCCTAGCACTCTGCTCAACAAATCATCTCGACCAACATAGCTAGCCAACGCAGGCTCCTCCTGTGTCATTAATTACTATCACAAAAAGAATTACAATAATATTAGTTATTATAAATTAGATTCAATCAAGTAAAGTTAATTATTTATTGTATGCATAATCCAATACCTACACAATATTCGACTACTCTTCTTGTTTCTTCACTATAAATTTCACCTTTCTTATTTGTGCAACCAGCTACCCACAGATCATGTCGTAGTACTTGTGAAATATCTAAACTTGATTCTTCTATCTACATATCAAAGTTAGTCAAAGTTAAATGTCATACCCTTATCTTATTTTCACATTTTTCAGAGTGCTTGTGCACAGTTCGGTGAGTAACACAGGATTAGGGTAAATATAGTGATATATTGATACAATGTATTTGATTACATTACAAGTTTTCCCCGCAGGTTTTGATGATATTTACACATTTATACAAAATGCTAAAAACCACTATCTTTACCTCGGGATCCGTAACATCATTTCTCTATGTCTACCAACTTGCCTTTGGATCAGCTGGCTCCTGCTGGCACATTATCATTTTTGAAAAAAGAATGAGATTCCGGGGAATCCCATTAGTAACATATAACCAAACATATAAAATGCGAGAATTAAGTATGCAATGCACTATATAATGTAAAATAAAAATTCATATTATAACATGTGTGTACACAAAGCTTAGAGCCAAATCGCTGTTTGGATCCCCTACGTGTACCTTAGCTGAGCCCCTAACCACAGCTAGGTAATGTACCCCAAGCATACTTGAGCTAGGTAACTAACCACAGCTAGGTAACATACCTCAAGCACCATGTTCATATCACAAAATAGAGTAACATATAGCATATCAACAATCACATAGTGTATGAGATATTATAGTTACTACCCTAACCCTTTTCACCTTGAAACACGTGCATCATAAAGCATGCCAACGACTGGGCTCTCAACTTGGCCCTAACATGTCAAATGTATAGGAATTAGGTTCAAACCCATTCATGTACTATTCTAGACACTTCCATAGTGTTTTAAATGGCTATATGAGTCTATTGTGAAAATTTACCAAAATGCCCCTAAAACATTTTCACCCAAGGAACCTATTTACAGGCTTGGAATTACTAAATTCACTGCTAAAAGACCAGAATGCCCTTGGCAGCCCCTATTTCAGGGTTTCAGCAGCGTTTTCATAATTATGCTTTTTCAGGCTTTCCTAAAAAAGTGATCCACTGTAACCCCACGTAATTTTCCCTCATGAACTCAATAGAATCATCAAAACATCAAAAGTCTAGCCCTAACCCATCTAACTGGTCTTGGCCAAAATCTACAATTCTCTAGGGAAAATTGGGGTTTTTGCAATCTGACTCCATAGACTTGCTTTTTTCTACTCCTAACCACTTTATTAACTATTTAATTACATTAAAGCCATCATTTAAACTCAATTTGGGCAGCATAATGTTTAGGAAGCAATTGTTTTCAAATTTACAATTAGAGTCAATCCGACAGAAATTCACCGATTAAACTAACCACAACAGCTAGAATAACCAAAGATTGTAGTTTAGTGTAATACCCTAAATTTTGGGATTGGAGGCTTGAGAATAAGCCTAAATTAAGTGGATTGCTAAGCCCCAATTTATTAGGTGTCCCAAATCTATTCTCTAATGTTTCTTATATTTTTGGGGCACTAAAGAAAATAAAATGGTGAGTTTTGAAGAAAGTGATTATGATTCCAGTGAAATATCCTGTGAGGCAGTGAGCTTGTCATGAGGTTTTAGATGACCAAATGATGAGCAAAAATTATGAAATTTTACAAGGTGAAATTAAACATTCTAAGCTTTACTTTGATAGTCATATGAATTAATTAGAGGTATATACAAAAAGTTATGAATTTATGAATTTGGTCCAGTGAAATTGATTATTTTTTGGAATAGCATACAAAGTTTGAAAATTTGGGATATTTGTGCTTCCAGCTAGTAAAAGGCTATATATGTACTTGAAACTAGACTCAATAAGGTTCTATAGGCTTTGGAATCACTCCAAAATGAGGTCCACAAATTTAGTTATGATTTTTCAATGTTTGGTCAAAAAATCTACCAAAATTACCAATTGTTGCAAAATTGGAAAATAACATGTGATGAAAATTGTGTAAATTATGGAATAAAGTAAAAGCCTATATTTTTCCTTTATTGGTGGAAATTTGGGAGAGGAAAATATTTACTTGGAAGATAAATATGCCAAGTGGCATCATCTTAAGCCAAACAATTAAATATGAATTTGTGAATAGAGAGCACATGTGGAAATTCAATAAAGTATTATATGTTGACCAATTCATTGAGATAATTGAAGAAGCCCAAATTGGAGTATGAAGGACCTCTTGGGATGTCATTTTATGGGCCAAGAAAAGAGAAGGAATTAGTTAAATTTCAAAGGTAAATTATGACACCAATTAGATGAAGATAAGTCCAAGTACAAGCTTTGTCATAACTCCAATGTAAAAATAAATCAAAAAAGAAAAGATGATGTGATTTTTAAATGGGCATCATCATATATTTTGCTCTTCTCCTTCTCATATCTATGTTGGACTTTAAGGAAAGGAGAAAGAGAAAGTGTCATAAGAGGATAAAGCCAAGTACATGTGTCAAAAATCCTATTTTCATGATAATATTAATTAAGCAAAAAAAAAGAGGTGAGATGTTTTTAAGCTTAGCCTTCATCTTTCCCATCTTATTTCACGCCTAATCACTAAAAGAGGGAGAGAGAGAAGGGCTTGAGAAAACTTGGAGAAGGAGGACATCAAAGGTAAGGCTTGTCCCTTTCAAGTGCCTAAACCTTTCAACTTGTATAATCTCTCTTCTAACCTCTCATTGTTCAAGAAAATCATGGTGCAGCAAGCAAAAACATCTAGGTTAAAGGGAGAGAGAGAGGACAATTTTGAGAGAGAAAGACAAAGAAACAAGGTAACTTCAAGAACTTCAATCTTTATAGAAGTATGTTGTTGTTGATGTTCTTGGCTTGGTTTGGTTTTTGTTGGTTGAATTTGTAAATTTGGAAAGTGATAACCCTAAGGGGTTATACTACCCAAATTTCCTCAAATCATGGTTAGTATGTGTTTAAATGGTTTCATACGGGATTAGGAGAGGAAAGTAGTAAGATTTAGGTGTTGAAACACAAAATTGAACTTTTTCCCTTTTCCCTTAACATGTTTTGGCCAAGAGGAGTTTATGGGGAAGGAGCTGGATTTTCATAAATCTAATGATTCCATGGTATTTGGGAGGAAAAATTAAGTGGGGTTACAGTTTATCACTTTTTCAAAAAAGTCTGAAAAAACATAATTACGAAAATGCCATTGAAACCCTTAAGCGGGGGCTGCCAAGGGCAATTTCATCTTTTGGCATTGAAATTGGTAATTTTGAGACTGGAAATGAATTCCTTAGGCGAAAATATGTCAACATAGCCCATGTCAAAATTTTAGGAAAAGTACAATTGAACCAGGTATAGGGGGACCAGGATCCTGGGGGCATTTTGGTAAATTTGCAAAGTAGACTCATATAACTACTAAAAGCATATTGGAAGTGCCTCAAATTGTACATTTGACGTTTTAAGACTGATTTGAGAACCCAAGTTGTTGGTACACATATCGAGGAGCTATTTTCAAGTAGCAAAAAGTGTTAAGATAAGGAACTTACCTCTCCTATATGTATTTAATATTTGTGTTGGTGTATTGATGCATGTTATTTCTTTACTTGATTATGTGAAATATATATGAATGATTGAAGCTCTGTTTCTATTTATGCTATAGCCATAAGTATGTTGTTTGAAACATTGAGCACATAGATATGTCATTGTGTAAGCACGGGTTATGTAATACAAGCATGTCATGCATTAAGTACTTATCTTACATGTATATTGGTACTATTTTTCTACTGAGATTCTCTCGAATCTCATCCTCTCCTACTAACAATTTAGACAGGAGGAGATAGAAGATATGCTGAGAACAAAGAAGAGAACCATACGAAGACATTGTAGTGGTAGAACGAAGACGAGAAGATGTCTCTGTTTTACTATGATGAGTTTAGACACCCTAGGGCCCTTTGCAGCTATAAGGTTTGTAATTATTATGTACGAACTTCTATGGGGAATTTCTGTAATCATGCACATATTATCAGTATATTTATGCTATTCTTGTGTTTCCCACCAAACTGCATGTCGTTTTCTACAAATACTCTGAAATAGATGAAAATAAGATAAGGGTGTGACATTTTGGAAGAGCCCAAGTGGTTCTAGAAAAGTGGCGATTCTGGCAACAGGTTAGTATATTGATATGGTCTTGATTACATAGTGATAGGAAATATGCGTGGACAGGAGATACCAAAGGAGTATATCTTCTTGAATTGTAAATTAGCACAGAGAAATAACGAGTACTCGGATGGCAACAAGTGGTGTAATGCCAATCTGAGGAAGGTAAGACTGGTATCAGGAGGGTAACAACGATATTAGGGAATAGGTGTATTAGGGCACTTAGATGTGATATCAATACCTAGATTGAAGTATTAGTGGTAACGATGCACCTGGAGATGATATCAACGTGGTATCAATGGTATTGTGTATGTACTGGCATTGATACGCAGACCATACACAGTATTTTAATGCCTGGAGATAATGGGCATGACATTTGAAACAAGGGTAGCCTCAAGGTATCAATAGTCAGGAGCAGATAGAGCCGGTATTTGCATTTTGACACAGGGGCACGAAAGTTAAGCGTGCTCGAGCCAGGGTAATCTAGGATGGGTGGCCCCTTAGGAAGTTGGGTTGACAGGGTCATGAAGACTTGAGGAATAGTAATTGTCTTAAGGTTTCTCCATGACTAATGATCATTTAAGTTAAATGATTTAAAGAGTACCTAGATACATGGAGATAATGATGATTTATGTATTTTTTTTACATAGGGACATCTCTGTCGTGATGAATACTGACCAGAAAAGTCCATTTGATGGGGTTATGGAAATTTGAGGCATAGTAAATGTTTTGAGGTTTCTCTATGTTATGTGATGATCCTTAGTAACACCATGGTGTTAAAGGTATGTAGTAACATTATCCTTCATAAATTATGCCATAGTTCATATGATTGTTGGATGTCATTGTCTGTGCTTTTAATCAACATGGTTTGCCTAGATGAGGCAGTCAGTGCCAGAGGGCACTTACATTGGGATTTGGGAAAGAATCTAACCGGTGTACGATTAGTGGGGCAGGAGCCCTACTCATGCGTACATGATGATGATGATTATATTGTTAGTAGGGTAGGAGCCCTACTCATGTATACATGACAATGATGATTATATTGTTAGTGGGGCAGAAGCCATACTCATGTCTACGTGACGGGGATATTTATATTGTTAGAGGGGTAGGAGCCCTACTTATGTGTATATGATGATGATGCTTATATTGTTAGTGGGGCAGGAGCCCTACACATGTGTACAGGACGATGATGTTTGCAACGGTGGTTGGCCCTAAATGTTTCCAACTGAACTGAATTACGGAACAAGTAGGGGTTACTACGGAGGTCTAGTGGGATCCAACTGAGGAAGTAAGATAAGTATGGGCAGATAGTGTAGTCCCACCTATAATGTATTAGATAGTGTGAAACATCAGAGTGGCGCAACGGAAGCATGATAACTGTATGTTCTTAGGCTATAAGACTTGGTAGGCTAGTAAATACTTAGGCCAACAGAATATGATGTGTGTGAGAATTGTACCAAGCAGAGGCTCGAGCCAGTAAGACCTTATATGCAAGTTTGCATAGGGCGGTGTCGCTAGGCTGTAAGACCTATATACTTGGCATTGTGGTTGTTGTCTAGTGCATTGACATTGGACCAGTGCATCTAGGGCATGTCTCAACGCTAACAAAACATTTAGACTATACCAGGTTGTAGCAGAGGCAATGAGACCAGTATAACCAAACGCTTTGGTATGGCCTGGGCAGCGAGGTCTAGTGTTTGATATGATTATTGTCTAGGTAGTGAGGTTTAGTGCTTGATATGATTGTTGCCTGGGTAGTGAGGCCCAATGCTTGATATAATTGTTGCCTTGGCAGTAAGGTCTAGTGCATGTTATAATTGTCAATCGAATTAGGTCCAATGGTTGATGTAATTGTGAGATCCGAGCAGAGTCCCGAAGAGGATGTGAGGCCTACAGAACCAATCGTTGTGGGAATGTGCAAAAACTTAATTTGACATCAGTTAAAATTGCATTTTTGCCCCAACATTTAGGGTGTAGCGGAATTAGCCGTGGTGAAAAATATATATTACGATGTCACTTGCTTAAGATATATCACCGTAAATGAATATATTACGGAGTCAGTTTCTCAAGATATAAAGTCGTAAATGAATAAATTACAGCATCACATTGTAACAAACCGATGCTGAATAGATGCGTGACAAATGAATTCCAAAATCCATTAGATATTTTTTTATTTTTAATTTTTTAAAAAATTTCAAATACCATATGTCACGTTTGTAGGAGGCCAGCTCATCGTTGGTTCAGCCACGTGTCTCCTCCTCACACTACCACGTGTCACCTCTAACTACTGTCATGTGTCCACCCTCCTCACATTGCACCACGTGTCCCTCCTCGAAGTGCGCCAAGTGTCCCCTCTTTGCACTGCACGTGTCACCTCCTACAGCCGACACATGTCCACCCTCCTCGTAGTGCACCATGTTTCCCTCCTCAAAGTGCCCAACTGTCTCCTCTTTACGCTGCCATGTGTCACCACCGAGCGCTGCCACGTGTCCACCCTTCTCGTAGTGCACCTTGTATCTGTGCCGCTTAAATCTTGAAAATGTCTCCCCTCCTATTCGAACTCGCAACCTCATGCTCCTGGTGCCTTCGCGCTCGATCCTTTACCAGTTGTGCCAAGATGAACTTGCGTTGTTTTATTACATAATGTTATATATATAATATTATCATAATATAAAATTAATTATAAATATAAATATAATAATATTAAAAATAAAATAAAATAAATAAAAATTCTAAAAAAATATTTATATATTTATGATTAATTAATCAAAAATTCAATAAATTTTAAATCTTTCATAAATATTTTTATAACTATATTTTAATCAATTTTCTAAATCTAAATATATTTTTAATTTAAATTAATTAATAACAAATAATTTAATATCATGAATATTATTTTTAATATAAAATGATAAATATAATATTAATAACTAATAATTTATTGTTAAGTAAAATTAAATAATCACTACTATAATAATATTAAAAATATTATTTTAGTGGAAAATTTTAAATATAATATTAATAAATAATAATATAATTTTCATTACTAATAATATTTTATTTTTAATTTAAAATATTTAATATTTAATTTTATAATATTATTTTTAATATAGAATTTTATAAATTTTAAATTTTTGGGCCAAAATTTACCATGGAACAGTGGAAATTTTTTTTTAAAAAATTGTGACGGAATTCTGTGACTAATTTAGCCACTGAATATTTCTGTGGTTAATTCCATGACAAATTTAGGCACAGAAAAATTCTGTCAAAAAAATTTCGATGGAATTTCTAACAGATTTTCAACAGAATTCGCTACAGAAAAAATTCTGTAGCAAATTCTATCGAAAATTAAGTGTTTTTTTGTAGTGCTCTATCTGGAAGTTGTTATGTTAACAGTGATGATGAGAAGTTGCAAAGTTAGCAGAGCTAGAGCAAAATTGATATAGAAAAGTCACAAAGTTAGCAGATTAGTAGATGATTTTGTTGACGGTATTAGGGCGTTGGGTGAAGTGGAAAACAACGCAATATTTCCTTTTCTTTAGAAAAAAAATAGTTAATATATTTCTAAGACTTCCTTAGAGCCACGTGGGTTATAATTAAGGCCTTGGTTTCCTATAGGACCCGACACTATAAGTAAGCTTGGTAAATAAATTATAAATTATGGGTCAAGTTCCACCCATAAATTGATCATCCATGTTTTTTAATAATTAACTAGGTATAGTTCTGTAGTTAAAAATATTCACTAATCTCTACTAGATGATCTTGAGCTACAAATGACCCCCTTAAAAAAAGTCATTTTATAATATAAATATATTTTGGGAAAAAATATTTTTTAAAATTTATTTATACTATTTAATTATAGTTATGACATGTTATATTTCAAATATATTTATTTCAAAATTAAATTCCAAAACTTTATATTAATTATGGCTTTTGGTGCTTACTAAATTAATTTCATAGTTATTATTGTTATAACATCTTAATTACGACATTAGTTGAATATACAACCGATGCCATATTATACATTACTGTGTCAGTTACACTTCAAACAGATGCGAACTTATGTCACATGAATTATCACTTTTGTTCTTCAAGTAACTAATGCCATATTGTACATTACAGCGTCAGTTACATGTAAAACAGAAGCAAAATTATGTCACATGAATTATCAATTTTATTCTTCAAGTAACTAAGGCAAAATCATGTAGTCAAATTAATATTTTGCACTAGTAGGACCAGTGGGTCTAGTGTTTGATTGCACGCTACATACTGCGTACGGAATGGATGATGACTACTGAATACTATCTGAGATTAGTTATGGGAATATGACAATGGTGTTGCATGGCTTGTCAGCCTGCACGTGATAATAGAATGAGATATGCTATAAAGCTAAGTATAATGGGGTAGTGTTCCAACAAGGTAATGAGGCCTAGGATAATATACTAAGCGTTCTGATGGACAATCAATACAATAATGGACTGGGTGACCTATGAGTATAGAACAGGTTGAATATGTAAGTGGATAGGCATCGCATCCACACATATCACGTAACGTGTGGTGCATGCTTTATAAGTATGTGTAACATAGGGATGGATTGAGTGATAAGGATGAATCCCCATGTTGTAGACATTCAAATCTTGAGGACGAAATTTATTGAACAAGGGGAGAAATATAATACCCCAAATTTTGGGATTGGTGGCTTGGGAATAAGCCTAAATTAAGTAGACTGCTAAGCCCTGGTTAGTAGGTGTCCCAAATTTATTTTCTAATGTTTCTTATATCTTTGGGGCATTAAAGAAAATAAAATGGTGAGTTTTAGAGAATGTGATTATGCTTCTAGTGAAATTTCCTGTGAGGCAGTGATCTTGTCATGAGGTTTTGGATGACCTGATGATGAGAAAAAAGTTTGAAATTTTATAGGGTGAAAGTACACATCCTAAGCTTTAATTTAATAGGTTACATGAATCAATTGTTATATACAAAAATTTATGAATTTATGAAATTTGCCCAACGAAATTGATTATTTTCTGGAACAACATGCAAAGAGTGAAAATTTGGGAATTTTGTGCTTTTAGCTAGAAAAGGCTATGTGTTCATTTGGAACAGCGATTAGAATGCTTAAAAGCAGCTTTTCAATCGTGATTTACGGTATACAAAGTAAGTATGTGAGAGGAGTTTAATCTCGATTTACGTGAAAGACAACTTATAAGCAATCTCAACATTAAAACAAACAGGCCCTATATTTTTCCTTGAAATTAGACTCAATAAGGGTTCTATAGGCTTTAGAATTGCTCTGAAAAAAGGTCTACAAATTTAGTTGTGATTTTTCAAAATTTGGTCAGAAAATATGCCAAAATTACCAATTGTTGCGAAATTGGAAAATAAAATGTGATGGTAATTGTGTAAATTGTGGAATAAAGTAAAAGCCCATAGTTTCCCTTTTTTGGTGGATATTTGGGAGAAGGAAAATATTTACTTGAAAGATAAAAATGCCAAGTGGCATCATCTTAAGCCAAACAATTAAATATGAATTTGTGAAATAGAGAGCACATGTGGAAATTCAATAAAATATTATATGTTGACCAATTCATTGAGATAATTGAAGAAGCCCAAATTGGAGTATGAAGGACCTCTTGGGAAGTCATTTTATGGGCCAAGGAAAGAGAAGGAATTAGTTCAATTTCAAAGGGAAATTGTGACACCAATTAGATGAAGATAAGTTCAAATACAAGCTTTGTCATAACTCCAATTTAAAAATAAATCAAAAAGAAAAAGATGAAGAGATGTTTTAAATGGGCATCATCATATATTTTTCTCTTCTCCTTCTCATATTTACGTTGAGAAAGAGAAAGTGTCATAAGAGGATAAAGCCAAGTACATGTGTCATAAATCCTATTTTCAAGTTAATATTAATTAAGCAAAAAAAAAAAAAGAGGTGAGATGTTTTTAAGCTTAGCCTTCATCTTTCCCATCTTATTTCACGCCTAATCACTAAAAGAGGGAGAGAGAGAGAAGGGCTTGAGAAAACTTGGAGAAGGAGGACATCAAAGGTAAGGCTTGTCCCTTTCAAGTGCCTAAGCCTTTCAACTTGTATAATCTCTCTTCTAACCTCTCATTGTTCAAGAAAATCATGGTGCAGCAAGCAAAAACATCTAGGTTAAAGGGAGAGAGAGAGGACAATTTTGAGAGAGAAAGACAAAGAAACAAGGTAACTTCAAGAACTTCAATCTTTATAGAAGTATGTTGTTGTTGATGTTCTTGGCTTGGTTTGGTGTTTGTTGGTTGAATTTGTAAATTTGGAAAGTGATAATCCTAAGGGGTTTTGCTTCCCAAATTTCCTGAAATCATGGTTAGTATGTGTTTAAATGGTTTGATAAGGGATTAGGAGTGGAAAGGAGTAAGCTTTAGGTGTTGAAATACAAAATTGCATTTTTTCCCTTTTCCCTTAACATGTTTCGACCAAGAGGAGTTCAAGGGAATGGAGCTAGATTTTCATTAATTTGATGATTCCATGGTGTTCAGGAGGGCAAATTAGGCGGTGTTACAGTTATTACTTTTGGTAAATTTGCATAGTAGACTGATATAACCACTAAAAGCATATTGGAAGTGCCTAAAATTGTACATTTGACAATATGAAACATATATGAATGATTCTGAATGTATTGATGTATGTTATTGCTTTGCTTGATTTTGTGAAACATATATGAATGATTGAAGATTTGTTTCTATTTATGCTATAACCATAAGTATGTTATTTGAAACTTTGAGCACGCAGATATGTCATTGTGTAAGCACGAGTTATGTAATACAAGCATGTCATGCATTAAGCAATTATCTTGCATGCATATTGGTATTGTTTTCCTACTGAGATTCTTTCGAATCTCACCCTCCCTTACCAAAAAATTAGACAAAAGGAGACAAAAGATATGCTAAGAACAAAGAAGAGAACCGTACGAGGGGATTGCAGTGGTGGAACGAAGACGGGAAGATGTCTCTCACTGGGGTAAGTTTAGATACCCTAGAGCCCTGTACGGCTATAAGGTTTGTAATTATTATGTTCAAATCCCTAATGGGAATTTTTGTAATCATGCACATATTATCAATACATTTATTATTTTCTCGTGTTGCTTACTAAACTGCATATCATTTTCCTTAAATACTCTGAAATAGCTGAAAATAAGATAAGGGTGTGACATTTAAGAAGTCATCTTAGCTTCCATCTGGCTTTTCCTCTTCTTGGCCGAAAACCCTAGCCTCTCAACTTCAAAATTTGTGCTTCAGACACCTTAAATCTTGTTGAAGAGAAGCTTAGAGGAAGGACTACGTAGGTTAGGAGCTAAATCACCGAAGAAATCAAGCTGACCTGGTGAAATGGATTCGCCTTCTCTCTCTAAAATTCTGAACTCTCTCTCTCTCTCTCTGAAGGCTGAAGGACATCAGTTTTAGGGAGGAAGAAGGAAGGAAATGTGATTTTATAATATTTGATATTATTCCTTAATTTTATGATTAATGGTAAATTCTGACAAATTTTATGCCCAAACTTTGAAAAATCATAACTAAAATTGTATTGGAGTGATTCTAAAGGCTATAGAACCCTTATTGAGTCTAGTTTCAAGGCAAAATATATCCCTTTACCAATTGGAAGCACAAAATTCCTGGAATTAAATTCTTTGGATGCTGTTCCATAAAATCAATAGTTTTTCTAGACTAAGTTCAAAAATTCATAACTTTTTATATACATACCCATTACCTATTAGATTAAAGGTTAAGATGTGTACTTTCTTCCTATAAAATTTCATAATTTTTAACCATTATTTCTTCATCTTAAACTGCTTGACAAACTTACTACCTGACAGGAAATCTCACTAGCTGCACTATTCACATTCTACAAAATTCACCATTTTATTTCATTGACTATTTCCAACCATTACCATACATATTGGTGAATAAAATTTGGGGTGTTACAAATTAATTTTTATTCACACAATTTATCTAAATATGAAATAATCATTAGTTTTTACAATTTTTTTTTCTAATTGTCTGTATGAAATAGGTCCTTGTGTGTATCGGTATGGCATGTTGGTCATGTTAGAACGATTTTTCTTGCTCAACACCTATTTAGATCTAAATGATTCATATCGATAAATGTTAATTACAAATACATTACAAGGAATAGGTAAAGTCAAACATATTATATTACTTGGAATTCCTGAGTTATATGTGTTCTCACAAACTTATCCTACATTTCTTGAGTGATGATTCCTTCGTATAATTTTGGTGTCATGATGATATTCTCATTATCATCCCTCAAGAAGTATTTTACAAGATTAGAATGAAACTTTCTCATAAGATTACTGGCTTTTCTCAGTATGAAGTTCTTCTAATCATCACTTCCTTTAATAACAAAATAGCTTTGTAACAATAAACAAACATAATTTATTGCATTGAAATTATATGAAACAAAACAAACCAAACAATAAAGTAATTAATGTGTTACCTGTACTTAATCCTAGATTGCATCCCCATAATGCTTCTTCTCTCGTCTCCAATCTTGAATTGTAATTGGGACTCTGTCTCAAACTGTAATCCCAATGAAGTTATTAAATGACCTACTGTTCGGACCGATTGGGTTTCTCTTTTCATTCTACTCCAATTCTAACTTAATTCCCTTAATTCTCAATTTGATCAACCTTGCTCTCCACAAATCTTTGTCTAGCAATATATATTGAACATCATTAGTTTCATCATGTCGTGAATCTATACTCCTGTAAGTAAGATAAACCAAACAAAACATCAGTGCAAAGTGTCAACCATGTTAATGAAAGTAAATTAATTTGAAATATATAAAAACATCTAAGACATACAAGTGAGAAAGTCAAGGCAATCATTACCTTTTCCTTTTTCTTGTTTGATTTAATATTTTGTTCTAAGAATTCGTGTTGAATTGAGAATTGTGTTTATCTTGACCCAAGTCCCCTCTTTATGATCATGTCTCACATATATCTTTATCTTCATCTTCATCTATACCAATATCTTTTGACCATAAATTATCAAACGAAGGATCATCCTCAACGATATTCAAATATTCATTACTTTCAATATCAACTTATTCTTGATGATTCTTGTTGATGGTAGTACACTAAACCAATTCTTCTTAGTAGGATCTAGAATGAAAAACACTTGTTTTGCTTGTGTTGCTAAAATAAAAGGATCAACTTCATACCAAACTTTAGCAAGGTCCACTTGAACAAAGCTTAACTTATCCATCCGCAATCCATTGTTGTTGTTAACCCACTCACATTTGAAGACAGGGACCCTGAACATAGAGTAATCTAACTCCCATATGAGTTCAATGACACCAAAGTATGACATTGATGCATAGATAGGGTATATGTCTTTAGCACGAGATTTATGCCAAGAATCAGCAACAAGTGTTACCCTACTATTCTACAACATGCTCGGAGTATCATGGTCTTGTTTATATATTGTGTAACCATTGATTGCATAACCATTGTAAGATAATACATTTAAGCTCGGTCCCTTTGATAGCCATTTCAATTTTTCAGAAACTTAATCATGATTCCTCTCCATTTCATCATAAATGTGCCTTTTCAATGGACCTGAAAAATATCTATTGTGTTCTTTTGTTAACAAATTTTCATTCCTATCACCATGTACTAATCAAAGAGCATCCTTGTGTTCTTCAACATACAGTTCGACCTTATTAGTGTTATATAGCACATATAAGTGAGCTTGTTCCCATTCAGTCATTGATATCATTATTACATCCTGCCCACTTATTCCTCTCCCTGATTTTTTCCTATCATGATAAGACTTTGGGATCCCTATAAGGTCAACATTTGATGGAAAATTGGCATAGAAGTCACTTGCTTCTTCAACTATGTACCTTTCAGCAATGCATACCCTCTAGTCGATATCTATTTTTCATATACCCTTTCAAGATTTTCATGAATCGCTCATTCAGGTACACCTATCTCAAGTATAGTAGATCACATAATTGAACCTCTTTGACCAAGTGTATAGCTAGATGGACATAATGTCAAAAAAAAAGGTGGAATATACATTTCAATTTCACACAGAGTACAAACAATGAGCCTTTACAAATCTTACAACTTAGTCGAATCAACCACTTTATTGCAAGTCAACTTGAAAAACATGTAAAGTTTAGTGATGGTGTTTCTTACATTTTTAGGTAAAATAGATCATATACCAATCGGTAGGAAACTCTGCATGAGGACATGACAATCTTGAGATTTAAGGTTCTTTAACTTCAACTCTTTCATTAATATAAGGTTCTTTATATTTGAAGAGTAGCCCTTAGGAACTTTAATTCCTTGCAGAAACTCACAAAACAATTTTTTTCTCTTTCCTCGACAGAGTGAAGGCCAATTGCAGTAGATAAGTATGATGCCCTTGTTCAATCAGTGCCAACTCTTCTTTGATTCCCACATTTATCAAATCCAACCTTGAATTGACACTATCCTTACTTTTTCCTTGGATATTGAGCAACGTGCCAATTAGAATATCACCTATATTGTTTTCTATGTACATAACATCAAGAAAATGTCTCCTATATAAAGACTTCCAATATGAAAGTTCATAAAAAATTGAGTTTTTCTTCCAACCACTTGTCTCTATTTGTTTTGCAAAAGGCTTGCCAAAATTGTTATCCAAGTCTTTTACCTTTGCAAAAACTTAAGCACCGGTCAACATCTTTGATGGCCTACCTTCTTCTAAGTGATCATTGAAAGGATTTGTGCACTTCCTCCAATGATGTTGTGATGGTAAGAATCTTTGATGTCCCATGTAAACCTTTTTCTTACAATAATCTAGTTTCACTGAATGAGTGTCATCTTTATATATAGGGTATGCACCATTTCCTTTGACGCTGTATCTAAACAAATTACGATAAACGAGGAAATCATTAATTGTGCAAAACAACATGACTTTCAAAGTGAAACTTTCTTCCCTGTACCTATCATACACATTGACACTTGTTCCTAAAGCATCTTTAAGTCATCACTTAAAGGAGTCAAATATACATCTATGTCATTCACAATTTGCCTTGGCCCAGAAATTAACATGGGCAACATCATAAACTTACATTTCATAATCAAGTATGGAGGAAGGTTATAAATCATCAATATTACCAGCCACGTGCTATGTGTACTACTCTGAACATAGTGTGGATTAACCTATCAGTTGATAGTGTAAGGTGTAGGTTCCTTACTTCGTCTGTAAAGTTAAGGTACTCATGATCAATTTTTTTTCCATTGGGGAGCATTTGCAAGGTGCCTAAGTGATCAAGTGTGGAGGAAGGTTATAAATCATCAATATCACTAGCCTCGTGCTGTGTGTACTACTCTGAACACCGTGTGGATTAATCCATCAGTTGACAGTGCAAGGTGTAGGTTCCTTACTTCGTCTATAAAGTCAGGGTACTCTTGATCAATGTTTTTCCATTGAGGAGTATCTGCAGGGTGCCTAAGCTTCATATCTTTAATCCTTTTATCTGCATGCCATGTCAGTTGCTTAGCAATATCTGCATTACTATATAGTTGCTTGAATATCAGAATATTGGGAAAATACCATAGGACCTTCAAAGGACTTTGTCCTTTCTTCTTCCTACATCGAGATGTGTTGCATTGAGGGCACTTCTCCAACATTGCATACTGATTTCAAAATAATATGCAATCATTAGGACATGCATGTATCTTATCACATCCTATATCGGTTATAGAGCAAAGAATTCGTTGTGCCTCGTATGTCTTGGTAGGAAGTACATTTTCTTCAGGAAGCATATCTTGCAAAAGTTCAAGCAGTGTGGTGAAACCTGAATCACTCAATCCATAGCAAGCTTTAAAGTTGTACAATTTCAACATTGCTTGCAATCTTGTGTATTTAGTACTATCGGCATATAATGGTTTCTCTACATCACCTTTCAACTTCTCAAAGTCTTTAAGGTAGTTATGAAGCACCCCTTCAACCACATTTAGCATTTCATCAAGACCGTCATCTTCATCAAACATGCTTTGGTCAAATTCAATTCAAGCACTACCCGTGGTATGCACCTGATCACTATAGGGGTCGTTTGTCTCACTCTACCTTGTCCATCATGTATATGTTTGATCAATCCCATGACACACTAAATGATCTAGCAAATCAAGTGGACTAATCCACTTTCTAAAACAACAAGATAAGCAAGGACACAAGATTTTTTTAACTTGCAAATCTAATAAACTTTTGCACCCCATCTATATATTCACTTGAACACCGATCAAATGACATCCATTTTCGATCCATCTATACCTTCAACCTATTTTTAAAAAGTAGTTAGTCAGTAGAATATTGCATTTACTAATTACTTTTATCTTCTCTGATTTATGTTAAAATAAAATTGTCAAGGTAATATCTTAAAAATAATACCTTAATTATAAGAGCTAGGGGTGGTTGTGGTTTGCATTAGTCATAAACATAATACCTCAATCCTATTTGTCTTAATAATTCAATTGAAAAAAATCTATGTTTGAAAATTTTATTAGGCAGAAAGATTTTAATTTAAAAAACAAGAAAAAGGGCATGTATGCACACAGAGATTCCATAAGATCTAAATGTATAGGTTCTGAATAAAATTTAAAAAAAAGGATAAAGGGATATATTACTTACAGATTTGTTGTGGGGACCAAATACTAAGAGGAGAGGAAGAAGAACTACAATGAGTTGTATATGGAGCTAGTAGGGACCAAGAAAAGGGAATAAATGGATGCTGTAGGGCAAAAGGGAAGGGGATGAGTGGAAGTGTGGAACAAAAGCTTGTTGGAACCTTTCTAGTGGGGCGCCAAGTGAAAATGTTGAAGGCGTGAGTTGGGGGAGGGAATAAAAAGATAAGGTTGGCCTTGGGGAGTGGGGTTGCATGTTTTGTGATTGGTGGGCAATGGATTTTTATCTACTTCCTGCTAATAGATTTAAGTGGCACTTTCTAAGGAAAGAGCCACCCAAAGTCAGCTACATGGGTATTGGGTGGCCCTTGATTGACCAAGTGCCACCCAATCCCCATAAGGAAGCACTACAGCTGCTCGAATTTTTTTTGAAAAATAAACCTTATTGGGTGGCGCTTGGTTGAGAAAAGGCTACCCAATCCACATGCAGCTATGGCATTTTTTAAGGAAGCGCCACAACCACTTCAAATTTAAAAAAAAGTTGAGTACAAGCTGTGGCACTTCTTTAAATAAGTGCCACACAACTGTGCCACTAATCCATCTTTTTGTAGTAGTGTGTACTTTTAGATAAAACCATCTAATATTAAATATGTATATATTCAACATGACAAACATAACCAGAGGAAAAAACATGACATATGCATATCTCAGCGATCCTATCAATGGCGATACACGATAGCCTTGACAGAAAAATGCATAGCTCAAACGTAGAACAATGAGACCACAAATATCAACCCATTACAAACATGATACAACGTGTATTGAGATAACAAAGTAACCTACATCCATAGCAAATGAGATTTACATCGTAATAAATACAGGCGATGTAAAACACAATATGTTGTACTATAACAACTCGTTCTTTTACATGGGCAAGAAATGATCCTTTAGTGAACACACAATAGAGATGTTAGGATCTATACATATTCTAGTGGCATCTTGAAATGACCAAATAGTAGGGATTCCTATATATAAAAAAAATTGAAGGAAAATATATGAAATCTAGAACATCTTGATCTATATATAATAATACAAGAATGTTATATTTCAACAAATGGTCATATCCACATCTTGTGATGTCTACTGGCCTAGCACACAATATTCCACGACAATAAACTGAAGAGCACCCTCCTCCAACAATACCCTTGCAGTGTCAATGTGTTCCTTAATACAGTCAACTGACGAGCCATGGAGAATACAATCAACTCATTTCACTTCCCTTGAAGTATATATTTTGAAAATTATATCAATCGTTATGCGAAAAAAAAATTGTAAACATGATATTTGGCATAGACTTAAAGAATATGCACCACTGAAAAGCAACCCTGCAACATTCAAGAGATAGCACCAACTCTTTCTCATGCACACCTATACGCTTAACAAACTGTACTGCACTACTACGGTGAATGTAACCACATAGTATTGGAAAAAAATGAAGTTGATTCAGATAAAGTAATTCTGGACACCTGCATTATCCAAACACCATTACACGAAAAGCAATAATTCAAACTGCGTACCAATAAATCTATTGTCTAAGGGTAGAATATTCTCTACACCGAAGCATGAAATCACTCTTAGACAACGTGGTGGTAGGTTCTGGCTAGCCTTCTCTAGTGCAGTGTGCTCGTCAAATTCCAAGTGAAAATAGTCCTGCACGCGTTCACCGCCATGCTCTATAGTCATTCCAGTAAGCAAAAATGCTTAATGCTCAGTCAATCTTCTGAGGAATGAATCCATAGCCTGAGTAGAGTGCATGAAGCCAAGTATTAATGTACCCAAGGAAAACAAAAAAATGTTGGTTAAGAGTGAACTATAAACTGTAGTGATTAGTAAAAACTAAATATTGCAATGTCAAACCATTTCATCATATAAGACAACATCGACGCTAATAAACTCACGAACAAATCAAGTCCATTCTTCATTAGTGCGAATCACTTCTCTGGTGATTAACCGATCCACCATTAGATGCAGACGGCATTTTACAACACTGACATCTAAGTCATCGATAATTCCTTCAGGCAATTCTTCAATCATATATAACAGATATTACAGGACTGGTATGAATGAGGTATATAGTATATTGTTTATGCGAAGAAGATAAACACTTTTGGTGCATAAGATATAAGTTTGGTTGTTCCTATGATTACATAGCATAGTATGTGACACAACAAAACATTTCACTTTGAGAAAACCGACAAGAAATGAAACAGCTTCCAGTATGCAAATTAATAAACAATATAATTAAAATACATGTCCGAATAAATAAATATATGTACACTTTCTCTTCCTAAATATTGTTTTAATATATATATATATATATATATATATATATAAACTTGTACATCGGTATTATAATCATCTATAAGAGGATCATAACTGGTCTCCGATAAAATAATAAAGATGTAACGGTAGAATTCAATTACAAAAAAATCTAGTAGAAATTCTTGTACGCCATAAGTGCACTGACTGGTTTATACTCTCACCAATAAAAACTCTCCAAATCATCCATGGGGCCATACTTTCTGTGTAACATCCCGAATTTTGGCTACCGGTGAATTAAAGATGGTGAATTAAAGAGAACATGGAATGATAAAAGCAAGGAAATTATTGGTCACACACAAAATTATTATGTGGGAACACAAATTATACAAGTTGATGTTTGCTACCGGTGAGTTTTCATGTGTAGCAGTCTTATTGTGTGATATTTTTAAATAGGCAAATGATGGTCAAAAATTGTGAAATTTTACAGGATGAAAGTAGACATCCTAAGCTTTAATTTGATAGGTTAAGGGTAATTTTTGGTGTTGTATATAAAATGTTATGTATTTTTCAAGTTTACCAAGGGAAATTGATTTATTTTTGGAACAAAAAGCAAAGGTTGAAATTCTGGGAATTGTGAGCTTCTAGTTGGCTTAGGGCTATATTTTTTTATTGAAACTAGACACAATAAAGGTTCTATGGCTTTTAGAATCAATCCAATTTGAAGTATACAAATTTAATTATGATTTTTGAAAATTAAAGCATAAAATCTACCAGAATTTCCATTAAATACAAAAATGGAAAAAAAAATGTGATGACAGTTTTTAAAATTATGAGATGAATGGAAAAACCAATTGGGACCTAAAGGAAGGACCTTAAGATGCCATTACATGTCAGAAGAAGATGGAAATATTAGTCGCAAGCTAAATGGGCTTGTGACAACATTATATGTATACAATTTGGATTTTTGGGAAAATAGAAAATTATGACATAAGCATAAAGTGATAAAAACATGTCCTCTTCCTTCTATAAGCCATTTTTATCATGCAAGGCAAAAGAATAGAGAGAGAAAGCTTATGTTGATCTAGAGAGAGATGGAAGGAGAAAGCTTGCAAGGTAAGTCGATTTCTCTGATGATTTAGCTCCTAATGTGTGTGATCCTTCTCCTAAGCTCCTCTTCTATGTAATTTAAGGTTTGGGAAGCACAAATTTTATTGTTCTTGGAGGCTAGGGTTTGGTCATCAAAGGGAAAAGTTAGAAGGAGCTTAAGGTAACATCCAAAACTTTGAATATTGATTGTTTTGACTACTGTGAGCAATTTAATCAGTGAAATTTCCTATTGACTTGCTTCGACTAAGGGTTTAAAGTTTCCCATGTAGGGGATTACAATACCGTTCCAAAATAGTATTTATATCCCAAAAATAATATACAGTAATCCCAAATCCAAATGGATAACCAACAACCTAAAAGTAATATCCCTATAAGGTCCTAGCTGCTCCTGGTTGTTCGTTTCTCCTTGGAGCCACTTGCCCTGTCTAAAAGTTAGTCAATGGAAAGAATGAGATTCAAAAAAATCCTAGTAGTAACAAGCACTCATACAATATATAAACATATAGCTTGTAAGATCATGTTTAGCAGCAACACAATGATGTATGGCTCTCACCACACATGACAGCACTCACGGCTGTATACACAATACGACATCTTTCGTTGTAATCTCTATGCTCAATGCGACAACTTACGCTGTAATCACTATGCTCAATGCGACAGCTTACACTGTGATGGCAGTAGTATCTTAAAGCATCACAAAGTAACTTAATGCATGACAACATACATACAATGTTCTATACACAGTACAAGAGAAAGAGTCACTACCTTGTTCTTTCCTGACTTGCTTTGATATGATTCGTTCACGACCAGGGAAAATGTCGAACCCTATAATCAAGATTAAGGACAATGAATCAATCTCTTTTCCAAGTTCTTAATTCCATAACACTTCAAGTTGGTTATCATTTGAACTCCTTGGGTAGCTATTAGAAGTTTAAACACACACTTAAAGGGTTGGGGAAAACTACCCTGAAGATCCCATTTTGGAAACAAAAGTATTGATTTTTGGCTGAGTCACTCGAGTGAAGAAGGCCTTACTCGAGTGATGCCCCCAATCGCACTTGAGTCCCAGCAAGTGAGATGCAGAAAGTATGTACCCGAGAGCACCAGCACACCCGAGAGTGGCTAGTTCACCCGAGCACCATCCTTGGCACTCGAGTGATGACACATATTCACCCGAGTCCCATCGAGTGAGATGCAGGAAGTGACAACCCGAGAGCAACTAAACCTCAAAGTGACCAGTACACTTGAATACTAGCCCTAGCACTCGAGTGACTACCCAACACCCTCGAGCGCCCACACAGACTCTTGAAATTTGCCTGTGAGTGTTAACCCAAGACACACGCCCATAGTGCTATATGCACATGTACTCAATTGATACCCCATGCACTCGAGTGATAATGCATGCCACCCGTAAATAAGGAAGAACACTCTTGGCTCTCGCCTGAAGAGCTCACCGAAACACTGGAAATATCAAACTACACTCGAGTGAGACCCTACCTCACTCTAGTGAGGCTTATCAGAAGCCTAACTGCAGCAGCTGATATAACTTTCTAAACTTGCCCAATTTACTTCCAATGGTTCCAAAACTCCTACCAAAACTCATTCCCATCTAATATGTCATAATGAACCTATTGGGAACCTCAGAACAACCCAATTCCCATTCAATTAACACATACTCTATTTTTCAATCAAAATACAACACAATCTTCCAAATTATCAAATCTCCCAACTCAACTCCAAACTAAATCCATTGGCATCAAGACACCATTTGACACTTATTCCACCTCAAGATACTAGCTAATTTATTCTTTTCAAATTTTTGCCAAAATCAGGGCAATAATCCAAAGTTCTGAGAAGTTAACCAAAAATCTCAACAAATATACCAAAATACTACAAATACCCACCTCTTCAACTTCCAAAGACTAGCTTCTTGATTCCTTAGCTTCCAAATTTGTTCTAGCTTTAAAACACCTTCTTTCAAAAATCTAAAATCATCAAGATGAAGCTCTCATCAAGGTGAACAACATTAATGAAGAGGTCTAGAGCATTAGAGGCCAACAAAGATATCAAAATCTTAACTTTGGTTTTCTCTTTCCTCTTGAAGCTCAACGAAAGTAGAGTTTGGGAGAGAGGGAGATGAGAAAGTGATGATGATCACACAGATTTTCCCTTTTCCCATGCACACAAACCGACTTAGAGATGGAGAGGGAAGAGAAAAATGTGTTTGAAACTTTGACCTCATCTAATGGCCCAGATCTTGCCCACTTGTCTTAATCTTGTGCTTCCTTCTATGAACTCATATAAACACATGTACATTCAATTCCACCCCTTGTTCAATCAATCCTAGCCATTGATCCCAAGTTACTTATGAGTCTCCTATTTGGTAACTGACTAATTGGTCGGTAAATTTACCATTTTGCCCTTGATCATCACAACGTTCATTAAACCATCTTCAAACATATTCATATCACAATGCACATCATATCCTTCAAAAGTGTTTATTCATTAATATTACAGTTCAGCTAGTTCACAATCCCTTGAAAGGAACATAATTGCTTCGAGGGCACAGTGGAATACCCAGAAGGCAATACATATTTCCATACCAGAGAGAGGATGGTACAAGGATGACACAGATGCCGAGGAAATAGGTCTGAGTAATGTTAGATCTCATATGTTTTGATGATAACAAAGATTAGATCAAAGATATGAAAGGATTTGATAACAAACAAATGGATCTTTGAACAAAGTGGCAAAGCATTACTTGAAGTAAGTACTGGAGGGATAATCAACTTTTGTGAAGGCTTACTCGAGTAGCCACTGAGGTAAGAGAAGCCATTACTCAAGTAAGCAAGAAGAATTTCATCCAGTGAAGTACTGCCAAAATTTGGAAGAAGTTACTCGAGTAATCTATAAAGTTATATAGACCATTACTCGAGTAGCCACTCGAGTAACATGATTTTCACAGGCATTACTCGAGTAGCCACTCGAGTAATCAGGTTAAAAATCTTCCAATGACTCTCGGCCAAGAAATGGAACACATTACTCGAGTAACCAGTGAGAAAATAGCATTACTCAAGGGACCACCCAAGTAATCTGTAGAATTATTTGAAGCATTACTCGAGTAGCCACTCGAGTAACCAGAAAGAAAACTCTCGGCCAAGAATTTGATGCATTTACTCGAGGGTGTAATTATGTAATTTTTGGGTTATTTGAAAGCCACTTGAGGGACCACTCGAGTAAGGTGTAAAGAAAAATGAAGCCCACTCGAGTAACCAGATTACCACAGTGATAACTCGAGTAACTTGTGAAGGAAAAGACATGGCCACTCATGTAGTCACTCGAGTAATTAAGTATTTTTAAGGTTTGTAATATATCACTCCAGGTCTTATCCCGAGTGATATCTGATTTAAAATGTTGATTTGCTTATTGCCATATTTTTTATAGGTTTACTCGAGGGACCACTCGAGTCACAGATATGATCACTCAAGTAACCACTCGAGTAAGGTAGTCTAGAAATTATGGTTTTGATCGAATGTTTATTAAATTGTTATCTATATGATTAACCCTTCATTGCATTAGTATCCTAAGTACATTTGCAGAGAAATAACAAAGAGATCATGCAAGAAGAGAAAAGTCAAATAAAGTGTCCGAACGTTCACCTACCGCTACCTACCACAAACTTATAGTTTTCAAATTCAAAGAACAGTCAACCATTACTGCGCGACTCTAACGAACAAGTTTGAATTGCTTCTAACGGACACTACAAATCATTTATATATATATGGAGCATTCAAAGAGAAGCAAAAAAAAAAGACACGACCTGAGATTACACTGATCAGCACACTCTTAGTGCTTTGTTTTCATATTCTCATTCATTTATACTTTAGAGATTATATATTTGATATGTGAGAGAGTTTTTCATTACAAACTTAATATTTGTTATTGAGACAACTTAAGGTAGTGGAACCTTGGGTTCAGGTTTCGATTACAACGTATAAGGGCGAGCGAGTGTCCAGGTGAAGGAACTTGTTGTGTACTAAGGTGCCAAGAACCCACTGAATCTTAGAGAATATAGTGAAACTTTTAGAGACGCTAAGAGGACTAGACGTAGGTCAAAGTGGTTGTGCCCGAACCAATATAACTCCCGGTGTATACTTCGGTGATATTTCTCCTTGCTCATAACTGCTTTTAATATTTCGTCAATTTCCTTATACACTACAAAATTTCTAGGATCACCCAATTCACCCCCCTTTTGGGTGAAACGCTTGCACTAACATTTGGTATTAGAGCATAGGTCTTCTTGTTAAGGTTTAACAACCTAAGAAGGATCTAATGGCAAGCATGGGTGAAGGCATTATTCCCGACAGAGCTTCTATCACAAGCCCTCCAGGTTTCAATGGCGAACACTTCTCATCCTAGAAAGCAAAGTTTAGAGTCTTCGTAATGGCTACTGAATATGGGCTATGGGATGTGTTTGAGAGTGGAAACTACAAACCTGAAAAGATTGTAGATTCACAAAGAGTTTCGAAGACACCAACAGAATATGATGAGAATGACAAGAAAATTATTACACTCAACAGCAAAAAAATTCTAATGATTCAAAGTGCCTTGAGTCAAAATGAGTACTTTAGAATCTGCACACTCACAACAGCTAAAGAAATATGGGAAGCCTTGGAAATAGCTCATGAAGGAACTTCGGGAATAAAAGAAAATCAGATCAATACTTTGGTTACTGAGTTTGATTTGCTTCGAATGAAATCAGATGAGTCGATAGCTGAATTTGAACTTAGATATACTCACCTTGTTAATCAACTTGTAGCACTTGGAAAAGTCTATGATCAACATACCCAAGTATGAAAAAAGATTTTAAATATTCTTTCTAAGACTGGGAGGCAAAGGTCACTACAATTGAGGAAGAAAAAGGTGAATCAATGCGATCAGTTGCTTCTTTATCCAGAAGCCTTTCTGAATATGAAAGTAAATTAAAGTTCAAACGAGAACTAGATGATATTGGCGACAAGAAGAAAAGAGGTCTAGTACTAAAGCAAAAGATGAAGAACAAGATGAAGATGAAGAGCTTGACGATGACGAAACGGGCCTAATCATAAAATGATTCAGAAAGGTTTATAAGAAGGGCCAAGGATTCAAAAATTTTCAGAAAAGAGGAACAAGCAATAAAGAACACATTATCTGCTATGAATGTGGAAGCCAGGACATTTCAAATCAGAATGTCAAGAACTAATTCAGATGGGTACCTAAAGGTTCATATGTCCCGAAAATTTTTTGTACTAACCCAAATGGACCCAAAAAGATGTGGGTACCTAAGACTTAATCGTATTTGATTGTAGATATGTCTTAAAGCATCCAAAAATAACAAATGGTACATAAATAGTAGATGCTCTAGACATATGACCAATGACTTCGAAAGTTTTACCACATTGCATCCTAAGGAAGGTGGAAAGGTAAAATTTGGAGAAAATCAATCCGAAAAAATAATAGGAATTGGTGAAATAAAAAATGACAGAGGAATACAAGTCAAAGATGTATATTATGTTGAAGGCTTGTGTCATAATTTGCTGAGCGTAAGTCAAAGTGCAGATAAAGACAACTGTATAATATTTGATTCAGAGGATTGTCTGATTGTCAACAAGAAAGATTTACAACTTGATAAGAAAAATATCAAGGCAAAGCTCAGAGCAAAAAGGGAAGGTAATTGCTATATACTTGATATAAATAGAAATAATTCTGAAAATTGTTTTCTGAGTAATGCCGATGAAAGTTGATTATGGCATAAGAGACTAGCTCATGTCAATATGCACCAACTAGGCAAACTACTCAAAAAGGATTTAGTTCTTGGTTTACCTAAAGTAAGTTTTAAAAATGATTTGATCTGTGACGCATGTCAAAAGGGTGAACAAACTAAATCATCTTTCAAATCAAAAAATGAGATTACAACAAATCGACCACTTCAATTGATACATATGGATTTAGTTGGTCCAGTGAGAGTTAAAAGCCTTAGTGACAACTTATATTCATTGGTTATTGTTGTTGATTTCTCTAGATTTACATGGACTATTCTTCTGTCGTCAAAGGATGAAACCTTTGCAGAATTCATTATTTTTTCCAAGAAAGTGCAAAATGAGAAAGGTATGTCCATTGCAGGTATCAAGATAGATCATGGTGGAGAATTTGAAAATCAAGCCTTTAAAGAATATTGTGATACTAATGGCATTTACACAATTTCTCTGCTCCAAGGACACTACAACAAAACGAAGTCGTAGAACATAAGAATAGAGTGCTCATTGAAATGGCTAAAGCAGTGCTAAATGAAAAGAACATGTCTCAAGTTTTTTGGGCCGATGCAATGAGCACAACATGCTATATTTCAAATAGAGCCTACATTAGAACAAAACTTGGAAAGACACCACACGAGCTATACAAAGGAAGGAAGCCGAATCTTGCTCATTTACACATCTTCGGTTGTAAGTGTTTCATTCATAATAATGGTAAAGATAACTTAGGAAAATTTGATTCTAGAACAGATGAAGGAATTTTCCTAGGATATTCTAACCGAAGTAAAGCATATAGAATTTTCAATAAATGAACATGTGTTGTTGAAGAATCAATTCACATTGTATTTGATGAATTTGAATCCTCTGACAAAACCATTGATGATGGGTAGGAAGTTGTTTTAAATCAAGAAAATGGTCAATCTATTTCTAAATCTCTTATTCCAGAAGTTGATCAAACCAAGGAAGAAGATCAGTTACTAGGTCAACCTAATTCCTAGAAATACAATAGGAGTTATCCCCTAGATCAAGTCATAGGAGATGTGAATGAAGGAGTCAAAACTAGAAATAGAATTTTCAATTAAGTAAGTTTTTTTGCATTTATTTCTGAGATTGAACCTTCTAACATTGACGAAGCCTTATCATACAATGATTGGGTTATAGCAATGCAAGAAGAACTAAACCAATTTGAAAGAAATCAAGTTTGGGATTTGGTACCCCGACCTAGGGATCACCCAATCATTAGTACTAAATGGGTATTCAAGAACAAACTTGATGAATCTATAATAATTTTCAGAAACAAGGCAAGATTGGTGGCTAAAGGCTATAATCAGGAAGAAGGGATTGATTATGAAGAAACGTATGATCTAGTGGCTAGATTGGAAGCTATACGAGTACTCTTAGCCTTTGCATGGATCAAAGGATTCAAACTCTATCAAATGGATGTAAAGAGTGCATTTCTAAATTGCTACATCATGGAAGAAGTATATGTAGAGCAACCTCCAGGTTTTTAAGATGTAACCCAACCTGACCATATTTTCAAACTCAAAAAGGCTTTATATGGTTTAAAACAAGCTCTTAGAGCATGGTACAAAAGGCTCAGTAAATTTCTTATTGATCAAGGTTTTGTATGAGGAAAATTTGATACAACACTTTTTACAAAACGAAAACGAGATGATATATTAATTGTGCAAATATATGTTGATGATATAGTTTTCGGAGCTACTAATGAAACTATGTGTAAAGAATTTTCTGAGATAATGCAGGGAGAGTTTGAGATGTCAATTATGGGAGAATTGAATTTCTTTCTCGGTTTACAAATCAAACAAAGAAAGAATGGAATTTTCATATCTCAAACGAAATATTTGAAAGAGCTATTGAAGAAGTATGGATTGGATGAAGCAAATGGAACAGACATACCTATGAGCTCAACCACATTGCTTGATGCGGATGTCAAGGGAAAAGATTACAATATCACAAAATATAGATGAATGATTGGATCATTACTCTATTTCATTGCAAGCAGGCCTCACATTCAATTTAGTGTGGGTATGTGAGCAAGATATCAATCAGCACCAAAAGAGTCACATGCTAAAACCGTCAAATGTATCTTTCGATATCTTGCTGACACGCTAGAATGAATATCTAGTATCCCAAAGGAAGAAGTGAATATCTAGTTGCTTATTTAGACTCTAATCATGGAGGTTACAAGACGAACATAAAGAGTACAAGTGGATAAGGGCAATTTCTTGGAGGCTCACTTGTATCATGGTTTAGCAAGAAACAAACCACAGTGTCTCTTTCATCAACGAGATGTTGCAGTATCAAGTTGTTGAGCACAAGTAATTGGCTAAAGCAACAACTTCAGGATCTTAGTATTTATTTGAAAGAAACACCAATATACTGTGACAACACTAACACGATAAGCTTGGCAAAGAATCCTGTTCAACATTCCAGAACCAAGCATATTGATGTTAGACATCACTTCATCAGAGATCATGTCCAAAAGAAAGGTGTTAAAGTGATATTCATTCCAACTCATCTTCAACTAGCAGATATCTTCACAAAACCTCTTGCTAAAGATCAATTTTTATACATTAGATGATAATTGGGAATGGTAAACCCCAGTGAATTGTAAGTTATTTAGTGTTTACAAAATGTTAGATGATATTATTTATTGATGTTTTGATGATTACTAACTTAAGCATCGGAGCTTCTAGCAATTTGTTCTTACAGGATCATAATATTCTGTTTTGGGGTATGAATAGTAGAGGTTAACAGAGGACAACATTACTGGAGTGTTAACTCCAAGTAATAAGCATCACTAGAGTGACAACTTCAAGTAATAGATGCATCACTGGAGTGACAACTTGAAGTAAAGGATGCATTACTCGAGTAGTCACTAGAGTAATGAGCTTGGAAATATGCCAGTGAATCATTAATTTCAAATGAAATGGCACAACGGTTGAAAATGAATAGTAAGAAGGAGAAGAGACAGCTTACCCAAGGGAGGCCTCGAGTGGTATTCAATGTTACTCGAGTAAGGCCTCGAGTGAACCTGGGTGAAAATTTTAAATCATTTGATTTTTAGTTCAAATTTATTCTAAAGAGTCATCTAACGATCAAGGGAATATACATGGATAATTATAATATTATTCATGCCAGGTACGCGCTCAAATTTGCTGTATTTTAAAATTTTTCATATGATCACTTGAGTAGCTACCAAAGTGATGATGATGATCACTCGAGTAAGCCCTTGAGTGATGTCGGGTTATAGGTTATATCTACTTGAAACTCGATCATTTCACACAAAATCTCCTTGAGTGATCCTTCTATGCTCTCACAAAAACTTTTCAAGGAATCTTTCAAGGAATCTTTCTCTTACTTATATTGTGTTTAACAATGTTAAGCATCAGAGTGGGTAGCGAAAATATGGTGAATCTAGTTGCAATTTTGAGACTTATAAGAGAGGTTGATGTGCGCACCAGCGTTGATCATCCTAAAATATAATATGGCCATAATGGTAGCAGTGTTATATTATATGTGATGAATCATATTACATCTTACGTTGTGTCCATTATTACATCTAGAGTGGTGTACAATATTAAATCCATAATGCTATATAGTATTACATCCAGTGTCATGTATAGTATTACATCAAGAGTGGTGTAAAATGTGATGACCTGTATGGTCAACAGTCACACAACCTTTATAGTTTGTGGTGAAATATGTGAACTGAAATTGGGATAAGCCCTAGTGTAGTAGGGCAGAATGGTGGTGAATACCTCTCAACAGTACCAATGTTAACAATCCCATATGCATAGCTAACCTTTATGGTCTACATAGATACAAGTAGGCATGGATTGGGATGTTTTCTGATGCAATAGGGTCAAGTAGAGGCATGTGCATCTTAACAGCTGTAGCCTCACAGAATCAATTACCCACTCATGTTATAGTAGACACAATATGATTATTAAGGGTCAAATAGTAATTTGATCCCGAACAGTACACACAGTACGACAAGTAAGGGTCAAATAGTCATTTAGTCCTAAATACCATAAAAGCAGGCATAGATACAAATGATCATATGTAAAGGTAAACATGTTGGCAGTAAGCCTGAATGTACATGTTTGTATAGGACAGTAAGTGCAGAATATTCGGTGTTATGATAATAGAATGACAAGCTATAAGGCTAAGTATATTGGGGTAGTGCTTTGACAAGGCAATGAGTCCTAGGACAATATACTAAATGTTCTGATAAACAATTAATACAGTAATGCGTTTGGTAGCCCATGAGTACAAAATAGAGAACAAAGGTTGTTAAACCTGATATGTATGTTTGTATGGGGCAATGTCCCTGGGTAGTAAGAACAGACAAACATTTCATGCAGTAATGAACTGCGCGGACTATGTATGTGTAGCAAATTTTGAGGATGAAATTTATTAAACGGGGGGTGAAATATAACATCTCAAATTTTGGTTACCAAAATTCCTTATATTTAAGGGAAAAAATAGTGAATTAAAGAGAATATAAAATGATAAAGGAAGACAATTAGTGGTCAAACACAACATTGATATGTGGGAACCAAAATTGTACAAGTTGATGTTTGCTATCGGTGAGTTTTCCAATGTAGCAGTCTTGTTGTATGACATCTTTAAATAGGAATTGTGAACTTTTATCGGATGAAAGTAGACATCCTAAGCTTTAATTTCATGGTTATAGGTAATTTTTTGAGTTGTATACAAAAAAGTTACATATTTTCAAGTTTACACAGTGAAATTGATTATTTTCTGGAACAAAAAGTAAAGGTTGAAATTCTGGGAATTGTGAGCTTTTAGTTGGCTAAGCGCTATATTTGTCCTTGAAACTAGACTCAATAAGTATTCTATAGCCTTTAGAATCACTCCAATTTAAAGTCTACAAATTTAATTATGATTTTTCAAATTTAGGGCAGAAAATCTGCCATAATTTCCTTTAAATCCGAAAATGGAATAAAAATGTGATGGCAATTTTTAAAATTATGAGACGAATGGAAAAGCCAATTGAGGCCTAATGGAAGGACCCTAGGACACCATTACATGTAACAAGAAGAGGGAAAATACTAGTTGCAAGCTAAATGGGCTTGTGACAACATTATATGTATACATTTTGGATTTTTGGGAAAATAGAAAATTATGACATAAGCATAATAATATGGTGACATAAGCATAAAGTGATAAAAGCATTTCCTCTTCCTTCCATCATCCATTTTTTTCATGCATGCCAAAAGAATAGAGAGAGAAAGCTTATGTTGATCTAGAGAGAGAAGGAAGGAGAATCGTTGTAAGGTAAGTTAGCACCTAACTAAGCTCCTTCTAGCTTTTCCCTTTAATTACCAAGCCCTAGCCTCCAAGAACACTAAAATTTGTGCTTCCTAAACCATAAATTACATAGAAGGGGAGTTTAGGAGAAGGATTATACATAACCTTCGAAACTCCGAATATTGATTGTTCTGACTATTGTGAGCAATTTAATCAGTTAAATTTCTGATTGATTTGCTTTGATTTCAAATTTGGGAAATGTGGTGACATAAACGATATGCTGCCCAAATTGAGTCTAAATGGTGGTTATAACATAATTAAATAGTTAATAAAGTGATTAGGAGTAGAAAGGAACACGTATACGGAGTTAAAATTGGAAAACCCCAATTTTCCCTAGAGAATGTCTGGATTTGGCCAGTACTGTTTGGAGAGGTTAGAGTTAAATTTTTGATGATTTGATGATTTTATTGAGTTCAAGAGGGAAAATTAGGTGGGGTTACAGTTAGTCACTTTTTTAGAAAAGCCCAAAAAAGCATAATTATGAAAACGCCCTTAAAACCCTGAAATAGGGGCTGCCAAGGGCATTCTGGTCTTTCGATAGAAAATTTGGTAATTTGGTGTCCAAGAATAGATTTCTTGGGCGAAAATAGGTCAGAATAACTGATGTTAAAATTTCAGGAAATGTTTGGTCGGGCCGGGTATAGCTGGGTCGGGTCCCCAGGGGCATTTTGGTAAATTTTCACAATAGGCTTATATAAACACTATAAAATATATAAAAGTGCCTAAAATGGTACATGAATGAGTTGTAACCTAATTTTTGTACATTTGACATTTTAGGACTTGATTGATAGACAAGCGGCGACACAAAGTTTGAGGAGCTTATTTAAGGATCAGGGAGGGATGATTAAGGTAGGGAACTTACTTCTCCTACATGTATTTGGTATTTGTGCTGGTGTATTGATGCATGTTATTGCTTTCCTTGTTTATGTGAAATATAGATGAATGATTGAAGCTATGTTTCTATTTATGTTATGGCCATAAGTATGTTGTTTGAAACTTTGAGCAGGGAGATATGTCATTGTGTGAGCATGAGTTATGTAATGCAAGCATTTCATGCATTAAGCACTTATCTTGCATGCATATTGGTACTATTTTCCTACTAAGATTCTTTCGAATCTCACCCTCCCCTACCAACAAATTAGACAGGTGAAAATAAGAGGTGTACTGAAAGAAGAGAAGAGAACTACAAGGGAGGAATGTAGTGGTGGAATGAAGACAGGAAGATGTCTCCGTTTAACTGGGATGGTTTTATATGCCCTAGAGCCCTATGCGGCTACAAGGTTTTTAGTTATTATGTACAAAACCTCTATAAGGAATTTTTGTAATCATGCATGTATTATTAGTATATTTATGCTATTCCTGTGTTGCCCACTGAACAGTGTATCATTTTCCTCAAAGACTCTGATAAAGGTGGAAATAAGATAAGGGTGCAACATTCTGCAACGATTTCTTATACTCTTTCTGTAACGCACCTGCCTTATCTTCTCCTATTTAACTTACTCCATCAATCAACCTTCCTCTCCCACTCTCAATTCTATTCCCTAAATACTTCCTTCACCCATTTCAAGCCTTTACATTAGGTTTTAGCATTTAAAATTAAAAAAAATGGATTTTTTCCTTATATTAAGGTCAACTCTTTTGATAGAAATTTCTTTATAAAAAGGATCATAGAGAGTATTATAGTCCAAGTGATTCAAAATATAAGATAACATTTTATCAAGCGATATAGTTTTTATATGACGTAAAAATAGTTATGTTATCATTTAATGAATTTATTTATTTTTTTACTATTGACTACTTATGCATCTCTGCCACACTACTACAAAGAATTGATTCATCAACACCAATTAACATCCATTTTTAGAAAATAGTAGTTAAAAAAAGGCAGTGGCATGTATTGTAAATATGAATCCACTTTTAATGACTGTTTCTTATAAAATCAGTCGTTAAAAGTGAAAAATTTCAACGACTGATTTTGAAAAATAGTGGTTGAAACTAGCACTTTCTACGAATGTTTATAAAAAACAGTTGTTGAAAATGATATAATTTTCCCAACCCATATCGGTTTCAATCCTCATGGCCTCTCTTCTCCTAGTCATGCCTCTGCCTCTTTCTCCCTCTTTGAACCACCTCCGAGCCCTAATGGGATCTAAAATCACATGGTCTAGCCCCCACCCTGACGCTAGACGCAACCTCTAGCTTATTCTATGACCCTAATCATGACTTTTGGCCTCCATTCCACAGAGCTATCGTGACCCCTAGCCTCCTTCTCTATGTTTTGGATTGTTTCTGTTTCCTTACTTCCCAACCTGGTACTTCTTCTCTGTTTTCTCATTCTCTGTAATTATCCTCCTATTTTTGTCTTTTGTAATGCTTCTTTGGTTATTCTTATAGTTTACAAAAGTGAAGAAAAGGATAGCAAACATTGTACAAGACAAACAAGTGAATTCCTTTGCCCATTTCTTCACTTTTGTATACCCTTTTAAATTGAGTAGCTTACTTTTATCTCAGGACCTAAGATGGGAGTTTCGTGATTCATCATATTAACCCAGAAAAGATATATTATATGATAATGTTTGAAATTGGGTTTGTCTGGAAGGAATTATATACTTACCTCGATTTATAGCTTTGATATTGATTTAATTTTTGGGGAATCAGATTTATTTTTGGAGTTGGGAATTGGTAAGTTGGTTGTATTGTGAATTCATGATGTTACTTTGCAGTATTACAATATCTTTGTGCCTTGTTGTGCATTCTAAATTGAAGATCTTGTTTATTACCTATGTAAGAAAATCATGTGTAAAGTGCCTTGTTATGCATTCCATGATAGGGCATTTCATGCCTGGGTAAAGTGAGCTGTGTATATGAGAATGACCTAGGTAGTGCTAAATTCATTTTCATGTCGGGGCTGGATATGTGTTTTTCAGCTGAAGGAAATGGATGACAATGACATGCAAAAGTTCCCAACTTTAATGGAGACTCTCGTGCATGTTCGAGATCAGTAAGTTCTCAAGCCTCTTCATTTGAGTTCAATCAAATTTACAATTTTGTTTCAAAAATGGATTATGTTAATATGATACGCATATAATGCACTACAGAGATCATAACTTTTTCCCCTAAATATGAGTTCATCAAATTTATGATAATGTTTCAAATGATGCATGTAATTTGATAAATTGGTTGTTACTTGTCCAGTGCTTTCCCACTTTCAGAAGAATGGTTCTATTAAAATATGTCATATCCTAGCTATGCTGCCATTTCCCTTAGAGCTCTCGAAGGGGTCTTTTTAATGTATATTTGCAGTGGTTTCTCAACCATAAATTGACACAAGCATAGAGCATGTTGGTGTGGTCTCTATAATGACCTTTTGGGAGTTCAACTGAAATAGATTGTTTGTGGACTGAGCTCTATGTCATATTTATTGCATCACAAGGGTTAAGATGTTTGCTCCATTGAGTGCACTGGCTTGTGCCTTCCGTGTTCATTATGTTACCCTTTGCACTATTTAGAATGTCTCTTATATATGTAATTTATAATTTCTTTATATTTCATTCTAATTCATTTCCCTATTAAAATATCTAGATTTATGTCCTTCACATGAGGCAAGGAAGTGTAACTCAGTTGTTGCTGTTGTGGGAAAAGGGCATTTGCAAGGAATAAAGAAGCACTGGAAGTAACCCATTATGGCAGGTGCCTAGGTGAACATTTATCTATTTAGTTATGAAGTTCATGCCATAAAACATGCCATATGGACTAAAAGTAATATGTATTAGGTGTCTAGGTGAACATTTTTTTTTAATTCTATGGTGGTGGTTAATACTATCATGTCTGCATATAGAGAATTGAAAAGCCTTCCTTATCAGTCCTTTCTTGAAGCTACTGATGTAAACTATGGCAAAAGACCTGACTTCAAATGCAAGTTTTTCTCTTCTTCTTTTCAATTTTTATAATTGGAAAGCCTTCCTTAACAGTCCTTTGATGGAAATCTTAAGATTATTGATGAGTTGTGTTGGTTAATGCAGGAATGATTCTTGAACACAAAGATAAGTCACGTATGGCAATTCTTATTTCAGGTTCGAGAAAGATGAGGCAAGATGTTGCTGCCATTTGCTTTCTAGTTTAGAAAAGAATCAGCATTTTTAGTCCATTAGCTTTAGCTGGTAATCCCATAATTTTATTTTTGTTGTTGTTCTTAGGATAGTGCATTTAGGTACCCTAATAAGTGGGCATAATATAGACTTGTTTTTTGAGTACAAGTCTAAGCAGAGTTTGTCAAATTTAAGATCTTTACAAGTCATTTGTTCGTTGCTGTTGTATGATAATGTAGTACTGATATAGAAGCATTTCCGTGACTATAAAAATGTCAGGTTAATGTGAGTACTGATATAATTTGAATGAGATGGGTATTATTGAATATCTTAAAACAAAAAAGGATCACCATGCTAATGCGTTACTAAGATTACTTCAACAAGAATGTGTGTGTGTGCCTAGTTGAGTTGGATAGGAAATGATGACCCACATGAATTTGTGTGCAATCTTTGCTGAAGTGATGACCAATAATTAGAACTTGGGTAATATACATGCATGTTTGTTGGGATTGTTGGTTTTTTAAAGGCTATGGAAAGAAAATGCAAATAATATTTTTTTTAAAAAAATGACTTACAACGACTATTTTCAAAAAACAGTCCTTGTAAGTCACTTACAAAGAATGCTTTCCTAAAAACAGTCATTGTATGTCAGTGACTTACAATGACTGTTTTCTGACTTACAATGATTGTTTTAAAATAGTCGTCTATTTTAAAACTTTCAATGACACTCATATACATGTCTCCTTGAAAACAGTCGTCTAAAGAGTATAAAAACGTACGTTAAAAGTGCCTCATGTAGTAGTGCCATGTCATTTTTCCGCTCATTGTTTATCTAACTCAGCTTTCTATTAAATAAGTGAGATTTATATAAATAACATTAGGTTTTTACTTATTTATTGTCTTTACCTAATTATAACAAACATGACTTTTTTACGTATGAATTTTGATATGTTAGGTGTTGAACAATACATTTTCAATCAGAAAGAGTAGACAACATATGATATTTTTTTAGTTCAAGTAACCAAGGACAATACTGCCACTATTTTAAGAATGAAGTTTAAGTATACTTAGATTATTTCATTTATGAACCTCTCTAAAAATTTGTAGCTGTACCAAAAAATTGTTGAACAACTTACATAATAATAAATGACAATAAATTTTATAATAAATTTTTAATGAGACTTATAAATAGGGAAAAAAATCAGTCATATAAAACTCCGTACATATTAACATTTGAATTCTCCCACTAAAGCTTAAAATGGGTTAAAGAAGTTCCATGCAAAAGAGAAGTTAAAATAAGGCATCAGACATAACTTTTTGATGCACGATAAATATAATTTCTATTAATAAATAAACACCCTATGAATGATACCCTCTGTACAATACAATTGTCGTTATCCGACAATATTAAAGGTGAGTTTTCACTGTTCTGTATAGAAAACAATTAATAATATGTAAGATTTAATATAATATGATTCTGTACTATCTGTAATAACTAATGTTTGTATAAAGTTTTGTGTAGATTTACTGGATTACAATAGAAAAGATTGATATATCTTCAACAAAATCACTTTCATGGGCATATATTAAATTCATGTCAAAATATGTAACACCCCAAATTTTATTCACCAAAATCCATTGTAATTATTTGAAATATTCAATAAAGTGGAATGGTGAATATTCAAGACCATGGGAATTAAAAATTGAAAAATTGGAATGTGATTATGCTACCAGTAAAGATTTCCTATGAGGTAGTGAGTTTGTCATGTAGTTTTGGGATCCCCAAATGATGACAAAGAATTATGAATTTTAACACGATAAAAGTAGACATCCTAAACTTTAATTTGATGGTGATGGGTAATATTTTTTGATCTCTATATAAAGAGTTATGAATTTTTGAAGTTAGCCCAGAAAAACTGCCTATTTCTTGGAACATCATCCAAATAATTTAATTCTAGAAATTTTGTACTTCCAATTGGCTAAGGGCCATATTGTTTCTTGAAACTAGACTCAATAAGGGTTCTATAGCCTTTTGAATCACTCCAATTTGATGTCTACAAATAAAGTTGTGATTTTAAAAGTTTGGGCAGAAAATCTGACAGAATTGCCAATTAATCTAAAAAGGAAAACAAAATGTGATGACAATTTTGAAATTATGAGATAAATGGAAAAAATCTGTTTAGGCTAATTGAAAGAGGGACTAGGTGTATATTTATGAGACCAAGAGTGAAGAGGAATTAGTTACACACTAATTAAACTTATGACAACATTACATGTACATAAAGTTATGTACAAAAAAGCCAACTTTTTGGAGAATTAAATAATTAGAGAAAAGCAAGGGATAAAGGCAACAATTATAAAAAAACATTTTCTCTTCCTCTTTCTTACCATAACCTTCGGCCTTGAGCTCAAACAAGAGAGAGAGAGAGAGAGAGAGAGCTTGTGTGAAATCTAGAGAGAAGGAGGAGAAAATTTGCAAGATAAGCTCGATTCTTTCAGTGATTTAGCTCCTAACATGTGTAATCGTTCCTCTAAAGTACTGCTCTACATATTTCATGGTGTTTGAGAAGCTAAACTTTAGGGTGTTTGGTGGTCTAAGTTTTGGCCAAGTGAAAGGAAGAAGAAGAAAGCAAAGGTAACTCCATAAACTTCAATCTTCAGTTGTTACTATTATTGTGGTTGGAATAATTGGTGGTTTTCTAGTTGATTTGATGTGGATTGTAAATTTGGAAAATGGTAAACCCTATATGCTATTCTGCCCAAATTTAGTGTAAATTATGTTGGGAATATAATTAAATAGTTAATCAAGTTGTTAGGAGTTGAAAGGAGCAAGTCTGTGGAATTAGAATTCAAAAACCCCAATTTTTCCCAGAGAATCTCTAAATTTTGGTTAGCTCAAGACGAGGGAGTTAGGGCTGGATTTTGATAATCTAATGTGTTTAGGAGGGAAAATTAGGTAGGGTTATAGTTTATCATTTTTTTCTAGAAAAGCCCTCAAAACTGAAATGACCAAAACGCCCCTGAAACCTCGGTGGTTTTCTAGTTGATTTGTTGTGGATTGTAAATTTCGAAAATGCTAAACCATAGCTGATATGCTGCCTAAATTTAGTGTAAATTATGCTAGAAATATAATTAATTAGTTAATCAAGTGGTTAGGAGTAGAAAGGAGCAAGTCTGTGGAGTCAGAATTCAAAAATCCCAATTTTTCCCAGAGAATCTCTAAATGTTGGTTACATCGAGACAAGGGTGTTAGGGCTAGATTTTTATAATCTAATGTGCATAGGAGGGAAAATTAGGTGGGGTTACAGTTGATCATTTTTTCAGAAAAGCCCTTAAAAGCAAAATGACCAAAACGCCCCCGAAACCCTAAGTTAAGGGCTGCTATGGGCATTTTTGTCTTTTGGAAGTGAATTTGGTAATTCCAATATAGGTCAAAATTTTGGTAAAAGTAAGGTCGGATTGGGTTCGGTGGGGCCGGGACCCAGTCTCTAGGGGTATTTTGAAAACATTTCAATACAGACTTATATAACCACCAAAAACACTATAAAAGTGTCTAAGGTAGTACATGAATAGGTTTTAACCTAATTCTTGTATATTTGAAATTTTAGAACCAAGCTGAGAGCCTGAGTCATTGGCACACATATCGAGGCACACATTTCAAGGTGCAAAATGCTTAAGGTAGTAACTTAATATCTCATACACTATATGATTGTTGATATGTTGTATGTTGCTATATTCTGTGATATAAACCTGTGCCTGGGGACCTCGTTCTGGTACACATTGGGGATCTAAACCACTATTTGGCTCTGAGCATTGTGTACACACATGTTATGATATGAATTTTCATTTCACATTAAATGGTGCATTGCATATTTAATTATCACATTTTATATGATTGATTATGTGTTGTTACTAGGATTCATCCTTTTTCATAAATAAAAATGTTCCAGTGGGAACCAATGGATTTAAAGGGAAAATGGTAGACACGTGAAATTGATGGTGTGGATCCCAAGATAGAAGCTTAGTTATATGTTGTTTATTTATTTTGAATATTTTGAATATCTTGGACAATTTGTATATATCTTATGAAACACCGAGGGGGAAATTGGTAATGTAATCAAGCCTATTTTTTCAATAAAATCAATATATTTCTGCTATTCTTGGGTTGCCCACCAAACTGTACTCCATTACTCTGATTAATATCAATAGTAAGTGGAATGTAAGATGGGGTCTTACATTTTGATATAAGAGCAAGCAGTTATGGCAATAGGATAATATATTGATAAGGTCTTGATTATATGGTAAAAAGAGATACGCACAGAATGGGGTACTAGAAAAGTGAATTACCCCTTTTCTGTGAATCAGCCCTCAAAAGATTTGGGAATACTGAGGGCAGCAAGTGGTGCAATATCGGACAGAGAATGGACTAAGGATATTATAGAACTTGAGGAAATAGGTATGGCCAAGGCCAGGGTCCAGACCATATAGTATTTAGTCAACTGGAGGCAGCTAGCATGATGTTTGAGATAAAGGAAACCTCATGGTACCGATAGACAGGAGCAGATAGAGCCGGTATCTGTGTTTCAGCATGGGCACATAAAAGTTGAGCGTGCTCAACCCAAAGAAATCTTAGGACGGGTGACCTCCTGAGAAGTTAAGTAGCAAGGTCATGGAAACTTGAGGAATAATAATTGTCTTAAGGTTTCTCTATGGCTAATAATCATTTAAGTTAGATGATTTAAAGAGTGCTTGGACGCATAGAGACAATGATGATGTAAGTATTGATTTTAAATCAGGACATTTCTGTCATGATGAATACTACCCAGAAAGGTCTATTTGATGAGGCTATGGAAATTGGAGGCATAGTAAATGTTTTAAGGTTTCTCTATGCTAAGTGATGATCCTTAGTAACACCGTGGTGTCTAGGGGATATAGATATGATATATAGTGCTATATGATGAAGGATGATCATACTGTATATTGATCCTAGAGGATCCGATATGATAATACTGAAGGTTGATAATAGGCCTGAATCAGATCTAAGATGAAATAGTGCTTAAGTTGTAATGTGAATTGGTTGCACTATGGTTATGATCCAAAATGGAAGTTTGAATCTTGTGGATAGTGTTGAACCTTTAGTAATGTTTTGAGGATATTACCCAAATACCGTGAATGTTAAAATAAGTGCTATTGATCTTGATTCTTAGTAAACCTATTGGTTATAATTGAGGAAAATGATTTCCAATCTGTGTGATGTTGAGGTTCTAGAATTCATGATGAACCTAATAGTTGGGTTAGAGACCTTAGGCTATAAATCCTACATACTAGATATGTGGTAGTGAATCTGTGTGTCCAAAGGCCCTAAGACCTAGTGGACAGGTGTGTCCTTAGGCTGGCAAATTTATTCAGAATTGTGTTGGGCTAGTGATGATTTATGGAATTAAAGAATAAGATTCTTACGAAGACAAATTCTTGCCAAAAGGGATTTTGAAAACTAACTAGCTGTTAAATCTAGCATAAGGAAAGATTATGATTATACAATATTCCCTTAATAGATTGATTGAGGTGATAGCTCTCTGATGAAATGATAGACATAATTGATTTACCTTCTATTCCACTTGTTAGATTCCAAGTTTTGATGATAACAAAAGATCATTGTGTGGTGTAGTAAGAAATTCATACTTTGTAATGGTAAAAATATTGCCAAATGTATTTCACAAAGTTTAGAAAACTTGCCGTCAGTTTAACTGATGCACTCTAGTGATGGAGCTACCACTCGAGTATTAGGCTATTTTGCACTGGAGCACATACAAGTGTTGGACAAAAAGTGTTTGACAGAGAGAAAAGTCAGAGACAAGATATCAATACTTCACTCGAGCACAGACTCTGTACTCGAGTGATGACCTCATGTACACCCGAGTCCTTGCAAGTGTGGTACAGAGAGTGTTTATCCAAGAGCAAGGTAAACTCAAAATGTAACACTCGAGTGCAAGTGAGTGAGGGACTGCAAGTATTTTCCTGAGAGTCATGCAGAGCAGAGAAGAATAAGCATGCCTGAGTGAGAGTACATGCACCTGAGTGATACCTCAGCACCCATGAGTGAGAAATCTAACTCTCTCCATTCTGATGCAAGTGCTGAAGACAAAGAGTATATTATAGAAGAATATTCTGCGTACTCGAGTGAGAGCAAGTATGCTTGAGTGAGGGCCAACATCACCTGTAAGTGCAAAATCACACTCTTGATAAAATGGTATGCGAGTATTGTCCAGAGTCGTGGCTCATAGCATAAAATACAAGGGCACTCAAGTGAGAGGACTTATACTCGAGTGAGGACCCACATCACTCGCAAGTATGAAAATGCATTCTCTCAAAACCACATCGAAGTGCAAGTATAAAATTGAAGCAAAAAGAGAAAATATGTATTGCACTCCAGTGAGCCTTTTTATCACTCAAGTGATGCTCTGCCAGAAGCAAAACGCACAAGACATACAACGTTCAATCCGAATATGGTTTAATATTATTTAATCATCCTATTTCCACTTGTTATTATTATTTAACATCATTTAACATATATTGCAAGTGTGATACATGTGGTTGAATGTTTGAATTAGAAAAGCATAAAAGAAGTTAAACAATGGCAGACAAAATCATTACGACTAACCAAGCACGTACCTACCATGTTCAAAGATTTCAAACGTATGTATGCCATTCCATAGTAAAATGCTCCACTCCACAATGATTATTATTTAACGGACAAAATCATTTGGCTATAAATGCAGAGTTTCAGAGATCATAAAAAATAACGAAGTGCAAGAATTCACACAAGCAAATTCACGAGTCTCTGTTATTCATATTTTCTTTGTATTTATATCGTTCTTCAGTGTTTATCATATTTGCTCTGTAAGAGAGTGTGTATACACTTCATGTTCTATTTTCTATTTGATCTCAAGGTACTGGGACTTTTATAGGGTAGATTTTCCTTATGAGAGAAGCAGTGGAGAGAATTCCTAGTAGGACTTTCTGCTCATAAGACTTACAAGGTGCAAGCAGTAGAGAATGTTGTTGCTCGTAAGACTTACAGTGGTGTAAGCATGAGAGAACGTTGTTGCTCATAAGACTTGTATACGTAAGCAAGAGAGAAAGGTCATAGGTTGTTTTTCTATACATAAGACTTGTCGTAAGGGGGAGAGAAATTTCTAGTGTTAGAATATTTCTGCTCATAGTCCATTCAAGGACGACTATTGTTTTACGACATTCTGAGAGCCCACTGAATCTTGGAAGAATAGTGAAAATCTAAGTAGGTCTTGATCTTTGAGGACTGGACGTAGGCCTGGATTTTGGGCCGAACCAATATAACTCTCTGTGTGCTTTTCGTTTCAACTCTACTCTATTTACAGCTACTTTTATATTACCGCATCAACTAAAAAATTTATCACATCAACCAATTCATCCCCTCTTGGGTGAAGTTTGCCACTTTCATTTGGTATCAGAGCAAGGTCTTCTCCGAAGAACCTAACAGCTTGAGAAGGATCCAGTAAATGGCAATAATGGGTGAGAACATCCTTCTAGACGGAGCCTCTATCACTAAACCACCTGGTTTTGCTAGAGAACATTTTTCGTTCTGGAAAGCTAAGTTCAGAGTGTTCGTGATGGCTAACATGACTGGTGACAAAAATAAGTTCACCATGCTAGAAACCAAAGAAGGAGGAAAGGTAACTTTTGGACGTAACCAATCTAGATGTATTGCTAGTATTGGTGAAGTGGAAAAATCCAATGGTATTCAAATCAATGATGTATATTACGTTGAAGGATTATGCCACAACCTCTTGAGTGTGAGTCAAAGCATTAACAGAGATAACTAGGTAATCTTTGATTCAGAAGAATGCTTGATAGTAAACAAAAAAGATCTAATGCTTAACAAAGAATCCATCAAGGCAAATATCTAAGCTCAAAGGGACGGTAACTATTATACTATTGATTTAAATGCAAATTCTTCTGAAAATTGTTTTCTTAGCAAATCAGAGGAGAGTTGGTTATGGCATAAGCGTCTAGCTCATGTTAATATGAACCAACTTGACAAATTGATTAGAAAATATTTAGTTGTTGGTCTTCCTAAACTTAAATTCAAAGATGATATGATTTGTGAGGCATGTCGAAAAGGCAGACAAACTAAATATTTATTCAAAACAAAGTATGAGATTTCTACTTCCAAACCTTTAAAATTACTTTATTTGCATTTTTAGGTCCAGCAAGAGTTAAAAGTTTTAGGGTAAATCTATATACTTTAGTAATTGTTGATGATTTTACAAGATTTACATAGACTATATTTATCACTTCAAAAGATGAAACATTTTTCGAATTTATTATGTTTGCTGAGAAGATCCAAAATGAGAAAGGTATTTCTATCGTCTCTATTAGAACAGACCATGGAGGAGAATTTGATAATTAACTCTTTGAAGATTTCTAAAGTAACGAAGGAATAGATCACAACTTTTCTGTTTCTACACCTATAACGCCTCAACAGAATAGAGTAGTAGAAAGGAAGAATGGAGTCCTAACAGAAATGGCAAGGGCAATACTCAATGAAAAAGAAATTTCACAAGTATTATGGGCAAATGCAATGAGTACCGCATGCTATATTTCAAATCGAGCATATATTCGCAAGTCACTTGGAAAGACACCATATGAAATCTATAAGGGAAGAAAGCCAAATCTTGCTCATCTACACATATTCGGATGCAAGTACTTCATTCACAACAATGGTAAAGAAAACTTATGTAAATTTGATTCAAAATCTGATAAAGGTTTATTTTTAGGATATTCTAATAGAAGTAAAGCATATAGAGTATTTAATAAAAGAACATGTACTGTTGAAGAATCCATGCATGTTGTGTTTGATGAACTTGACTCTCAGACAAAACATTTTGATGAAGAAGAAATGGATTTGATAAAGAAAAACAAAACTATTTCAAAACAAAATGATTTTAAAAATATAGATGATGTAGATGATCATGCTCAAACAAAAGCATGGAGACATATTAAAGATCATCCAATTGATCAAGTAATTGGAGATATTCATGAAAGTGTCAAAACCATAAATAGAATACTCAATGAGGTAACTTTTTATACTTTTATTTATGAGATTGAACCTTCTAATATTGAATAAGCTTTATCTAACAATGATTGGATGATTGCTATGCAAGAAGAATTAAATCAATTTTGAAGAAATCAAGTTTGGGATTTGGTTCCTCGACCTAAAGATTACTAGGTTATAGGAACCAAATGGGTTTTCAAAAACAACTTGATGAATCAACAATCATTGTGAGAAATAAAGTAAGATTAGTAGCCAAAGGCTATAATCAAGAAGAAGGTATTGATTATAAGGAAACATATGCTCCAGTGGCAAATGGATGTGAAAAGTGCTTTTTCTAAAAGTTTATATTATGGAGGAAGTATATGTAGAACGACCTCTTAGTTTTGAAAATGAAACAAAGCCTGATCATGTGTTTAAACTTAAGAAAGCTTTATATGGTTTAAAACAAGCACCCAGAGCTTGGTATGAAAGGCTAAGCAAATTTCTTCTTGATCAAAACTTTGTCAGAGGAAAAGTGGATACAACTCTTTTCATCAAACATGAGAAAAATGATATTCTAATTGTTCAAATTTATGTTGATGATGTTATTTTTGGTGCTACTAATGAATCTCTTTGTCAAGAATTTTCCAAGATAATGCAGGGAGAGTTTGAGATGTTCATGATGGGAGAATTAAACTTCTTTCTTGGACTTCAAATCAAGCAAAGGAAGAGTGGGATATTTGTATCTCAAACAAAATATTTAAAAGAGTTGTTGAAGAAGTATGGATTGGACAATGCTATTGGAGCTGATACTCCAATGAGTTCTACAACAATATTAGACACTGACATAAAAGGCCCTAATTACAACATCACTAAATATAGAGGAATGATTGGTCTACTACTCTATATAATAGGAAGTAGGCTGGATATACAGTTCAGTGTTAGAATGTGCGCAAGGTATCAATTTGACTGTGAAAAGAATCTTCAAATACCTAGGAGACACTGCAGAACTTGGCCTATGGTATCCAAAAAAAGGAAACGAATATTTGATGGCCTATTCTGATTCAGATCATGGAGGATATAAACTTGACAGGAAAGGAAAAGTACTAGTAGTCAATGTCAATTCATTCGAGGCTCTCTGGTATCATGGTTCAGCAAGAAGCAGAACACAGTGTCATTATCTTCTACTGAAGCTGAATATATAGCTGCAACAAGTTGTTGTTCTCAAGTACTTGGTTGAAGCAACAACTTCAGGATTTGGGGATATACTTAAAGAAGATTCCGATCTATTGTGACAACACTAGCACCATTAGCTTGGCCAAGAATCTTGTGCAATATTCAAGGACCAAACACATAGATATCCAACATCATTTCATTCAAGATCACATGCAAAAGAAAGATGTCAAAGTAGAATTCATACCAACACATCTTCAACTTGCTGATATATTCACTAAGCCAATGGATAAAAATCAATTTTTATATATTTTAAGAGAATTGGAAATGGTTAATCCCAATGAGTTGTAAGTTTTTTCTTGTTAATTATTATGTTTAATGAGCTTTTGATGATAACCATACTAACTTAGGCATCGAAGTATGTAGAAATTATTTTTGCAGGTCTGTCACTCGAGCACTGGATATGTCACTTGAGTGCCAAGTTCATTCTCACTCGAGTCAGTCAACAATGCTCGAGTACAGAACTATAACATATACTTTGCTTCAAGCTATGTAAAACAGGGATTAATAGAGTATGTAAGAACTCTTGAAATTCACTCAAGCATACCAAGAGTGTCAGGTCTCACTCGAGTAAGAGAAGAACATCACTCGAGCATAGTATGAATCTACTTGAAGTGAAGCAAGAGAACTCAAGCAGAAGAGAAAGATTTATAAAAATACTTATTCAAAGCATGGTTACTTAAATGATCTTGGAGAATTTGAGTACAAAGATGAAAAATATAACAAAATATACTTAAATCAGGTACACTTTTACATGCTTTATCAGATTTGTTTGAGTAGCACTTGAGCATAATATTATCTCGATCGAGCACTGTATGAACAACACTCGAGCATTAGGGTTGTCACTCGAGTGCTGGCACTTATATCAGTTACGCGATAGCTTAGAACGTCATACTTCTGTTTCTCACTCGAAGAGTCACGTCACCCGAAAGGCGTGTCTCTTCACCTCCAACCATTACCCATTTATTAAACGTCTTAGATTGCTTCAAATTTCTATTACAACTCTTCAATCATCTTCATAAGGTCAGATTTATCATCTTAGCTTCTCATTTCATGCCCTAATTGAAGAGATTTTCTGAAAATCTTTCTTCAAGTCCTTATCAAATCTGTGATTCCTATTTCATTTCTAAATGGCTATAACTAAGATTCCTGTTGTTTCGTAAAAATCCCATTCACCTTCACCCACTCATTCAGCCGTGAGTGCTTCAGAGAGTCAGGTGGCAACACCTTCATCTTCTACACCTTTATTGTCTTCTACACCAACACCTCCTCCTAAACCCAAAACCAAAAAGAGAACTCCAGTCAAGAAACCTCACCCTAAGCATCAAATGGCTAAGAAGGATCAACCTCTGCAAAAGAAACCAAAAGGAATGGTTTTTAAAGAACCGATTGTCACTCAGTCTCAATTGAAAGAAGTCAAAGGAAGAGGAAAGAAGGACACAGAGCAACCACACCAATCTTCTTCCTCAGATGACTATTTCAATATGTAACTCTAGGAAGTAATGGAGAAGTCAAAGCTCGATGCATTGGTTGGCAAAATTGCCTCCCAAGCCGGTGCCTCAAGTTCACATTATGTTGGCTAGACCAGTGCAGCTGCTTCAGGGGTTCCTTGTACTTCACACGTTGAAGAGGAAGAACAAGTCACAAGTCCTCCAGAAGGATTCAATGTTAAGGAATTGAAGGCACTTATTCAGAAGGTATATGACTCTGAGTTTGCTCATAGACATTTCTACTCTATAGTTTATGTAGACTTAGATTATCTGTTGAAAAGCTGTGGTCTGGATTTTCATCCTTTGCTTGGATTTTATGATCCCTGGCTGAGTGTTCATATCCCTTATTCACCCTTTATTGTGAGAACCTTCTATTGCAACATGAAAACCCATAACATAAACTCAAGGACCGGAGAGTTGATAGAGGAAGCAGTATCTACCACTGTTAGAGATCAATTTATTATGATATCTGCTAATATCATTAATGATATACTTGGATATGTTGCACCTCCTTCTGATCCACCCACACTTTTAGCCAATAAAGTCTTCCAGATTTTAAGACCAAATGGCCTAATAGGTCCTCTTAACTTTAAGCCTATTAACATGCCTGATTCTATTTGTGCCCTTCACTACATATACTCTCATAGCATTGTTAACAAATCCAAAAATTATACCCATTTTGCTCAGAGATATTACTATTTACTGGCCTCCTTCCTAGCCGGTCAACGAAGAAATGTGGGGGGAGCTTATTTTTAGTGAGATGAGAAGATTTTGATTTTCTTCATCAAGATCCGCCACCATACCATATCCATAAATTCTGTCTCTCATTCTCAAGAAAAACAAAGTGTGGTATTTGGAGGGAGTTGAGAGGGTAACCATTCTGAGGTTTGGCAAGACTCAATTGACACATATGAGTATCAATCTTCTAGTGAGTCAAACCAGGGCAACATCTCAGAGAGAAGCCACTCCATCGAGAGGTGATGAGGCTCAATCTTCTGCTTAAGGTAAAACTCCACCTCCATCTTTCCTAAATGCATCACTATCAACTTATCTAGCTAAAGTGATCAATCAAGCTATGACTGATCTGAAAAAGGAATTGATGAGTGAGTATAAGAAATTGGTGAACACGATAGAGTTACAAGTCTCAAAGTTGGTGGACAAGGCAAATACCAACTTTGACTTGATGTTCAAGACTCAAGAAGATATGTCGTGAAGAATCACTGATATGGAAATCTTCTTGAGCATTCATTTTCCGACTACTTCTCCTGAGGTGCCACTTGAGTCTACTCTTGCCACATCTTCACCTTCTCAGACTTAAACTCGTATTCTCTTCACAGACTTGGATTCCAATGTTGAAGTCAGTTATGATCAGTCGCCTTAACCACCACTTATATCCTCTGTTCCTCAACCATCATCTCCACTTTATGAGCCTGAGCTAATTGATCCTTCCACTACCATGGTTCTCCTCACCCCACCATCTGATCTCACTTTTCCTCAGCCCCCTTCTGATGCTAACAAAATGGGGGAGAAGGATTTGTGATGGTTTCTGATCTATTATAGTCCGATATGGGGAGTTGTAGTTTAGTTTTGGGTAGCTTTTCTGTATTAGGGTAGGACTATTGTTATTTCAGCTTTTCTGGTTTATTTTTGCTGACATGGTTGTATATGGGGTCTCATAGATTCAAGCTTGACATTTGTACTTTACAAGTTCATTAATGGTTATTTTCAAGTTTGTTAATTTTTATGTTCAGCTATAATGTTTTTTGTGATACTATGACTTATCTTGGTTTTAAATGTCTATTGGAAGTATTGCAGGAAACAATTGAGATTAAATGCAAAAAATCTAAACTTTGGTGAAATATGTATTTGAAATTGTTTTCAAAATCAAGTTGTTTTTAAAACCCATCACAAAGGTTTTGTCATCATCAAAAAAGGGGAGAATGTTAGATTCCAAGTTTTGATGATAATAAAAGATCATTGTGTGGTGTAGTAAGTAATCCATACTTTGCAATGGTAAAAAATATTACCAAATGTATTTCACAAAGTTTAGAAGGCTTGCCGTCAGTTTAACTGATGCACTCGAGTGATGGAGCTATCACTCGAGCATTAGGCTATTTTGCACTCGAGCACATGCAAGTGTTGGACAAAAAGTGTTTGACAAAGAGCAAAGTCAGAGATAAGATATCAACACTTCACCCGAGCACAGACTCTGTACTCGAGTGATGACCTTATGTGCACCGGAGTCCTTACAAGTGTGGCACAGAGGGTGTTTACCCAAGAGCAAGGTAAACTCAAAATGTAAGCTACACTCGAGTGCAAGTAAGTAAAGAACTGCAAGTGTTTGCCTGAGAGTCATGCAGAGCAGAGAAGAATAAGCATGCTTGAGTGAGAGTACATGCACCCGAGTAATACCTTAGCACCCACGGTGAGAAATCTAACTCTCTATTTTGATGCAAGTATTGAAGACAAAGAGTATATTATAGAAGAATATTCTGCTCACTCGAGTGAGAGTAAGTAGGCTCGAGTGAGGGCCTACATCACCTGCAAGTACAAATTCACACTCTTGATAAAATGGGATATGAGTGTTGTCCAGAGACACGGCTCATAGCATAAAATACAAGGGCACTCGAGTGAGAGGACTTACACTCGAGTGAGGACCCACATCACTCGCAAGTATGAAAATGCATTCTCTCAAAATCACATGGAAGTGCAAGTATAAAATGGTAGCAAGAAGAGAAAATATGTGTTGCACTCGAGTGAGCCTTCTTAGCACTCGAGTGATGCTTTGCCAAAAGCAAACGAACCAGACTTACAACGTTCAATCCGAATATGGTTTAATATTATTTAATCATCCTATTTCCACTTGTTTTCATTATTTAACATCATTTAACATATATTGCAAGTGTGATAAAGGTTGTTGAACGTTTGAATTAGAAAAGCATAAAGGAAGTTAAACAAATGCAGACAAAATCATTATTACCAACCAAGCACGTACTACCGTGTTCAAAGATTTCAAATATACGCATGCCGTTCCACAGTAAAATGCTCTGCTCTACAATGATTATTATTCAAAGGACAAAATCATCTGGCTATAAATGCAGAGCTTCAGAGATCATAAAAAATAACGAAGTGCAAGAATTCACACAAGCAAATTTATGAGTCTATGTTATTCATATTTTCTTTGTATTCATATCGTTCTTCAGTGTTTATCATATTTTCTCTGTAAGAGAGTGTGTATACACTTCATATTCTATTTTCTATTTGATCTCAAGGTACTGGGACTTTAAGAGGGTAGATTTTCCTTACGAGATAAGCAGTTGAGAGAATTCCTAGTTGGACTTTCTGCTCATAAGACTTACAAGGTGCAAACAGTAGAGGACGTTGTTACTTGTAAGACTTATAGTGGCGTAAGCAGGAGAGAACGTTGCTTCTCATAAGACTTGTATACGTAAGTGTAATGACCCAATTTGGGATTAAGGGCTAATGACTCTAATCTTGATTGTAATGAGTGTAATTAAAAACTTTTGGAGAAATATGATGTAAATTTGATATGAGTATATTTGGAGATTAGAGATCAAGTGTGGAGATTTGTTGCATATGGGTCAGAATCTTGTGTATTAAGCTTGTGTGAGCTCATAAACGGAGTAAGATGTGTACAAGTGGCATTGTGTAGTCCATTGGTTGGAAAACAAGGACAAAGCATCACTTTTCCTCTCTCTTCTCTCTCCTATTCGGTTGTGTGTTAGGAAAGGGAAAGGAAACACTTCATCATCATCTTCCTCATCACCTTACCATCTCTCATATTCTCTCTCTTCTTTCTCTATTTCAGGTGGACACAAGCAAGGGAAGAAAAAGAGAAAACTTTGATTTTGGGTGAGTATTGATCCTCTTCACTAATTTTGTTCATAGTGTTAAGAGCTTCATTATGGTGATTTCAGAATCTTGAAAGGTGTGGATTTGAGTGTTGGACGAAATTGAAAGTTGGAAGATCAAGATTCTGGATTTGGCAAATTAAAGAGGTAAGCATTTGATGCTTTTTGATGTATATGTTATGAGTTTTGGATAAGTTTTAGAAATTTTGGAAATTTGCCCTGATTTATGATCATTTTGGATTGAATGAAATTCATTGTGAATGATGTTGGAATTAGTTCATTGTGAAGTTCTTTGGGTATTTGATATGGTTTTGATGTTGGAAGTGATTTGAGTGAATTTGGGAATTTTGTGTGCCATAGAGACCAAAGGGCATAGATTGTGTTTATAATGGTATTTGGATGTTTTGGAGGTTACCAATGTGTTCCTTAGGCAAGTTTAAGTGTGTTTGAGCTTTGTGTGAAGTTTGGGAACCATTAGGTTAAGTTTGGTAAATCTGGGAATTTTCTGTTAGTTGCTGCGATTTGGCAATCTGATAGCCTCACTTGAGTAAGGGAGGAACTTACTCGAGTGCTGCGTGCATTTTTCCCTTTCTGCTTTGTGTTTTGCTTGGGTTTTCATGAAAGGGGGCTTGTGTGGACTTCTGTAACCACGAGTGATGTTGGTGATCACTCGAGTAAGCATGAGATTGCTCGAGTGATAGTATGTGTTCAAGGTTAGGGTTACTCTCGGGTTGTCAGTCGCTGACTATTGCTCAAGAGTGTGATCTGACACTCGCGAGTGTAGGCTTCTCACCCAAGCACTGGGGGGTATGCTCGAGTGAGCTTGTCCCTCTGATATTAAATGTGCTCTCGGGTTGTCACACTTTGTGTTGCATTTTCAGGGACTCGAGTGGAGTTAGAGTCATTGCCCGAGTGCAAAACTATGTGCTCGAGTGCAGTGACCATTTTCTGGCCATGATGGTTGCTCACTGTCAAACACTCGTGAGTGAGAGTTATTCTCACTCGAGCATGAGTCTTCCACCACTCGAGTGAGGTCATCTTCACTCGAGTGAGTCAACCAAAAATCTGTGTTTTGCCTTCGGAAAAGGGGTCTTCAGGGTAGTTTCTCTTAACCCTTTAGGCATATGTTTAGGCCTCTAATAGGCATCTTGTAATACCCCGAATTTTGAGACTTAAGGCTAGAGAATAAGCCTGAGATTAGTGGATTGCTAAGCCCCGATTTAGCAAGATCCCAAATTGTGATTAAGGGTTAATGACTCCAAAAGTGGATGTCATTAGTGATAAATAAACCCTTTCGGAGAATATGGTGTGAGTTGGCACCCGATGTGATTCATATGTGTTGTGAGCAGCGCCGAAACCCTGTATTTAAGTTCAATTATGGATTAACATCTAAATTGACTTAAAATAGAGGGGAGGGCGCATTGTGAAAGAAAATGAATGAGAAAATGTATTTGGTGGTGATTCAAGAGGAATTGCCATAATCAGGGGCAAAACGGTAAAGTTACCGACTAATTGGTCAGTTACCGAAGAGGAAACTCATTGGTAACTTCAAGATCAATGGTTGAGATTGATTTGTGTAATAGATCAAAGGGTGGAATCTCATGTGGTGTGCTCATGTGAAATCATGGTTGATGGATCAAGATCATGACAAGTGGCAAGATTTGGACCCTTGATCTTGGGTCAAAGATCCAACACCCTTCCTCTCTTCTCTCTCCCTTATTTGGACGGTTTTTGGCCCTAAGAATCTGCTCCCTTCTTCATCATCTTCATTTATTCATCATCTCATCTCTCTCTTGTTTCTCCATGGCGTCCCAAAGCTAGGAAGAAAGAGAAAAGAATAAGGTGAGATTTGGCTTGTTCCTTGTCCTCTAATGCTCAAATACCCTTCTTTAATATTGTTCATAGTGATGAGAGCTTCATTGCTATGGTTTTAGATTCTTGATTGAAGGTGTTTGATGGCTTGAGGAAATTTGGAAAGATGAAGAATCAAAGAATTGGTTTGGGAAAGAGGAAGAGGTGAGTATTTGAAGCCTTTTGATCTAAGTTTTGTGAATGTGGATAAGTTTAGTGAATTTCGAATTTTGCCCTGATTTTCTTGTGATTTTGGATTGGATGAATTGGGTTGTGTTTTGTGTTGAAAATGGTGTCATGTTGTGGTATTTAATCATTGGAATTGGTTTGAATTGGATTGAACACAATGGTTGCAAAACTGGAAATTCTGTCCAGTGTAAATTCTGTCTGGGCAGTCTTGTTGTATGGATGTTTTGACTGGGAAAATGAAGTCAGAAAATTATGAAACTTTCTAGTCTTAAATTTCACCTCCCAAGCTTCATAATGGACATATAATTTGTGCCATTTCGTTTTGGGAACTGGAAGTTATAGCTGTCCAAAATATGAGGTCGAAAATGGATTCGGTTTTGGGACAGTCTTGAATTTTTGGGAATTCTGTATTTGTATGGTGATTTCTAGTAAAGTCCAATATTTTTCCTGTGTAGAGGACTTGAATATATTTCATTTGGCTTTGGGATCACCTCATTTCGATTTTTGTGGAATTAGTTATGATTTTTGGAAGTTCAGCCAAGAAACTGGATTTTCTTGCCCGCGGCCAGCGGATTCTGGGCGCGGTCCAAATGTTTCTGGGCAGTTTTTGGCCGCGGCCAACCCCCAAAAATCATCATTTTGGACTTTTAAAAGGTGATCTTTGGCCAAGTGTTTCCCAAGCCTTTAGGCATATGTTTGGGCTTTGATTAGCCACCTAAAGGTCATGAATGGTAACCAACTTTAAGTGATGTGAAAGTATGGTTTTGGAATAGAGAATAACCCTATGCCCTTGCTTTGGTTATAGGGTTGATATTCGCCCTGGTTGTGGTTCGGTGTTCGCCCTGATCGTGAGCAGCCGGAGATGGAGCTTACGTGGAAAGAGTGTAGGGAACATATCTCTTCTACTTGTATTTGATATATGTATTAGTGTGTTGGTGCATGTCTTAGCTTTGCATAATTGTGTGTAATTTGAAGCTATGTTTCAATTTATGCTATGGCCATAGGTATATTGTTCGAAGCATTGAGCTTGCAAATTGTCATTGTGTTATCATGAGTTGTGTGATACAAGCATGTCATGCATTAAACATTTATCGTACATGCATATTGATATTGTTTTCCTACTGAGATTCTCTAGAATCTCACCCTCCCCTACTAACCTTTCAAACAGGGTAGTGGATTGAGGATGGAGTAAGTGATCAAGGGCGGCAAGGACTTCCTTCGGGTTGAAGATTCAGTAGTTGGTTATCATAGTTGGGAGTATATAGATTTGGATGTGTATATAAGTATGTGGATGAGGATTTGCTATGTATTTGAGATGGACTTGTGTAATCCCCATATGAGGGCTTGTAATGGGCGAATGTGCCCTATAAAGCTTGAGTTAATAAATGGAATCCGGAATTGCCGGAATTATTTCATTGCGTACTTTGATATATTAAATGTGATTTATCTTTGTGTAGTAATTGTATTTGGAATGTGAATGTGAATGTGAGACCAGGTTATAAATGATTTCGAAAGGTATTTGTGAAAACCCCGTCTGGTAGATGGGTTTGAAATTTTTATTTGATCGTTATTGGTCTCTATTTCACTTTAATCCTGTATTTCGGATATAATTACGGAAGGGGGTTACACATCTAAAGAGTCCTAAATGATAACCAACCTAGAGTATTATGGAATAAGTGTTTGGAAAAGAGATTAATCAATTGTCCCTAAATTGGTATAGGGTTTGACATCTGTCATACGCATGAGCCCACTATGCCAAAGAACATCAAGAAAGATTCAGGTAGTGACTCCTCTCTTATACTTTGTGTAAATGTATTGTATGTTTGCCTATCATGCATTGTGTTCTGCTGCTGCTTTGAGATGTATTGAGATACATTGCGGAGCATTGTGCCTTCTGGAGCTTTGTGCATTATGGAGCATTGTGCCTTGTGATACATTATGCATTGAGATACCTTATGCTTTGTGATGCTGTTGCATAGTGATTATTGTGGAAGCGAGCATTATGATTATAACGAAAGCTGGCATAGTGATTACTGCGTGAGCGGGCATAGTGTTTGCAGTGAAAGATGTCATTATTATTACTGCGAAAGCGGGTATAGTGCATTGTGATACAGCCGTGAGTGCTGTAGTCTGTGGTGTGAGCCATGGATCATTGTGTTGCTGATGATGCTGGTGAACATGATAAATTATATGCCTTATATTTATATATTGTATGAGTGATTTGTTACTAATGGGATTCTTTTGAATCTCACTCTTTCCAAATGACTAACATTTCAGACAGGGCATGTGGCTCAAAAGGGAAGCGGCTAACCAGGAGTGGTCAAGGCTTTAGGGATATTTTGTATTTTGGATGTTGGTTATCTAGTTGGCTTTTGTGATTACTGTATGTATATGAGATATATATAGTAATTTTTGGATATGTAATCCCCATCTTGGGAAACCATTAAACCCATTATATATATATAAGTACCCCAGGGCTGCCAGGATTTTGGTTACGCACTCTGATATTTATTATGAGATTTATCGGCACAGGTAATTGTATTCAAAAGTGAATGTGAGAGCAGATGAATTCTGTTTTGAACGTTTTGTTTGGACACCCCATCTCTTGGAGATGAGTGATCCTAAATGTGATTTTTGTCTAATTGGCCTATATTTCACTTAAATTTCATAATTCAGATATAATTACCGTGAGGGGGGGTTACATAAGCAAGAGAGAAAGGTCATAGGTTGTTTTTCTACACATAAGACTTGTCATAAGGGGGATAGAAATTTCTAGTGTTAGAATATTTGTGCTTGTAGTCCATTCAAGGACGACTATTGTTTTGCGGCATTCTGAGAGCCCACTGAATCTTGGAAGAATAGTGAAAATCTAAGTATGTCTTGATCCCTGAGGATTGGATGTAGGCCTTGGTTTTGTGCCTAACTAGTATAACTCTCTGTGTGCTTATTCTTTCAACTCTACTTTATTTACAACTACTGCTATATTATTGCATCAACAAAAACAGTTATCACATCACCCAATTCACCCCCCTCTTGGGTGAAGCTTGCCTCTTTCACCACTAACTTGAGGCTATACTAGGAGTTGATTGGTAGATGGTAAAGAATGTGTTGAAAGGTATGAGTAGTAGGGTAACCAAGTAAATGTAACCCAGGAATCAACTCTTAAGTTTTGATTCCACGAAAATTTGAAATAGCCTAGAAGGATTTAAGTTGAAAAGGGCCAGAAATTGGCACCGAGGAACACAGAGTTCAAGTGCAGTCAGGTGTTATAGGGGGTTCCAATGGGACTCCTACTTAATCATCCTGACATTATTAAAGCTCTTATGAGGAAATAAACATCAGAGTGCGCAGTGGAAGTCTACCACTTTGTATTGATTACAAGAAGTTGAATATGGTAACTGTTGAGAATTATGTTAAATACACTGAAATCTTGGCAATTCTATGCCAAGCTGAGCTAATATGCCTTTTGGCTTTCAGAAGTTAGATTTATGGGCCATATATCCTCACATCAAAGAGTCTTGGTGGATCCTTACAAGGTGGAAGCAATACCGAACTGGAAGAGACTAGAGACTATCTTTGAAATATGCAGTTTTATAGGTCTTGGTGGGTATTATAGAAGATTTATCCAGAATTTCTCCAAAATAATATTGCCTTTGATAAGTTTAACTTAACATTATTTGTGGGACCATAATTGGAAGAAGATCTTCACTGAGCTGAGATGAAAATTAACATCAGCACTAATATTGATAATCCCAGATCCACTGTGGACCTTTGTCATCCTTATTGATGCTAGTAGGCATGGATTGGGAAGTGTTTTTACTGTAGCATGGCTATGTATTGGCTTATGCATCTAGAGAATGGAAGGATCATGAAAAAAAAGAATATTTGTCCTACACATGATCTTGAGCTAGTAGCAATTGTGTTGCACTTAAAATCTGGAGATGTCACCTTTATGGTGCGACTGAAGCATTGTAATTCAACCACAAGGATTTCAAGTATTGATATAATAAAAAAGAACTGAATAAGAGGAAGCATTACCCGGAGTTTATGGCTATGTATGTGAAGCAAATTTCTGGGAAAAATTTATTTAAGAGGAGGAGAACTGTAACACCCCAAATTTTATTCACCCAAATGCATTGTTTTTATTTAAAATATTCAATAAAGTGGAATGGTGAATATTCAAGACCATAGGAATTAAATAGTGAAAAATTGGAATGTGATTATGCTACAAGTGAAGATTTCTTGTGAGGCAGTGAGTTTATCATGTGGTTTTGAGATAAACAAATGATGAAAAAAATTATGAAGTTTTACAAGATGAAAGTAGACATCCTAAGCTTTAATTTGGTAGGTAATGGGTAATTTTTGGAGCTCTATGCAAAGAGTTATGAATTTTTGAAATTAGCTTAGAAAAGTTAACTATTTTCTGGAACAACATCAAAAAAATTTAATTCTGGGAAATTTGTACTTTCAATTGGCTAAAGGCTATATTTTTTCATGAAACTAGACTCAATAATGGATCTATAGTGTTTGGAATCACTCCAATTTGATGTCTACAAATAAAGTTGTGCTTTTTCAAATTTTGGGAAGAAAATCTGCCATAATTGCCAATTAATCCGAAAATGAAAAAAATGTGATGACAATTTTGAAATTATGAGATAAATGGGTAAAAGCCATTTAGGCTGATTGAAGGAGGGCCTAGACGTATATTTTTGAGACCAAGAGAGAAGAGGAATTAGTTACACACCAATTAGACTTATGACAACATTAAATGCACATAAAGTTATGTGCACAAATGTAAACTTTTTGGACAATTAAATAATTAGAGAAAAGCAAGTGATAAAGGCAACAATTATAAAAAAAATTCTATTCCTCTTCCCTACCAAAACTGTTGGCCTTGAGATCAATCAAGAGAGAGAGAGAGAGAGAGAGCTTGTATGAAATCTAGAGATAAGGAGGAGCAAATTTGCAAGGTAAGCTTGATTCTTTTGGTGATTTAGCTCCTAACTTGTGTATTCCTTCCTCTAAGCTACTCCTCTCTATGATTTAAGGTGTTTGAGAAGCTAAACTTTAGGGTTTATGGTGGTCTAAGCTTCAACCAAGTGAAAGGAAGAAGAAGAAAGCAAAGGTAACTCTATAAACTTCAATCTTCGGTTGTTATTGTTGTTATGGCTAGATTAATCAGTGGTTTATTAGTTGATTTGCTGTGATTTGTAAATTTGGGAAATCCTAAACCCTAGCTACTATGCTGGCCAAATTTAGTCTAAATAATGTTGGTAATGTAAGTAAATAGTTAATCACGTGGTTAGGAGTAGAAAGGAGCATGTCTGTGGAGTCAGCATTCAAAAACCCCAATTTTTCTCGGAGAATCTCTAAGTTTGGGCTAGGTTAAGACAAGGGGGTTAGGGCTGGATTTCTAATAATCTTATATGTTCAGGAGGGAAAATTGAGTACGGTTACAGTTGATCATTTTTCTAGAGAAGCCCTAGAAAACGAAATGACCAAAACGCCCCTGAAACCCTATGTTAGGAGTTGCCAAGGGTATTTTTGTCTTTTGGCATTGAATTTGATAATTCTAAGGCTGAAAATGGATTCCTAGGGCAAAAATATGTCAGGATGATTGGATCAAAATTCCAGGAAAAGTACGGTCGAACAGGGTATAGTGGGGCCGGGATCGGGTCCTAAGGGGCATTTTGATAACTTTCCAATATAGACTCATATAACCATGAGAAACTGTATGGAAGTGTCTAAACTAGTACATGAATAGGTTTTAACCTAATTCTTGTACATTTGTAATTTTAGAACCAAGTTGAGAGCTTGAGTCGTTGGCGCGCATATCGAAGCATGCATTTCGAGGTGTAAAAGGCTTAAGGTAGTAACTTAATCTCTCATATACACTATGTGATTGTTGATATATTGTATGTTGTTGTATTCTATGATATGAACACGTGCCTGGGGCATATTACCTAGCTATGGTAAGGGACCCAGCTGAGGTACACATTGGGGATCAAAACCACTATTTGGCCCTGAGTATTGTGTACACACACATATTATAATATGAATTTTTATTTTACATTATATGGTGCATTGTATATTTAATTATCATATTTTATATGATTGATTGTATGTTGCTACTAGGATTCCTTAGAATCTTATCCATTTTCATAAATAAAAATGTTCTAGCAGGAACTAGCGGATCTAAAGGGAAAAGTTGTAGACACGGGAATCTGATGGTGCATATCCCAAGATATAAACTAGTTGGTTATATGTAGTTTATGTATTTTGAATATCTTGGACAATTTTTATATATCTTATGAAACCTTGAGGGGAAAACCGGTAATGTAATCAAGCCTATTGTTTCAATAATATCAGTATATTTTTGATATTCTTGGGTTGCTCACCGATCTGTGCTCCAATACTCTAATTAATATCAATGGTAAGTGGAATGTAAAATGGGGTCTTACAAAATACACATACAAGCATGACATATTAGTTGAAACTTAAAATAGAGTACTACGATTCTTCATAGCATAGACTATTAGTCTTGTTCACAATTCAGATATAAAAAAACAAAAAGTTGCCAAATGATGTGCAATATATTGGGCGATCATAAAGAATATAACATAAGCACTTAAGGATTACGTATGACTAAGTACAGGTCACATATAATGTTACTCAATACTCATCAGTATATATTGGGGTCAGCCTTGCCTCAACCTTCTTCAACTTTTGATAGTGTGGCTGAACAAAATGTCAGGTAGCATTAGAATATGATCTCATGGTTGGAACACCTTGTACATGTATAAATGAATATGACTATTAGAATATAATTTGCACCATATACCACTATACAAAAAAAAGTAGAACAACTTCAAAATTTATCATCTATACCTTCAGATGTGGGCAATCCAGTTACGCAGTACTCAATTAAGATAAACTCACAATAACCCTCATCATGCGAAATACCATTTCCGATCTCTTCTTCCATCGACTTAACTATTAAGCCCCTTAACATTTCGGTATTCGCAGAGTAATAAGTGCATAGTTCCATAAGACGTACAGAAATAGTGAAAACATATTGACATTAAGTACTTATTTACAATACAGGAAATTCCCTGTAGGGTTTGAAATATATATATATATATATATATATATTAATGTACAGAGTGTTCAAAAAAACCAAAAGTACAAACATAGATAAGCACAACAACTCTAGTATACACCAGGACTTTATGCACTAGTAGCCCCTGCCTTGCCCTTCGAGCTACTAGCCTCGGCTTTAAGGTTTTTTAGTTTGAAAAATGGTGAGATTTGAGCGAATCTTAGTAGCATATTGTTTTTCAAACATATAAAATGTGAAAATAAAAATGCAATACACCATGTCATGTAAGATGATAGAATGTTTTGTATGATAGAATGCTGTGTACACTGGCTAAGGGCAGATGACTATTTGTATTCCTAATTGAACTCTGTGCAACCATTGGGTCCCAAATCACAACTAGGCTAATATGCGTGTCCAAGATATAATGCTCATGTTACAAAGAATGGCATACTCAAACATATAATAATCACATATTATATGCAAGAAAAAGTTACTACTTGAGTCAATTTTCAGTTCCAATATTTGTTTTAAACTTTGGTTCCGACTCGGGCTATTTTTAGTTGCTATAAAAATTAGAATTACAAGTAACTGATTATTACTTGTACTATTACTACCTTTAAATCAAATGATACTAGTTATCCAATGCAGTTATAACAGTTTCTATATAGTAGAATTCTACACAGTGTGGTTTCACTATTTCTAGAAACTGACAGATTTTCAGTTAACATTTGAAATTCATAATTAATTTTAGGGAAATCCAATTTGACTGATTTCAAAGCTTAAGTAAAGATCTTTAAATTTATTTTCATGGAAAAATACCTAAGTCTGATCACTATACTCACATTATTCCAAGAAATTCACCAAACTTGCATTATTCTAGATATCCTTCCAGAAATAGGGTACAACTTTGAAAATTCATATATTTGAATATACTTGTCCAAAAATTACAAACTACCTATCAAATTAAAACTCCAGATGTCTACTTTATTCTTGCCATGTTTCATAATTTTTGGACAAGGTTTGACTAATGAATTTCATTGCACAATAACACTAGTTTACTGGAGGCAAAACAAACATCATGTTCCTTTAATTTCAAAAATTTCCAGTATACCAACATCCGAAAATTATAAACACTTACATTACCACACAATTTTCCCTTACAAAACCAATGGAATCATCAAAATTACAAAATTTCATCTCTTCCCCACTGTTATGCACTTGGCCAAAACTAGGGTTCTTGGAGAGAAAATGGGTTTTCTTGATTTCTCTTGCTTAACCACTTCCATTCGACTTCTAATCACATGATTAACTACTTAAACACTAAATGAACATGATTAGAGGAAATTTTGGCAGCATAACACTTTAGGCTTCATCACCAAAAAATCACAAAACAAGGCAAAACCAAGCCAAATTCAACAACAACAACCACAACAACATCTTATAGCACAAGAGGATTATGTTTATGAGATTACCTCTTGATTTCACCACTTTCTCTCTCTAAGTCACTTCTGCCCTCTCTCTCTCTCTTCTCTCTTGATTTAGCTTGCTAACCATGAATTTCAAGAAGAATAAGAGGTTAGAGGAAGTTCTAAGGAGTTTGGAAGGCATAAACACTTGATTTACATGCTCTTACCTTTACTTTTTGCTCTTGGAACCCTATCTTGTTGTTCTTGAGCTCTCAACCTTGACCAACTCTCTCTCTCTCTCTATTTTAGTTTTAGCTGAATGAAATGAGCTTGAGGAAAGGTGATCATCCTAAAAAAATATCCACCTTCCCTTTTTCCTCAATATTATTTTATTGGATTTTTTTACCACATGCAATTTTACTTGGCCATGGTTAATTCTTGCTCTTTTAATATGGCCCAAGTAAATTCATTTCCCTTCACTTTCCCTTATTGACCGTAAAGCATCTTGAAAGGGCAAGTGAAAATGATCTTGTAATATCTCCATGCATTACATTATAATTAACATGTAAGTCTTTGTTTTATGACACTTACCTTTTGACTTTGCAACTCTCAATTTTACTTGGCTACAAATCACTCTTTCTTGATTCATTTTAAGCCAAGCAAATTATTTCTCCATTGCTCTCCCTTTTTATCCGAAAATGGCAAGGGAAAAGGAAAATATTTATTGCTTCTAGCATTATTGGCATATTACTATTTTGCCGCTACATTTTTGTAAAAATTCATGTACATCATAATTCACCATTTTATTCTATTAAATGTATCCATTACATATAAGGAATATTGGTGACTAAAAATGGGATGTTATAGCTCAACTATAGCTCCATGCAGGATAACCATGATCTTATCCATTATCCTATATGATTGCAGAAAATTTACTACCTTTTTTTGTGTAATATAATGATTATATTATATAATATAAGATACTAGATTATAAATTTAGAAAAAACCTTCTGTTGCAAATCCTTCTGGTTTGCAGAGTCAGGACAAGTTGCTTATGAGAAATACCCATGTACCTTACCATGTTGATTGGGGAAGTATGCATAAGATATCCATATACATATGTAATAATAATGACAATTAATAAGATATACCAGCAGAAATTATAATGATAAAAACTATAAACATCAATCTTAAACAACCACAAGCTTACTTGAATGAATTGATTTACTATATATGTGCTCATCCCAAGGAAATAAGGATACTAAATCAGAAGGTGATTTAAGCATGAATGACTCTGTCGGCAGAGATTCAAAACTTTCTTCAATGACCATGTTCTTCGTGAAAATCAAGTGAAAGAAGTTATGCACTTTCTCTTCGCCATGATGCACATCAACCTTAGTAATATCATAGGTGTGTTTATCACTTAATCTCCACAAGAACATTTGCCTAGTAAGCCTAGTATGAAAGCAACCAACAATCTTCGTCCCCTACTCCCACACATTATAAAACTAAAACTTCAAAATCAAAGATAACATATGGAAAATACAAGAAATCAGCAAAGAACATACCAGAGCATTTTAAAAGACAACATCTGTCCTAACATATTCGATCATCACTTGATCTCTATCTTCATCAAAGTGAACAATCGTTCTAGTGATAATGCGGGCAACAATCAAGGTGAGACGACCATCAACAGTCCCTTCTTCAAGGTCATCGATAAGCTTTGCAGGGATATGATCCATATTTGGTAACAACAGATATCCGACAGAGTAAACACTAAAAAGATCTCTAATTTAGGTTTAAAAGAAAGTAAGAGAACCTAATACTAATTTAAAAATAAAACAAACAGAAAAAAAAATCCCCCCGTCATATCCATAGTGACAACAGTTCCGATCTGTTACCATGCACCTTTGATTCTTGACGTAAATCACGGAGCAATGCGCCTCACAGCAGACCAATAGATTTAAAACACGACATCTTATATAATAATTACATAACAAAAAGATAAATTTTAGTTTGAAATGACTTGATTCACAAATCAAGAAAGAGGAAGCCATTTATTACGAAAAACGTGCGGAACTTGCAATCTAATTAGTTGTCCCTCTGGTAAATGATGAGTTACATGCTGAGCGTAATACATAATACTTACGGCAACCGTTTGACATTGAATATAGAGTAATTTCATCAACTATCTGAATTATTAATACTTTGAGTACCGTACTACTAAATGTAGAACAACTTCGCCCATATTTTCTTTTTCGGAAAAAAAATTGTTCAAATAATTATTTCTTTAAAAGATATGAAAATTTATTATATTCATCTTAAATATGGGTAAGTAACTTGTAACATCCCAAATTTTATTCATTAAAATTTCTTGAACCTTTATGGTAATAGACGGAATAAAATGGTGAACATTGACACACATGAATTAGCCAAATAGTGCAATTAGTGGTCACACGAATTTTATGCCAACATAAGATACAAAGTCCATCAATTTTTGTCTTCTTAAAAGCCCATTTTGTAGCCCAAAATGGGATAATGTAAGAACACAATTTTTGGGCCCAATATATTGTGAATTTTGTTCAAACACAAAGAAAAGGAAGAAGGTTCACTTTAATTATAAAAATGTAAGGGTAAAATAGTCATTTGGCTAAATAAAAATTAAAAGCCCATATTTTCCTTTTCCTTATAGTGTTGGACGTCCAAACAAGGGAAGCAAGAGGAAAATAAATACTTGGTCCAACATTAATCAAAGATAGTGCAATTGTGGCCAAGTAAAGATGAGTGAAAAGTTAAAAAGTAAACATGTGAATAATAGCAATTAAATAGTATTATTCAAGGAGATGGATGATGATAATTCAAGAAGGCCTTTTAGCTCTTTCAAGGGCCATGTTTCAGTCAAGTGGGAGAAGCAAAGAGAGAGCCTTTTGGTCAAGCCAAAAAGCAAGCAACAAAAGTCAATTATCTTATGCCAATTGAAATTAAAATAATAATTAATTAAGGAGGTGGATTGGTGTAACATACTGAAATGTGAACACCCGGTATTGCTTGTAAACATAATTAGTAGGGAAAAGCTTACTAGTGCCAAGTATATGTGTATGTGGCACCATTTTCCAATAAAATGGACATTTGGCAAAATTCTATTAGTTAAATTCATAAAGTAATAATTAAATAAATAAATCTTACTTTATGTGGGGACCACAAAAATGACACCTCATAGGTGTACCTAGGGAAATCCCTTGACTTTCCTTCCACTGATAAAGTGGACACATGGTGCCATCTTATGGTGGAAGGACAAAAAGTGCTTTTTGTAACCCCCTGCTTTTAAACACGTAATTATAATTCGAAAATGCATATTTAATTCGGATTAGAGACCATTGGATGCTTTAACCTCGTTTTAAACTTTCAGTCTCACAGTAAAATTTTCGCAAAACTTTCAAAACTCTTTTTCCCATCCTGGTCTCAATTTCAATATTCGAATATAATTACCTGTGCAGTTAATATACATTCAACCATATCAGAGTGTATAACCAAATCCCCGGCAACTCCTGGGTTCTATACATATAACCTGAGGTTTATAAGTATCCACTAGGGGATTACATAACCAAAATCGAATGTAATATTCCTAATTCAAAATATACAGTAATCCCGAGTTCAAAATAGATAACCAACATTTCCAATATCAAATGTACCCCTAAAGGTCCTAGTTGCTCCGGGTTGGCCTCTTCTCTCTTGAGCCACACGCCCTGTCTGAAATGTTAGTCATAGGAAAGAATGAGATTCGAGAGAATCTCAGTAGTAACAAACCACTCACACAATGCATAAATACAAAGCATGTATATAAATCACAACCAGCAACAACAGCAGCATCACATAGGTATATGGTTTTCACCACAAACGACAGCACTCACGGCTGTATATATCATACGACAGCTATCTCTGTAATCATAATCATGACAGCTTACGCTGTAAACGACAGCTATCACCAGCTGTAATCACAATAACGACAGCTCTCACCAGCTGTAACTGCAGCAGCATCAAAGAATCATCACAAAACCGTGATAACACACACATACAGAGCATTACACATAGTATAAGAAAGAGAGTCACTACTTGATTCTTTCCCGACGTTTCTTGGCACTGCAGGCTCACGAGAACGGCAAATATCAAATCCTGTAACCAAGTTAGGGACAACCCATCAATCTCTTTCCCAAGTTCTTTTCTCTATAATACTTTAAGTTGGTTATCATTTGAACTCTTTATGTGTCTATTTTAGGTCTAACCATATGCCTAAAAGGTTGGGGAAAGACTATACCAAAAACCAGCTTTCAAAATTGCAAAACACTGATTTTTGGGGGTGGGCCGCGCCCAAAATCCTCGGGCTGCGACCCAAAACTGTCCCGAAACGCTCAGAAACATTTGGGCTGCGGCCCAAGAAGATCCAGTTTCTTGACTGAAATTCCAAAAATCATAACTAATTCCACAAAAATCGAAATGGGGTGATTCTAAAGCCAAATGAAAGCTATTTAAGTCCTCTTTTAAGGAAAAATATTGGCCATTACTGGAAATCACCACAAAAGTCCAGATTTACCAAAAACCTAACATTGTGCCAAAACAGAATCCAGTTTTGATGCCAAACTTTGGACAGTTCAAACTCCCAGCTCACAAAGTGAAATGACACAAAATTTAGGTCCATTTTGAAGCTTGAGATGAGAAATTTAAGACTGGAAAGTTTTATAATTTTTCAACATCATTTGCCCAGTCAAAACGTCCACACCATCTGACTGTCCAGAACAGACTTTTAATGGACAACATTTCCATTTTTGCACCAATGCTTCCAATGGTCCCCAAATTGAAAATCACATACTATTTTCACACAATTTGGCTCAAGGAACACATTGGAGCTATCAAAATGACCATATTCATTATCCATGGGCATGTTCTACCATAATCACCACATGTCACCTTAACATCTCCAATCAACACACACATTGAAATCCATTCCAACCCAAAATTCCAAGCCAATTCCAAATGCACAAAGACACGCTATGACACTAATTTCCACATTAAACACTAACCAAGTCAAGCTTTTCAAAATTTACCAAAAATCAGGGCAAATTCCAAAGTCCTCAAAACTCAAGCAATGATCAAAACAACCATACCAAAGTGCATCAACTACTCACCTCTTATGTCTTCCAAAGCCAACTTCTTGATTCTTCAACTTTCCAAAATTCACAATTTCTCAAACTTCACCAACCAAAATTCTGAAACCATAGAAATATAGCCCTCAACCTCATGAACAACATTAATAGAGAACATTTGAGCATATAGAGATGTTCACTTACCTCAACTCAAGCTTTTCTTTTTCTCTTTCTTGCTCAGCCCCAACGAAAATGGAAGTTAAATGAGAGAGAAAAGGAAAGATGATGATGCAGCTTTTCCTTCACACTTACACACATATAATCGACCTTGACAAGGAAAGAGAGAGGGAAGAATATTTGACTTTGATCCAAGGGTCCTTATTTTGCCACTTCGCACCATCCTAGTCTTCCTACCATGATTTCATGTAAACTTGCATGCATAGAATTCCACCCTTTGGTCTTTTAATCTTAGCCATTGATCTTGATTACCAAGGAGTGTTCTCATCGGTAACTAACCAGTCAGTCAGTAAATTTACCGTTTTGCCCTTGATTATCACAATGCACGATATATACTTCAAAAGTGCCCAATTAATATTAATCACATTACTTTGAAGTTGCTAATCCTTGGTCACAATCCGGGATATTACACTTTTGACTTTTGTGTTGGTGCAATCTCCAAGTGATACATGTCCCCTGATGATGAAGTTACCTTTTACTTTATGTGTTAGCTAAAGGGAGCATGAAACTTTTCCCCTAATGATGATGAAGTGACTTTACCTTTTGAATTGTCATCACCAGAAGGTGCCACCTTGCCCCGAGCCGGGATATCCACTAGTCACCCGACTAACTTTCCCGAACACTAAACTCGGGAGCTGGGGGGAAATCATCAGACCTCTACTTACCCTTAAAAAAAGGACGGTAAGGCCCAAGAAAAAAGGTGGGACCCACTTTATTAAAGCAAGTGACATGTGTCATTGAACTAGTGGATTACCAGACAAATGGCACCACAGTATTTTGACACTTGGCATTACTTTTTCAAGACTCCCTCTTAGCCTATAATTTCAGCCAGCCCTCACAAAAAACAGAAAAATATTACAGAAAATATAGAGAAATTGGAAAAGGAGAGAGAAAGAGTGAATAGTAACTTTCTCTGACTTCAGTCCATCGAAACATTGCCGAAACACCATTTCCTCTCAAAATACTCTTCACGAACCTTCTTCTACTCATCACAAGCTTCATTCCTATAGTTTTGGATTTTCATTTGGAGGTGTTTGGTGCCATCTCACTTGCCTGAATACTGCCAGATTTCCAAATGACTTGCGGAAACATGTAAAGGTAAGCAAGGCTTTATTTTGAACAGATTGGATTGTTGTTTGGATGAGTATTCTTGAGGTTGGGTACTGTTCATAGTTTCAGCCAGGGATGTTTTTGGAGGTTCAATCATAGTTTAGTCATGTATTTGTGGTCAGATGATGATTTATGATGATATTAGACCAAGTTGTTGGACAAAATTCTGTTTTGGAGATTTTGGTTAAAAGAGGTCTATTCGGTCATGGCTTTAGGGGCTAAAGCTTTATGATTTTTATGATTTTGAGATTACCATTGTGTTTAGAATGTAAAAATGTATGGGGAATAGCTCTGGTTCTAATTTGGAGCATTGGAAATATATATTGCAAAACCAAAAATGCTGCCAGTGTGTGTTCTGTGCTGGGCAGTCAAATTGCATGATGTTTTTAAATATGTAAATGATGTCCAAAAATTGTGAAACTTCCTAGTCTAATAGTAGACATTTAAACTTTTAATTGATATATAATTTGTGTCATTTGGATGTTTGTTCTAGGAGTTAGGGATTTTCAAAGTCATGTTTTGAAAACTGGCGAATTTTGGGGCCTCTGAGCAACTCAATGAGATACTGTATTGACAGCATACAAGAGTGTAATGGAAATATTTTTGCCTAAAACTAGACTTATTAGGGGTCACATGGCCTTTGGTATAATCACAATTTGACATATATACAATTAGAGATGATTTTTCAAAGTTAGGTCCTATTTCTGGAATGGAATCTGGAATAGGTTGGGTTTGGCATAATTCTGGGAATTATGTGGCTGTAATGGCCAGAATTGAGTATTTTTGTGTGAAAGTATATTGAAAGAGCTTTACATAGAATTTGGAACCAATCAACTTGGAGTTTCCTAAAATTAATGGTGAATTTTTGAAGTTGATAGAAAAGCTAATTGAATTGAGAATAAGGGTGAAAATGAAAAATGTAATGGCACTAGGTAATTAAGTAGAACCTTAAGAGTGAAGTTAATCAACTTGGGATAGTTGGGCTACTTTGACTTTACATTTGACTTAGTATTCTAACTTTAATGACAACTAACATAAGTGCTTGGATTATAAGAGAACTGGACATAATAATAATTGTTGTCTAAAATTCTAATTATAGGGCCTGACTACTGTCCGAAATCTAAGACCTTCCCAAGCTTTGGGAAACAGTTAGATATTGCTTACTAGAAAGAACAAGGTAGTACCTTGTCTTTCATATGTTTATAGGATACACTATATGTTCTGTGGATTCATCATAGATTGTTTGGCATATTCTGATTTTGCGGGGTGGTCGCCCAGGGCTTATTGAACTGGTGGATGCTCAGGCCATTGTAATGTTCTACAATGCACGAGTGGATGCCTGGGTCCTATTGCACGGGTTACACTCGAGGCTATGTGATATACCTAGCGTTATGGTGACATATGAATTGCATGTTATGCACTGAATGCGGTTGTGATAATTTTGCTGTATGATGATTGTGTGGCATACTTTGTGATGTTATATCTATATGATTGATTATCTGTTACTACTGAGATTCTTTTGAATCTCACTATTTTCTCTAAATAAATCTACAGTGCATGCTAGTAACTTACAGGGCAAGAATGTAAATATAGATAGCTAGAGGATGAAGCTGAACGACTTTAATTTGTTGTTGGTTGTCTTTTTTAAGTATTTTGGAAATTTTTGGAATTGTACATGATGTACATAACTATGTAAACCTGATAATAGTACAGTAGTAGAACCAGTAGTATCGGTAGCTTAGTAAGAAAACGGTATCTATACATTTCGATAACGCTTCTATTTGACGAAGAAACATTAACTAATAAACACATTATGAGACTTCAGCAGAGACACGCTCGCACACTTTGATAAAATGGGTTCAAGTACCAATAAGACTTAGTGAGATAGTTAATATTTATGAAATTGCTTTGAAAATTCTTATTACACTCAAAATTGCCTACCAATCCCAGGTTCACCTCCTGAGATAGGTTCGGAAGTTGTGAACATGTTTTCAAAGTAATTTTTAAGCCGGGACTGAACTTTGGTTCCATAATTGATTTCACTACTCTTTTGCACTCATCTGGGTGTATTAGCCATAAGGTGCTACAATTGGGATATTTCTAAAAGATAATTATCCCTTCTAAAGGCCTCATATTTCGTCCAAAATAGAAAGAAGAAAGAAAGAGCACAAGTTTGAAGTGCAAAGGAACAAAGAGAAAGAACAAGAGATCAAGAAGCCAATCAAGGTAAGTTGGCAAGCAACTTCACTTGTTCTTATCTTCAAAGTCATGGAAATCTCTTATAATCCTTATGTCTCCCTTGAAATCACATAAAGGAAGAGACAAATCAAAGGAAAGAACAAGAGGAGGGGGACGGTTTTGGAGGAGGAAGAGAGAGAAGCAAAGGTAAATTGTGAAACCTTGTTCACTTGTTGTTTTGTGGTTGTTGGTAACTTGAATTGATTCCTTGGTTTGGTTGGCTTGAATTTGGGATTTGAGATGCATGAACCCGAAGGGTAGGTGCTACCCAAATTTTGATTAATCATGTTTAAGTGGTTAAATAAGTAATTAGAAGTGAAAGTAAGGAGTTTGGTTGAATGGAGTCATGAAACATCAATTTTCCTAAATATTTCTAGATTTGTGTCTATACCTATTTTGGGTGTTTTTGGGCTGGAATTTCATAAATTTGATGATTTCATTGTGTTCTACACGAAAAAATGTGGAGGAATAGCCTCTGACTATTAATTCTAGATCATTGGAATTAAACATTGAAAATTGGAATGTAAACTGTGCTGCCAGTATGATTTTCCTACGTGGTAGTCGGTTGTGTGATGTTTTTAAATAGGAAAAGGATGCTTAATGAATGTGAGATTTTCCTTAATGAAAGTACACTTATGAAGCTTTAATTTTATAGGTTACATATATCATTTGGAGATGTACACTAAGATTTATATATTATTGAATTTAGCTAAGTAAAACTGGCAAGTTTATGTAACAATGTCCAATAAATGTTGATACTGGAATTCTATGTGCATAATGGTTAAAGGAAATATTTTTCCTTCAAATTAGATTTAATAAGGGACACATAGAATTTGAAATCATTGTTATTAGACATTTGTACATAAAGTTATGAAGTTTCAAAGGTTGAAAAAATTCTGGTTGATTTCAGTTAAGGTGCAAAAATAAAAGTTAATGACAAGAAGTAATTAACTTGAACTTTAAGGGTGGTAGTAAGCACCCAAGATTAGTTTGATTATATTGACTATTCATTTGGCTTGTATAATAATATAAAAGATAACCAACTATATGAGTTTAGAATGGAAACATGATTGAGTTATAACTCATTTATTAAAAATTTGGAATTTTAGGACATATTAATAGCTTGAGTCGGATCAAAGTTATTGGATAGATAGTAGAGCAAGGAAAGGGTAATTCCAGGTAGTAACTCTATCTTTCATACACTATATGGTGGTATATATGTTGTATGTTGCTATATTATGTTATATAAATAATGAACACTATCTAGCTATGGTGCGAGAAAAGCACAAGTACTGTCTGATGGGAAAAGCACAAGCACCATTCAGCCTAGTGAGGACCTAGCTATGATACACAGTGCCAGAGGGCATATTACCTAGTTGTAGTCTAGAACCTAGCTGAGGTAGACGAACAAGTAAGGGTTTGGCCCTAAATTGTGTACACACACTGGTATACAGTGTTAATATTTTATTACACTATGTGGTTCATTGCATATATATTTATCGCATTTTATATGATTGATAGCTTGTTACTACTGAGATTCTTTTGAATATCACCCATTTTCCACAATGTATAGTGTATACAGCAGCAGGAAGTGGCACTAAGAGCAAAAGTCGTAATTACAAGCAACTAAAGCTTTCGGTCCAGTTTAAGTGCTGACGTTAGTTATCTACAGGCTTTTTAATATTTTAAATCTTGTAAGTATTATGTACAAGTCCCTGTGGGAATTTATGTAATGTAATCAAGTACTTTATATTAGTATATTTATATTATTCTTATGTGCCCGCTGAATTGCTCATTATTATTCTGCACAATGTCAAAATAAATAAGATGTCTAACATAACTAAAGGAAAAATGAAAAATTAAGGAAAAAAAATAAAACGTTATCTTATTGTTGCTTATGAAATTAAGTTTGGTATATGTGATGGTTGTTTCTTATAACATCAAACAGAAGGACTATTTTTGTATACCACCAAATCTTAACACCTACAATTAGTGTGAAAAAGTAACAATATTTCTCAGCACAAATATTTATGGAATGAAACTATAACACCCCAAATATTATTCATCAAAATACATTGTACTTACTTGAAAACATTCAATAAAATGGAATGGCGAATTTTGGAGAAGGTGAATAGTGCTGCCAATGAGATTTCTTGTAAGGCAGTGACCTATTCATATGATTTTGTATGATCAAATGATAAGAAAAAATTATGATATTTTATAAGATGAAAGCAAACATCCTAAGCTTTAATTTGACAGGTCATATGAATCAATTGAAGCTATATACAAAGAGTTATGAATTTTTGAAGTGAGCTTAGAGAAACTGGAAAGTTTCTAGAACAACATTCAAATATTTAAATTCTGGGAATTTTGTTCTTCCAATTGGCAAAGTTCTATATTTTCCCTTGAAACTAGACTTAATAAGGGTTCTATGGCCTTTGGAATCACTCTGATATGATGTCTACAAAATTAGTGATGATTTTTCAAAGTTTGCCCAGAAAATCTGCCAAACTGCCAATTGTTACGATTTTTTATGAAACAAATGCAATGGCAATTATATAATAAAGAAAAAATATAATTGGTCTACTTTGGACCAAAAGTGGCGTATTGATGGGCTTAAGGAGATGAAGGGATTAATTCAATTTCAATTGGGCTTGTGAACCATTTACATGTACATAAGTGTTTATGTACATAAAAGTTGAAATTTGGACATTTGTAAATATGACATGCGCATAATCCAAAGTGACATAAGCCAAGTATGAAAAATCCATTCTCCCTTCCTCTTCCATGTATTACTGTCGGTTTAGAATAGACCAAGAGAGAGAGAAGAGTTGAGAGCATTTAGAAAGAGAAAGAGAAGAAAACTCACAAGGTAGGTCGATTTCTTCGGTGAATTCGTACCCAATGCATATAACCTTGTTCCTAAGCATCTATTTCATGTTTTTTAAGGTGTTGGAGGCTCAATTTTTAGTGGTAAGAAGGGTTAGGGTTTGGCCATACAAGGAAAAAGCCAAAGGGAACTTGTGCTAACTTCCAAACCTTTGTATATTGACTATTCTGGCTGCTGTAGATAACTTAATCGGTGAAATTTTACCGGATTGTTTTTGTTTGTGAAAATGGACAATGTGTTTTTAGAAGTGTTATGCTGCCAATATTGGTACTAAATGGTAGTTATAAACTAATTAAATAGCTAGTAAAGTGATTAGGAGTAGAAAGGAACACGTTTGTGGAGTTAGAAGTGAAAAACCCCAATTTTTCTTGGAGAATTGGGAGTTTTAGCTACTGCTAGTTTAGGAGGTTAGAGTTGGTTTTTGAATGATTTGATGATTCTATTGTGTTCAAGAGGGAAAATTAGGTGGGGTTACAGTTGGTCATTTTTTCAGAAAAGCCTGAAAAAGCATAATTACGAAAATACTCCTGAAACCTTAAAGCGAGGCTGCCAAGGGTATTCTTGTCTTTTGGTAGTGAATTTGGTAATTCTGAGTCTGGAAATAGATTCCTTGGGAGAAAATATGTCAGAATAGCCTTAGTCAGGATTTTGGGAAAGTACGGTTAGACCGGGGTTTTGGGGGCATTTTAGTAAATTTTCACTATAGGCTAATATAACCATAATAAATGCTATAGAAGTGCCTAAAATGGTACATGAACGGGCTTTAACCTATTTCTTGTACATTTGATATTTTAGGATTGATTTTGATCTGTAAAAAAAATACTTTTATCAGTATGTTTGTACTTTTCTGTATGCATATGAAAGTTGGTCTCTATTACTTTGCATATATAGAAATGGAAATGGGTGTTGACATTTTTGGTATTAGAGCCCAAGTGGTTCTGGCAGAGCTAATAAGCAATTCTAGCATTATTAGAATGGTATACTGATACAGCTTTGTTTATGTAGTGATAGGAACTTTGAGCTATTGGAATTTAAGTAGTTCGAGTGAGGAACACGAGGGATTACTCTTGTCAGTGAATCAAGGAACCCCGAGCCAGAGTATCTCTGAGGAGTGGCATTATATCAAGACTAGGACACCCAGGGAATAGGTTCAGGTTAGAGCGGCATATGGGCCTCAGCCGGGACTTGAACCAATACCTCGAGAGTGGATAGGGGATTCGGAGTAGCAACTTTCTAATAAGTTAGAGTCTGAGTTTTGCATTGCTACTGTATCTAGAGCTAGACTAGTACATGTGAAATATGATCTGTAGCCAAATCTGAGGTTGTAGAAGTTTGCTCGACATAGGTACATGCAAGCCTTCAAGGAGTCTCATAATCCTATAGCTCAGTACCTTAAATATATGGATATTATATATACATTCTACTAGGATCAAGTTCTACTACTGTTATAGTATCCTGACTAGGTTTGGATCCATACGATCATGTACTTTTTCCTATATATAGCATTTTGGGCAAGGAAAAAGAATGATATAGTCAACCAGACAAGTTAACAAAAGAAAAGGAATCCCTCAACATAAGACAAGATAATGAAGAGAGCTTTGATGAGTACCTGGCACATTATGTTCAATTGTCTTGGAATTCCTCGTACATAAGACATCAGGATGATAGGGAGTAGAGGTATGATATATTGATACAAGGGTTAAAGCTAGAATTGAGAAAGAAATTGATTTCTAAACACTTTACAGTGTCCGCTAAGGTGGTTGAAGAGAGTTGACTCACTGAGAATGACATGTTAAGCTTGTACCGTGACAGAAATGATGACCATAGGGATGTTTCTGGTAGTGGAAGTTCCTCACAAAAACTCAAAGATCAAGATGAATTGTCTAAAGGGAACTATAAGTGGCCAAAACAACCTTGGGGCCACGGAGGTCAGAATTTTGCTAAGGGGTAGAAAATACTGGCAGTGTCACAAGCCATATCATCCTAGTAAATCATGTAGAGATGTGTTAGAAAGATACAGTTCAGCTGGACGAGATCCAGCTAGCCGGATTTGTTTTTGGTGTCAAGAATTTGGGCATCTTGCTAAGAATTGCCCATAGAGGCAATAGCTAGAGAAGACTAGACTAGCAGCTAATGAGGTGCATGTTATAAATCAGGAGGTGGCAAAAAAAATCTCCTGAACTTATTAAAGGTACAACTTCTTTTGATAGCGATTTAATGGGAGTAATGTATGATTCAAGTTTAATTATTTATTCACTGTATATGCTCCCTAAAGATGCTTGATACTTGATTAAATTTGGAAGCTAGTCTTTGATGAGAACCAAATAGAGTGAATAGAGGATAGGTCTGTGGTCAGTAAATTCCCTAATCCTTCTGAAAGATAAGAGGGGTCAATAGGGATAATTGAGGTTTGAGCTTACTGCTTAGACATCTAATATGACCTAAGTTGCCTAAGGTATTAGAATGTGATATATAATGTGGGATAATTATGCAGTAAGTCGATCCTAGAGGATCTAATCTGATGATACTGATGGTTGATGATAGGCTTGAACTTGATTTAAGCTGAGATAATGCTTTGATCAAAATGTGAATTGGTTGTACTATGGTTTTATTCCTTGATGGAAGGTTGAACCTTATGAACCTTGTGGATAGTATTAAAGCTTCAGTAATGTTTTGAGGATATTACCCAAATACCGTGAAGGTTAAAACAGGTGCTATTAATCGTGAATCTTAGCGAATCTATTGAGTATAATTGAGGAAAATGATTTCTAATGTATGTGATTAAGATTCTAGATTTCCTGATAGACTTAAAAGTTGGATTAGAGGCCCTAGGCAGTAAGATCTTACATACCGGATATTGTAGTGGATTTGCGTGTCCAAAGGCCTTAAGACCTGATGGACTAGTATGTCAATATGTGGTGAGCTTATTCAGAATCGTGTTGTGATAGTGATAAGCCGTGGAATTGAGGAAAGTAATTTCTTGACTTAGCTCATGTTAAGGTTCTAAGAGTTAAATTGTGATTCAAGAATCAGACTCAATAGTTGAATTGATTTCTTAGGAATTTGAATTGATTGGATGGTCTAAGGTGTTACAATATGGTACTAGAATGCGATGAAATATGTGTGAAGTTTCTTGAAGTTGCTAGTCACTAGTCTAGTATAGGGAAAGACTTGACCATAAAATGTTCCCATAGAAAGATTGATTTTTTTGCTATTCCACTAACTTGATGCTTTACTAGGAGTTGATTGGTGGATGACAAATAGTGTGTTAAAAAGTATGAATAAAGGATAGTAGGGAATCATGTTTTGACAACTTAATAGGCTGACGAATTCTCTGGAATTTGATTAAGAGGATATGAATGGGCTACCCTATAAAAGGTAGTAGAATTAGTAAGTAAACATATATTCCTATATGAATATATTGTTCCTATACACATGGGTATTAGGATTGCCACAGTTAATGTATGTATATGTGATATAATAACTATTAAGGGATATGAATCAACAAGGGACTTTATTATCTATAGATGCATGGCTGCATGGCTTAATAGTAATCCTTGAAATTGGTTGGCTGATCACCTGTTATGTTTATGGGTCATATGAATCAAATTTTTTATCCGGATATGGTTTAACTTATGGCAATCTCTATTGATGACATGTTGGGAAGCGATGTTAAACATAGTTAAGGGAAAACCAACTCTATGCCAACTTGAGTAAATGCATTTTATGGCTTTTAGATGTAACATTTTTGGGCCACATAGTCAAGGGATTCTGATGGACCCTGGTAAAATGGAAGCAATACTAAACTAAAAAGGCTAGAAACTGTGGCAGTGATATGCAGTAATCTAAGTCTTGTTCATTAATATGAGGGGCCTATACTAAAATTCCCTAGAACTTAACATTATGCATGGGATAATGATTGTGAAAGGAGCTTTGGAGAGCTTATGACAAACATTTATTAAAGTACCAACACTAAGAATCCCATATACGAGTAGACATGGATTAGGATGTGATTTAATACGAGCCAATTGCCGATATCCTACCATGGTGAGGGACCCTTGAGTGGGCAAAATCATGGCTGGTATTGGAGAAATTGAAGGAAGCAGCCACATCAGATCCTACCATTGTGGTCCAAGCCCCGCCACTTCCTCCACATCACAAAAAATGGAAAGCAGGGAGGATTAAGGGTGGGAAGTACGTAAATCTGACTGTTGCTGAGGTTGCTGCGAGGATTGTAAGTAGTTAGAGCATAAGTACAAACTTTTTTTTCATATTGGGAGTACTTAATTTTCATTTACGATAACTTTTATGCTGTAGGATGAACTGGAAGATCATAGTAGCCAAGGTTCGTTCACTCCAAGTGGACGGATAGACATCTTGTCAACGGCAATTGGGAAGGCAGATTACCCTGGTCATGTTTGAGGGGAGGCAAGGGGAGTTCGTGTCATGCAGTATTTTGGCCGAGCCTAACATTCTTATTTGTCACAAGTTGAACCCAGTAGGGAGTTTCTGGCTAAGATTCTCCAGGAAGTCTTACAAGAGCTCGAGGCCAACCTTTGCTACAAGCTCCAATAAGAGCTGTTGCCAGAGCTACGTCTTGAGATGATGCCTGAGCTATAAGCTGAAATGATGAAAATGTTTGAATCGTAGATGGCAACTACTGAGCATAGAACCCATTCATCCCCGACCTTCCATAGCACCAAAGGAAGTTACAACCTGGTGGAGGAACCACTTGGCGACCCTTCTCCCACTCCAGTACCGAGAGAACCTGCCATCCTCTCTTTGGATGCCCCAGTGCTGTGTGTAGTTACAGATGCTCTCATTCACACACAAGCTACTACTCAACATCATCAACAAATTCCTCAACATTTGCGTAGGGTGACTGTGACGTGTGTTCGAGAGGGGAAAGAAGGTACATCCATTCCTATTCCTGATGACGAGGTTGCCATGATAGCTCAGGTGAGAGGATCTTTCATCCTTTGGTATGTACATCTTATTGGCTTAATAGCAACACCTCCAATGGTATGGAACTACCTCACTTTTACTTGAGATGTGTTGATATCCTACTAACAATATGTTTTTTAATGTTCTAAAAGAAAAAGTAGAAAACAGGAAAATGGCCCTTTTTAGCACAACTACAGCAGATCTATAAAGGCATTCGCCAGATTGATTTGCATATGCCTCCAGGGATTGTGGGCCTGGAATTAAAGTATCCCTTCACAATTGATAAAGAAGATCTTAAATAGTTCATTAAGTTGGAGGAGATAGATATAGGATGGGGCAAATTTGCAATCCTGTAAGTTTTTATTTCCCATTTTTCCTTCATTTAGTTAAGTTGATTTTAACTAGCTAATACATTCATCATTTTAATTCTATTATAGCTTCTTCCGTCGTATATGCATTGACTTGCAAAGAGTTGATTTATATGGATTCTTGTCTCCTGCACATACAACAAGGAATAGGAATATAGTGAAAAAAAGGACACACTATGTAGGCTTCACAATAAGAGAGAACGATTATCATTGTTATCTAGCACCGATTGTTCAAGGGCATGCATTTTAATTTTTTGTATTTGAGATTTTTAATAAATAATTGCCTTGCCATTTAATTTCTTTTTAATCTGTATATGTTGTTATAGTTACCACTGGAGTTTTTCTATTGTCTGTCCTTAATCCCACGTAGTTTATTAGTTTGATTCCTTAAGTAGAAGACCAGACAAAGAAACTAAAAGTGTCTTCAACACGTAAGTTATTTTTTTTTTGTATTTCAATGCTTCTTGATTCTTGACTCAAATGAATTATTCTAATTTATGTTGATTTTCATTTTAATGATAGGACATACCAGACATATCGAGCACTTGGCGGGCCACGCGATCGTAAAGGTGGCAAAGACCCGAAATGGTTGTTTTCAAAGGTATGTAGTTTCAAATCAAGTTTTTTTTTTATTGACAGTCGTTTTAGATATTCCTTTATTGATTTTAACCATTTGCTTTTGATTTATAGTGCCCTCAACAACTTGGCGGCTAGGAATGTAGATACTATGTCTTACTTTATATGTTTAACATCATTAAGAGTGGCATTACGACAGATTTTGAACAAGTAATCACTTCTTCATTCTCAGAGGATAATATTTTTGGTGTTGTAATTCAATAGCAATTCATTCACTTGATTCATTATTTCATCTAAGCTTATTTTCTAATTTATAGATTTTTGACAATGAAGATGCCTACTCATATGAAGACATAAATATGATCAGAGACCTTTTGACTGGACATCTTCTTCAACATATACCAGAGTAAAGTCTTTAGTAGTTTGTGTAGGACATACTTTTGTGGTGGTTCTATATATTGTACTTATAATTAGCATTGTTGTTGTTGGATATAGATTTTTGTGTAGTTTGTGTGGTTTGTTAGTTAATTAGTTTTCAACTCCTTAAAGTTATTGCATGTGGAGCCTTGGGGTTGATCACTGTGTTTCAAGTTGTTGTTTCCATTCTCCTAAACTGCTCTTGTTTTATTCTATTGTTTCCATCCTATTTCTGCGATTTACATTTTCCAGACAGTGAAATATATATAAAAAGGCCATTAAAAAACTTTTAATGTCCTTAAAATAAAAAGGGACATGAGAAAAGGTTTGTCGTCAGTTTAGACGTCCCCAATTTAGACTGGGGACATCTAAAGTTCCCTTTAGACGTCGCCAGTACAAAATTGGGAGGTCTAAAGGTACTTTAGACGTCCCCAATCTGAGGTGGGGATGTCTAAAGTCCTACCCATAGTTGTCCCCTATCTTACGGACGTTATTGACATTTTTTCCTAAGACCCTTAGATAAATGTCCCCCTGTTTTCAGACGTTAAAAGGTCAAAAAAAGGGCGTTAAAACCATTTTTTCTAGTTGTGGAGGTATTATTTTTTTACTTAATTAAAATTCACTGAGTTATATCACTCAAGTGAGTACTAGAGTATGGTTGAGTAGAATCACTCAACTAACACTCGAGTGATATAGGGTTACAACTTTAAAACCCTGAATAGCATCGTTATTTTCAAAAATTGGATTCTCTCCAAATCTTTAGATTTTCATACTCATTCTCTCTACAAAATTTCTATTAATTTTACAAATCCAGGAGAGTTATTAACTATATTCCTTATAATGATGTTTCTTTTTAGCCATGCATTCAAAAAGGGGGAGCTCATTCACATGTGTTTTATATCTTAAAAAGCTCTTCTCCTTTATTTGAAGAAAATTATTCTAGCATAATCATCTGCATTCCTTATCTCTTGATTAGTTTTGATGACAAGCTACTCTTATATTCTTCCTTTCATGTTCTTAATTTGAAAATATCTTATAGAAAGGAAATTGTTGATGCTTGATTGCACTAACCATTCTCCTTGCAAGAATGTTTTTAACTTATGGCAGGAGAATTTGATCTATGTAAGATAATTCCTCAACATACTACAAGAAGAATCTATCAACTTTAAGGAACGATGCTTTAACGCTTAAACAAGGGAAATATATTGGCTCCAACATTCGAAGAAACAAATACATATGCCAATACAAATGAGTATTAAGCATGCTGAACATAAGCTCAACTCAATCTGGGAAACAATATGAATATAAATCAGAGTTGCATAGCAGAAGTATGGTGAACATAACATCATGAACTTGCATTGCCAAAGAATAAAGCAATAGAGTTCATGGAGCACTTCATCATTTTTCTAAATCCAAATAAGCATTTCTAAACCCTCACTACTACATAAGGGAATTTTAACGACCATTTTTTGCCCTTTAGACGACTGTTTTTAGAAGGACATCTATGTTAGAGTCATTAAAAATTTGAGAAAAGATGATCGTTTTTAAACAGTTGTAGTATTAGAGATACAACGACTATTTTCTCTAAACCAGTCATTGTATCTTTTGTTTTTTTAAAATATTTTACTCCTTACAACCTAGACAATTGGTGGGTTGTCTCCATATTATTATAAGTCTCCCCCACGTCCATCTCCTACACCAACCCCCTCTACTCCTCCACTATATGTCTACAAGTCCCCACCTCCTCCATCCCCTTCACCATAGTATCCATACTACTACAAGTCCCCATTTGCTCTATCCCCTTCACCCTTGCCTCCATACTACTACAAGTCTCCCCTCCCATCGGCTCCATCTTCTCTGCCTCCATACTAGTAGATGAACCTATCCTAACGAGTTATATAACCTGTACATTGCTATCTTTAAAAGAAAAAACCAGATTCACAAACCATTCTCTCATGATTAATTCTCTAGCTTCCTCTATTACTCATAGAAGTGAAAATCACATGTTAATTTTTCTATCATGACATATAGCACATATATCATCATAACATCATTTCAATGTGCAAACTTGAACTTTCAATGTAAGTCATGACATGCATATGGCCAAAAAGATGATGACATGCTTCATGAAATCCCTATTCTTCATCATCATTTTCCAAAGTGTTCTCTATAAAGCATAATGCCTTAACAAATTCTAAGTAATCATAAATAAGAAACTAGGAAAAGTATTCGAGTATGCAAACTTATATATAGCACTATACAAAACCAATGCACTATGTAAAAAACCTCTACACATCATCACCCCTCTATGTGTTGTAGAAGATGTCCTGACAAAAGGTCTCTGATCAAATTAATGTCTTCAATTATGTAGGGGTCCTGATTAGCAAAAATCTATACGCAAAATAGAGAATATGTTAACATAAATAAATAAATTGAATGAAATAACTACGAATTCAATCACATGAAAAGAAATGAAATTCAATTAAGAATCAAGCTAGAAATGATCACCTGTTCAAAATTTGTAGTAAGGCCACTGAAAATGATGATATACATATATAGTATAACATAGAAGCCGCACTTAATTTTCCTTGCTTGCCGAGGACACTATACATCAAAAGTAAATGGTAAAAAATAATAAAGGCCTATGTAAAGTAATAATCAATCGAAGAACTTGAATGTAAAGAACTTACGTGTGGCCGGAACCACTTTGTCGGACCACCTTTACCTCCATGCTTCCTAACCATTTTATAATATGTCTTCAGTGCACTGTAATACTTAAAATGATAAATATAAGATATTAAAATGATTGAGTAAGATCAAAAATCAATGACTGACAAATAAATTTACTTACGTGTTAAAAATGTTTTTTATATCTACGTCTAACTTGCGACCCAATAAGTCAAACCAAAAGATGACGTTGATCGAGGAACAAGGAACACAAAGACTCTAATGATAACTATAATCACATGCATATATAGATTAAAATGAGGTTAGATAACATGATACTGTTTAGTAAAGTGAACATGTATAAATATATCAAATAAAGTTATTTGCCCTTCAACAATTGGTGCTAGATAACAAGGCAGCTAAGTCTTGCCTATTGTATAGCCTACATAGCTCATCCGATCTTCCAACCTCTTGTTATTACGCTGTGACATATTGCCAGGACATAAGAAGCCATATGTAGTGCTGAGCCCTTGTTCAGCACACAGTTTGTGGAAGCAGCTACCACATAAATGAAATGAGAAATGACTCAGTAAATGTAAAAACCTAAAATCCCTAAATATCAGTGCATTAATTACAATTAAAAATTATAACTAAACTCACATGATTGCAAATGTGACCCATCCTATGTCTATCTCCTCCAAAGATAGAAACTCTCTAATATCTTTGTTATGAAGTCTAAAATTATACGAGATTCAGTGACCTACAATCTCGCAAGGCATCTACAAGTTGACCTTGTTTATGTCTTAATGAATATTTTGTAGTTCTTCCATATTATTCAAGATATACAAGTGTACTTTCAACACCTCTTCACGATGCATACTCTTTACTTTGAGCCCTCGTGTTCTCTTACTTGTACCCTTTTCATGACAAGATTGGGCCTTCAAACTTGATCGATATTCTTTGCAAAACTCTATAGCCTCTTTAATGACATATTTCTCCACAATTGAGGCTTCAGGTCGATAAGGATTCTTAGAATACCCTTTTAAGTTCTTCATGTATCGTTGGAAAGGGTACATCCACCTTAGATAAACTGGGCCGCATAGTCTTACCTCCCTTACAAGATGAACTATTAAATGCACCATTATATCGAAGAATACGGGAGCAAAATGCATCTCTAGTTGGGAAAGAATAGTATAACTCTCATTTTCTAATTCATCTAACTTTCCAAGCTTCAGTTGATAGAAGTGTGTGCTTGCTTCACATATCGAACATGCTTTATGAGCCTTCACACTATAAGCTGACAAGTTCCCATATGCATGGAAGTCGTTAATCGTGGTGAAAATCATTGCACATAGCTTAAATGACTGTTGGTTATATGCATTAAACACATATACACCATCCTCCCACAACTTCTTCAAGTCTTCTATCAAAGGTGCCAAGTAGACATCAATATCGTTCCCCGGCTATTTTGGTCCCAAAATCATCATAGAAAGCATCATATACTTCCATTTCACACACAACCAGGGAGGTAAGTTGTAAATCACTAGCAAAACCAGCCATGCACTCTATGTAGTACTAAAAATACCATAAGGATTGATTTCATCTATGCAAAGCCCAAGCCGAAGGTTTCTTGGTTCACTGCCAAATCCAGGATACATTTCATCTATTTTCTTCCATTGTGGAGAGTCAGCCGGGTGCTGAAGGTATTTTCCAACAAATATTCTGCCATCACAATGCCATCTTAACTTCTTCACTTCTTTCGCATTAGCAAACATTCATTTAAACTATGGAATGATTGGAAGATACCATAAAACCTTTAATGGTTGCTTTTTACTTATCTCATCACCACACCCAGCACCTTTCTTTACTTTGTATCTCAAAGTTTTACATTTTGGACAGTCACTTAATCCTTCATACTCATTTCTCTACAAGACACAATCATTTGGGCAAGCATGTATCTTTTTATACTCCATACCCATCGCAAACAAGATTTTCTTGGCCTCATACATACGATTTGGAAGTACAATATCCTCTGGAAACATATCACACAATATTTTAAGTATTAATGTGAAACTACTGTCGGTCCCACAAGTTGCCTTTAAGTTAACCAAGTGCAAAATACCTGACAAGCGTGTATACTTACTACACCCAGGGTATAAAGGTGTCTCCGCATCACTCTATATGCTATCATATATAGGCGATTGCACAAAACATTCTACCTCCACATCATGAATCATTTTCTCCATTCTATCGTCATCTCCAACCTTCAAAACTTCCTTCTCGTGGGACGCACAAGTGGTTACTTCCTCACCATGCCATATCCACCTTGTGTACCGAAGATTTATTTCATCACAAACTAAGTGATATCTTGTATCATCAGTATCTCGTTGACTCTCATTTAAACACTTCACACATGGACAAAAATACTTCCCATTTGTACTAGGCGCATTCATTTTAGCAAATTCAATAAACTCTTCCACCACTTTCTCATATTCTTCACTAGTTCTCAATGCATTCATCCAACTATGACCCATTTTATTACCATCTAATCCATTTGCAACTACACCCAGCACCTTTCTTTACTTTGTATCTCAAAGTTTTACATTTTGGACAGTCACTTAATCCTTCATACTCATTTCTCTACAAGACACAATCATTTGGGCAAGCATTTAGCTTTTTATACTCCATACCCATCGCAAACAAGATTTTCTTGGCCTCATACATACGATTTGGAAGTACAATATCCTCTGGAAACATATCACACAATTTTTTAAGTATTAATGTGAAACTACTGTCGGTCCACCCACAAGTTGCCTTTAAGTTAACCAAGTGCAAAATACCTGACAAGTATGTATACTTACTACACCCAGGGTATAAAGGTGTCTCCGCATCACTCTATATGCTATCATATATAGGCGATTGCACAAAACATTCTACCTCCACATCATGAATCATTTTCTCCATTCTATCATCATCTCCAACCTTCAAAACTTCCTTCTCGTGGGACGCACAAGTGGTTACTTCCTCACCATGTCATATCCACCTTGTGTACCGAAGATTTATTCCATCACAAACTAAGTGATATCTTATATCATCAGTATCTCATTGACTCTCATTTAAACACTTCACACATGGACAAAAATACTTCCCATTTGTACTAGGCGCATTCATTTTAGCAAATTCAATAAACTCTTCCACCACTTTCTCATATTCTTCACTTGTTCTCAATGCATTCATCCAGCTATGACCCATTTTATTACCACCTAATCCATTTGCAACGACACTCAAATTTACCATGTTGCTACTTAAAATGTTATATACATTGGAAAATTTAAACAAAAAAGCTAAAAAATATATACAAATCATAGAACCTAAAAACAAGAAGATAAGAAAACCAAGATTGCAACTAAAACAAGTTATATGCAATCTTGTGCCTCTTATAAACTACTATACAATTTAAATGTTTTGATAGTAAAAGCACGCATAATGCAAGGGAGGCATATATACAGTTCAGGCATACCTTGAAAAACTACTTGCACTGCTCATATGATGAAATAAAATTCAAAACCATCCTTTTCAATGAAGAAAACTTAAATATGCTTTATTAAAAAAGGTGACTCAAAATTGTTAGGATCGGCAGGCAAAGCGGAAGAATTTTAAAAATTTTACCGATCCTAATCGAGGATCTATCAACGACGTTTAAACCAAGTTGGAAAGATTCATACCTTTTTGATTCAGGGTTTTCACGATTTCTTGGAGCCAACACGTTAGGTTTGCTCCCTCTACCGGTATCCACATGAATGCTCTCCAACTGAGACTGCGTGCTAGCGTCTCTAATGTCTCATAGGGTTTCCCTTGTGGCTCTTACTTATAATGTGTATCTTAGTATATCTGCTCTATCAAGTTTATAACCTATCAAGGCTATTTTCAAATTTCAAAATTAATTAACTATTAATTATCTTGATGAGCAAATTAAATAAATTCAGTTTAAATTAAATTTGTCCAATATTTTTAATTTAACCTATTTATTTAATCCAAATAAAGATCCATTAGATTTAAGTTATCTTCATAAATTAAATCTGAGATACCATATCTCTATCATGTTAATTATTAGATTTAATTTATCTTAATAAATTAAATTTAAAACTAACATAATATAATAATATCATATAATATATACACATATATATAAATATAATATGTATTTCAAAAATTCATATCTATATAATATTATTAACGAATTTTTATATTACATATATACATATATATATATATATATATATATATATATATATATATATATATATATATAAATATAAAATTCGTCCACCCTAATTAAAGATTATCTCGTGTTGGGCCATTCTTGTGTGCGACCCTGTAGGCCTATATGAAGTTGGTAATGGGCCAATAACTGTATTAACCCACAAGTCGCAAGCGGCCTCTAGCAAGACATCACGACTACCCAATTCATATGAGGATCGTTAACACGATGCAACTTGTCATACAACCATGTCACGTCCCTTTTATCACAGATATATCGGTCAACGACGAGGCATGGATAATGTCATCCTTTTATTCCTGACTATTAGTTTCTCGATTCCTGAGTAGTCTGACAATAGAAATGGAAACTTATTTCCATTGTAGTATGTCCATACATTTCTCAGACTTACTCATCGAGGGGCCCAGTAATATCTCTCTACTAATGTGAGGGATAAATTCCATCTTGATCATTCATATTCCTCTGCATGAAAAACCACCAAGCCTGATTGTAGCCTTTATCATCACCCGGTCAAAGGTGACTTTTGAGTAGTTCAAAGCTTAGTAACTCTCATGTAGGAATCCATGAGGACCTCAGGTTAAAGGGCATTGTGACATGGTTATACATGAGAAAAGCTTATGACTTGATCCATGTAGCTTTCTCATAGTAGGTCGGTCCAGCACCTTGTACTCTTACAAGTGCCTAAGAGTTTGATTCATATCTCCATATCTTATCAAAGTCATATTGATCTTGTTTCATCTCTGCTCCCACATAGATGACCGACCAGGGATATTTTAGGACAATCTTTATGAATTATCCAAGGATACAATTATCACAATTAACATACAAATAATATGATAACAGAATGGAGAAATTTTATTAAATTAATAATCTTTAAAGTACAACGATTGACTCTTTAGGCACAATTTCCAATAGAAATCAATTAGCTAGGTTACATATATTATACGCAATATCTTCTCAAAATTAAGCTTCCAAAATTTGGTAGATTTTCATTTTCACTGAGCAATTAAATCTCTCTCTCTCTCTTTCTCCCTCCCTTATCTATACTGTTTCAATAGCTTGCCTCCACTTTGTAATTGTAAATTGTGTGCAATTAACCTAAGCAAAAATCCACGTTGTGTGCAGCAAAAGTAAAAGGAAACTAAAATAAATGCAGTTTAGTGGGTAATTTGAACCGAAGAGGTCACAAAAAGGAGCTGCAGTACCATGATGAACGGAGGAATGGGAAGAGGAGATAGTTAAACTGTGTGCAATTAACTTGAACCGAAGATGTCACAGAGGGGAGCTGCAGAACCAAGATGAACGGAGGAATGAGCAATTAAATCTCTCTCTCTCATCTATACCATTTCAATAGCTTGCTTCCACTTTGTAAATGTAAACTGTGTTCATTCTGACAAATAAATATACTAAGAGCACAAAAAACATTCATTCTTCTTGCATATAAATAAAAATCCAAGTAAAAGGTGCATACAAGTTCAAATATAAATTATTTAAATTGAAAATATTATTTGATGTTTCCACTCCTCCTATCTCCACCTGCATAGGTAACTCCATGCATATTAATGAATTATATTACTACTTATTCCTATTCACGTTACAAGTCACCTCTAACTTGAAATCTTGCCAAAAGTTAGAGAGAGGTGGTTGTCTAAAAATAAAAAAGTTCTTTAACTTTACTCATATTTAAGAGTATAGGCATTAGACTTGAAGTCATATTCTTCTAGTAAATTGCAATAGGGGCAATATTTAGAAAACATTTATTAATGCTAGCCAAGTGACTTTTATTATGGGACAAAGAGTTTCTTCTAAGAAAGGCCCAATATTTAATATTGAGGAAGTATTTAGAAATCGAAAGTAGAGTGTTTACTATAAGTGTATTGAAAAGTATACAGGTATGCTATACAATGTCGTCTTTACATCTCAATGTTGTTGTCAAGAGGCTATTATGTTGAAACCCCTATACCAAACCAAATATATATATATATATATATATTTAATTAGACTGTTGCCACAGTTATTATTGCTTTAGTTGCCTCTCGTTTTTTCTCATGCTTGTAACCCCATCATTTCTAATAGGTGGAAGGTGATTAAGGATCCTACAAATGTTTGACTTGATGGAATGAAAGGACTTAGCCAAGTATTCAGTATTAAACATATTCCCTATAAGTGCCACATAACATGTCACTTTGTTAACAACTGGTTTAGATTAATAAACTAAAATATAATTTTTCTAAAACCTTTAACTCAACATAGATTGAGATCATTAAGGATAGCAAAAATTTCAACAATGATAGTAAGGGAAATTGTAGTGAGTTTGCAGTAAATTAAAGCCAATAATCTATGTATCTTCCTTGTCCCTTAAAACTTCTCTGTAACGGTGGTTATCATTACTCAACACCGATCCATCCACCTTTAACAAAATCTCTATCAGAGTTATAACATGATTTTCCTGTCTTTCTAGATGGTATAGCTCTAAATAATATTTTCTTCCATAGCAAAAACAAATAAAGAAACCATAACGACTTGATAATTTTTATGAGAATCAGTGATTACTTACTTTAGTGATCCCTAGAAGAATTTTTATGTTTTAAAGTTTGTAAATGTCATTAACCTAAGCACAAATCCATGACAGCAAAAGGAAAAGGAAACTAAAATAAATGCAATGTAGTGGCTAACCTTAACCTAAGAGGTCACAGACAAGAGTTGCAAAACCAAGATGAACAGAGGAATGAGAAGAGGAGACATCATACCTGAACCAAAAAGGGAAAACAAGGCAGCTATAGGACCCACACCAACAAACGACGGCAATGACTGTGGCGCGTGAGAGGGGGATGGAGAATGATGAACCAAAAAGAAGGAACAACTAACCCACTCTTGAGGATCAATCTGTGAGGAAAAGTGAGGGAGGGTAGTCGGATGGCGGGAGAAGGAGGTGGGAATTCACGAGCAAAAGGGGAAAATGAGTAACAGAGTTGCGGGAAGGAAATTAATGTGTTATTTATAATGACCGTTCTTCAAAAACGGTCGTTGTATTCTAGATACAATGACCGTTTCTAAAGAACGGTCGTTGTAACATCAGTTTCAATGATCATTTTCAATAACGGTCATTGTAACTTGGATACAACAACCATTTTTAGAATAACGGTCATTGTAAGTTTTCCCTGACTCTTTCTACGTCTGGTTTCTGAAAAGGGTTGTTGTTTGGTGTCGTGGAATCATATCTTTGTAGTAGTGCCTCTCTTTATATTTCAAGAATACCTTTCATATCTTTGATTTCAATTTGCCTTGATAATGAAAATTTTCTTGATACCGTCTCCAATTTATTTCAAATTTGTTCCATGAAAACCATTTTGAATTTGCATCAAATTATAAATGAAATTACCTTCAAATCAGGGGAGGGAAAATTGTTTTCTTAACACATTTATTTTAATTCATGGGGAGAAAGACATTTCTAATATGTTTTCATATTCACTTCTCTACAAGCATTTCTTCCTTATACTTCAAATTTTTTGCTGACGTCAAATAGGGGGAGAGAAATGCAAGAAAAATATGTTCCATATAGATTGATGTCATATTCACACATATTTTTCTTAAAGGATTTGTCATCATCAAAAAGGGGGAGAATGTTATATATGATTAGTTTTGATGATGTAAAATATAGATGTCAAATATTAAGAGCAAAAAGTTTTCATAATATACTTATATTCTACATTAAGTAATACTATATTTAATATTGCATATCTTGTAGATTAGTCAAGCAAAGAAAGAAGAAGATTGAAGATATTCAAGAAGATATCTAGTTGGGTTATAAAGAATGATCATCAAGAGGAAAATCAAGAAGAAAGAGATTGAAGAAAGAAGAAGAAATAATAACTTGCAAGATTAAATGAGAATATCAAGATTCAAGTTCTTAGAAGTGATACTAGAGGTTGGAATGGGTCAATATAAAGCTAAAATGACTTATATGAAAGTTATGGAACTTCCCTAAGAGGTTCCTTAGAGTATTGGCTCTCTACCAAGTTTTAGAGGGTATCACTCGAGTGTTCACTCAAGTGATGGCCATGATCACTCCAGTGATGAGCATTCTGATGTGCTTTATTTTCATGCAACATGATAGAGCTTCGGTAATTTGCTCATATTTCTCTAACCACATGTCAGATTGAGCTGAAACTAGTTTCATATGAAACTAGCCTTCTAAGACGTCCAATACACACAAGAATCACATTCAAAGGAGTTTAGATGAAGAGATATAATCTTTTGAAGTTGACACTGGAACCACCATCATATTGCAAACAAGGTTTGGTATTTTAGACATAACTCTCAAACTACACATCAAATTGAGATAAAACCGGTGCTATATTTAGACTTATATACTAAGAGTTATGCCTTTTGGAAGTTAACACTTGTAAATTCAGAGACTATCTAGTACAGTTGTCGCTTCTTGGATCATAACTTTCTAAATATAATGAGTTTGGAGCTAATTCTTATTGCATTGGAATGTAGATGGCAAGAGCTTTCCGATGATATGTAATTTGCCATGTTTCGAATCAAAATGAAGAGATCACTCTACTGATGACCAAGGATCACTTGAGTGATGAAGTTGGAAATGACTCCGATGCTCTCTGCCATATTTTGATTGGGATCACTCAAGTACCCACGATCACTCGAGCGACCACTCGAGTAATGCGACATACAACGTATCATAACTTCAGAAAATCATGGGAATGATTATGAATCTTACTCTTATTGATTTTAATCACTCTAACACTTCATTGTATTAGTGTTTAATTTATTTCTCTAGGAATACAATGAAAAGATGATGTGAAGAGACAAAAGTTGACTTTATGGAAGCAGAGTATCAACTAAACGTAATGGCTAGTTTTTAAAATATGAAGAATGATCAAATGAAGCAACGGGACTCTAACAGACAAGTTGAAATACTCAAACAGTCATCAATCTTTATCAACTATAAATAAAATAGCATTTAAAGTTCAAAACAATGATAACAGCTCAACGAAACCAACATGCTTATATCATAAGTCATCCACTTTGATCCAACCACTCTCTGTTATTATGTATTTTCTATATCATGTTCATTTAAGAGAGAGTTATTTGTATTGTATTTCAGTGAGCATTTTATCCACATTATGAGAGAGTTTGTAAACACTTGTATTTTTGAATTGATCTCAAGGTAGAGGGACCTTGAGAGGGTTGATTTTCTTACAGGAGAAGTTATAGAGAGAATTACCGGTAAGACTTTCTGCTCATAAGACTTCTAGGTGCAAGCAGTAAAGAACATTGCTGATCATAAGACTTATAGGGGTGTAAGTAGGAGATAACTTTATTGCTCGTAAGACTTGCACAAGTAAGCAGGAGAGAAAGGTGTTCGGGATTGCTCTACTCGTAGGACTTGCTATTAGGGGTAGTATCTCAGTAAGAGATTTGTAAAAGGCTTTACAAGTGCCTGGCTAAACTTGTGGATTATAGAGGCTTTTCTTGTGCCCGGATTAAACAAGAAGATAGTGGATTTTAAAATTTCAGGAGAAGCCTGGGGATTGGACATAGGTCATCATAGATTGGACCAAACCATGATAAATCACAGTTTGCATACTCTTATATTTTCCTTAAGCTCTTATATTTTCCAATATATGTTAACTGTGATTTATGATTCATTAATTTTATATTTACTGCTTCCACTAAGATGCAAAAAGATTTTCAAAGTTCTTAAGTTTTCTATCTTACACCCAATTCACCCCCTCTTGGGTGTCAGCCAGTTCTAACAGACATGAGATTATCAGCACATGTTTATTACAATAGAATATTATATTTTTAAAGGAGGTAGAAGAGGATATTTTGAGATCATTTATCTCTTACAAGGCTATAACTCCGATCAACTCAAACCATAAAGAGAGAGAGTGTGTTGGAGAACATCATAAACAAGAAAGAAGGGGCAAGGGTTCAAGAAGCAATCAAGGTTAGTTTGATTGCAAAATTTGTATGTTCTTAACCCTTTTTGCTTGGAAACTCTCTAATCTTCCTATCATCCTTAAACACACATATAGTAAGAAAAATCAAGAGCAATAAAGAGGAGAGAGAGGACAGTTTTAGATGGAGAAATAAGAGAAATCAAAGGTAATCTCAAAAACCTAGTTTCTCTTAATGATTAATACTTGTTCGTGGTTTGATTGTTTGGAGCCTTGTTTTGGTTGGTTTTTGAAGTTTGGAAAGCTTAAACCCTAAGGGGTTATGCTACCCAAATTGCCACTAAACATGTTTAGTAGGTGATTAGTGAGATAAACATAGGATTACAAGAGATAAGAAGGATTTTTATGAAATTAAACATGAAAACATAATTTTCCCTAATTTTCTTGGATTTTTTGGCTAGCAGCTATTGTCACTGTTAGAGCTGGAATTTCATATATTTGATGATTCCATTGGATTTAGAAGGGAAAATTATATGGGAATATATGTGTTCATGATTTTTACATGTTTGTACGCAAATCTTAAAGAAGGAATGCAATTATGAGGGAATATGTGTCCATTTAAGAGGAAATGCTATTTGATTTGCTTCATTGGAGGCAGTGCTACTGTGCAATGAAATTCTTTAGTCAAACCTAGTCCAAAAATTATGAAATTTGACAAGATTAAAGTAGACATCTAGAGCTTTAATTTGATAGGTAGATCATTATTTTTAGGCAAGCACATTAAAAGATATGATTTTTCAAAGTGGAGCCCTGTTTCAGGAAGGAAATCTAGAATAGGGGAGATTTGATGAAATTCTGGACATAATGTAAGTGAAATGGTTAGACTCGTGTATTTTTACATAAAAGTACACTGAAAGATATTTTTATAGAATTTAGAAACAATCAATTTGGAATTTCCTAGAATTAATTATGATTTTTCAAAGTCGACTAAAAATCTGCCAGTTTTATGAAAAACAATGAAATTGCACTTTGCAGAGTTGTATTGTGCAGAAATTGTTGAAACTGTTATAGATAATCAACAAAATGTGATTAAAGGCAATAATAGTTCAAGTAATAACCAATTACTTGTAACTTGAATTTTATGGGGATTTACAATAGCTCGAGTCGGATCAAAAGTATTGAACAGATAAGTAGTGCAAGAAAGGGCAAAATTTCAAGTAGTAATACTTTCTTTCATGCACTATATGATTATTCCATGTTTGTCTATGCCATCTTTTGTAACATGAGCACAATGTCTTGGACATGCATATTAGCTTAGTTATGGTCTGGGACCCAACGAAGGCGTAGAGTTATTAGCTTAGTTGTGGTCTGGATCCAACGGAGGTGTAAAGTTAAGCCAGGGTTGCAAATAGTCGTTCGGCCTTGGACAGTGTGCATTCAACATTCTATCATTTTTCATAACATGGTGCATAGCATATTTATTTTCACATCATATATGTCTTACTCTATGTCACTACTGAGATTCTTTGAATCTCACCCTTTCTATAAATGTAAAAAATTTTCAGCAGCAGACAACAGCTCAGAGGGCAAAATTGTAATTACCAGCAACAAAAGGTCCCGGATGAGCACAAGAGGAGATGTTGGTTATCTAAAGACCTATTATTATCTTAAGGTATGTAATTATTATGTAGGAACCTCCTATCAACACCTATTTCTATTTTGATATGTGCAGGGTAATAAAGACCAAGTTCTACTGGCATATAGAAAAGTACAAATATACTGATAAAAGCATTTTTTTGCATACAAAAAACAACAAAGCATAATTTCAAAATATTTACAATTTTTACAAAAATATCCCAAAATTTCCAATATAAGACCATATATAACCATGTGCCCTATTTTTAGGATCCACATCGTCAATTAGCCGCATCTACGACTTTTTTCGTGGATCTACTAGCTCCCGCTGGCACATTTGTCATTTTTGAATTAGAATGAGATTCCGAGGAATCCCAGAAGCAACATATTACCATTTATGTAAAATGTAGAAAGTAGATATGAATGCACCATATATGCACCAATTAATAAACAATATAAATGCATGTATAGTATACATGGGATAGGGCATTACCACTACTATCCAAGTACCTTGGTTGGATTATTACACCACCACCAGGTAGAGTGTGCTTCTTGTACTCGCTACCCCTTATCGGTAGACCACCCCTTTTGGGCAAAACCATGTTGATTAATAAAAGTACAAATAATGGCAACCACATAATCATATGAACTACGGCATGATGTATGAAGGATAATGTCACAACCTCAAGTCTTTTTCTTCTCGATTTGTGTGCCTCGTAAAGCGTGCCAAACTCAAGCTCCCAACTCTATTTTAAAATATCAAATGAGCAAGAATCATGTTAAAACCTATTCATGTACTATTTTAGGCACTTCCATAATGTCTATAGTGGTTATATAAGCCTATTTTGAGAATTTACCAAAATGCCGCTCGGGGACCCGACTCGGCCTCGACTTACCCAATTCGATTGTACTTTTTTTGTAATTTTGACCTGAGCTATTCTTACATATATTTGCCCAAAGAATCCATTTCTAGACTCAAAATTACCAAATTCATTTTCAAAAGACAAGAATGCCCTTGGCAACCCCTATTTCAAGGTTTCAGGGGCGTTTTGGTAATTATGCTTTTTAGGGCTTTTCAGAAAAAGTGTTCATTAATTTTATGAAAATACAACTCCTAGCCCCTTAAACAGCCCTGGCCAAAATTCTAAGGTTCTTATGGAAAAGTTTGGGTTTTCCAGTTTCAACTCCGCAGACTTGCTCCTTTCTACCCTTAATCACTTTATTAACTATTTGATTACATTAAAACGACCATTTAGACTCAATTTGGGCAGCATAACATTTAGAACACAACTTTTCCCAAATTTACATTCAGAACAAATCCAGCAAAAATTCACCGATTAGTGTACTCTAGCAGCCAGAACAACCAATATTTGAAGTTTAGGAAGTTACCTCTTCTTCCTTCTGGCTTTTCCTCTTTAAGCTGAAACCCTAACTCCTCCCAACACAAAAATTTGCTTCTCAAACACCTTAAATCACATGAAACAGAAGCTTAGGAGAAGGATTATACACATTAGGAACAAATTCACCGAAGAAATTGACCTACCTTGTGAATTTTCTTCTCCTTCTCTCTCTATCTTGTTGCAACAAAAACTGTCAGCCTTATGGGAGAAAGATGAAGCAAAATGACTTTTATAATATATTATAATTTCCTTTATGTATGTATTTAATTTCCAAATAACTAAACTTTGATTTTTCATATAATAAGTTCTATCATTATCCAATTGTATCATAAGCTCAATTAGCATGTAATTAACATTCTACTCTTCATGATACATGTAAGAGATGGCTAGGGGTCCTTCCCTTTGGTCTCAATTGGCTTCAAAACTTGTTTAAGTTATGTGTACACTTTATGTCACAATTTCAGTCACATTTGCACTTTTTCTCCAATTTTCCATAAATTCATATTTATTTGTCCAAAATACTCAATATATATATACATATGTCCCCTTTATTTTACTTAATTAATTGAATTGAACCTCAATTAATTGGAAAATAATTAGTTTTATGCTTTTTTGGCAAAATTACAAGTTTGTCATTACATTTTTCTTCATTTTCGGATTTATTGGAAATTCTTGCAAATTTTCTGCCCAAACTTTGAAAAATTATAACTAAATTTGTATACATCAAATTGGAGTCATTCCAAAGGCTATAGAACCTTTATTGAATCTAGTTTCAAATAAAATATAGACTTTTTCCAATTGAAAGCACAATATTCCCATAATTTAAGTTTTTTTAATGTTCTAGAAAATCAATAGTTTTTCTAGGCTAACTTCAAAAATTCATAACTCTGTGTATATAGTTCTAATGGATTCATATGACCTATCAAATTAAAGCTTAGGATGTCTACTTTCATTTTGAAAATTTCATAAATTTTTGTCATCATTTGTCCATCCAAAACTACATGACAAACTCATTGCCTCACAGGCGATTTCACTGGAAACACTATCTATCTTTCAATCTCCAATATTTAATTTCTATGGCCATGAATATTCACCATTTTGTTGAATATTTCCCAATTTTTAAACTATATTTAGTGGAATAAAATTTGAGGTATTACATCGCCATGGGGAACTCTTGTAATATAACCAAATAATATTGTTTCAATAATATCACTATATTTTTTTTATTCCGGTGTGTCCACCCAACTGTGCAATTGCTACTCTGATTAAGATCAATGATGAGTAGTATGTAAGGTGGAGTTTTACATTTTTGGTATCAGAGCAGTGGTTCTGGCCACAGTGTGCGCAATTCTGGTAATAGGATAGTATACTAATATGCTTGGTTATATGTTATAGGAACAGCGAAGTGAAGTACTTCAACTAGTTCATAGTTAAACCCCTTATAGGAATAGATAAGCCTGGAGAAACAGTGATATACCTGAAGGGCAGCTAGTATCATAATACCAGTTTAAGAGTGGTATAAAGATGTCACGGACACCGAGGGAGTAGGTCCAAATGATTGCTTGGTGGCCTTCAGGAAGCATATTACAAAGTGCATAACCATGTTCATATATAAACACTGATATGCATTCCACAAATAGTATTTTAATGTTCAGAGATAGTGGACATGATTTTTGAGATAGGGGTAGTCACAGGGTATACCGATAAATGCGTTTTGGCACGAGCACACAAAAGTTAAGCGTGCTCCACCTAGGGAAATCTCAGGATAGGTGACCCCCTAGGAAGTTAGGTTGGCAATGTCATGGAGACTTGATAAATAGTGATTGTCTTGAGATTTCTTTTTGGTTAATAATCATCATAGTTAGATGATTTAAAGAGTGCTGAGAAGCATCGAAATGATGATAATATAAGTATTGATTTTGATTCAGAACATTTCTTTTGCAGTGAGTACTGGCCATAAAGTTTTATTTGATGAGGTTATGGTAACTTGAGGCATAGTAACTGTCTTCAGGGTTCTCCATGCTAGCTAATTATCCTTAATAACACCTATATATATGGTGCTATATGGTGAGTGGTGATCATATCGTATATTGATCCTAAAGGATCCAAGCTGATGATACTGAAGGTTAAGGATAGGCTTGAACCCGATCTAAGCTAAAATAATGGTTAGGTCAACTTCTGTTCCATGATGGAAGTTTGAACCTTGTAGATAGTGTTGAACCTTTAGTAATGTTTCTGAGGATAACACCTGAAAACTATGAAGATTAGAAAGGGCACTATTGATCAAGATTTTAGCATGCTTAATGGGTATAATTGAGGAAAATGATTCCCAATCTATGTGATATTAAGGTTCTAGCTTTCATGATGAACCTAAAAGTTGGGTTAGAGACCCTAGGATGAAAGATCCTATATACCAGATATGTTGCAGTAGACTTGTGTTTTCAGGCGCCCAAAGACCAAGTGGACCGGTGTGTCCTTAAGCTAGTAGATGTATTTAGAATTGTGTTAGATAGTAACCCGAGAAGTGGGGGCAGAAATAAAATACTACTAATGATATGCTCAATGGGATTTGGATCTAGTTACAGTACCAAATATATCCTTGAGGTGCCTGATCAAAGTGTTAGGGCTAGTGATGATCCATGAAATTGAGGAACAAGATTCTTATGGATACGAATCCTTACAGAAATGGATTTTGAAAGGTTGCTAGCTGCTAGGTCTAGTATAGGGAAAGATTATGATAATAAAATATTCTCTTAAATGATTGATTGAGGTGATAGCTCTCTAATGAAATGAGAGACAAATTGATCTACCTGCTATTCCACTAACTTGAGGCTATACTAGGAGCTAATTGATAAATGACAAATTGATTTGCCTGCTATTCCACTAACCTAAAAGGTATAAGTCGAGAAGAACATAAGAAGCACCTAAGAGTAGTGCTAAGATATTGTGACACAACATGTCATGAATTGTCTCAAATGGGGATCTATCAGATCCTAATCAAGTGGAAACAACATTGAGTTGAAATGAGCTAGTAACAAGCATAGAGGAACATAGATTATGGGTGTAATCAGGTATAATAGGAGGGTCCTATAGGACTCCTTTTAAATTATCCTGACATTATTAAAGCTTATATGAGGAGATAAATATCAGAGTGGGCATGGAAGCATACTAAATTTATGCGTAATTTTGAGGATAGCAGGAAAGGTTGATATTCACACCAGTGTTGATCGTCTCAAGTCATTATTAACCCATATGGTTTACCGTGTCATAGCTTGTATGGAATATAGTGATTTTCCTTGAGTAGCAAGGTAGCCAATCAAAGCATGTTAAATATGCGATTAATCAATCTATGATAAGGTAGTTCTTACCTTGACATAGCCAGGTTGGTTGTGCTGCTTTGGTTGATAGCAGTCGAGAGGCTGAGTGTAAAACATGTGTGCTGTGGCGGTGTAGTAAACAGTGATATGACTGTTGTAGTCAATAGTCACAACTAATATTGTTCATAGTGATGCATGTAAATAGTAATTGAGATGAGCCCTAGTATAGTAGGCCGTAATGGTGGCAGTTAATCACTTTCAATAGTGTAACCTCATAGAATTAATTACCCACCCGGTAAACTATGCACCCAGTGAATAGCACACACAGTATGGCCAGTAAGGGCCAAATAGTCATTTAATTTTAAACACTGAATAGGATGACATGTTGGCAGTAAGCCATAATATGCATATTTGTACATGGTTGTAAAACTGGAATATTCAATGTTGTAAGAAAGAGTGATATAAGCTGTTTAAGAAAGAGTGATATAAGTTGTAAGGCTAAATACACCGAGTAGTATCTTGATAAGGCAATGAGGCCTAAAGTTACCAACGGATAGTATGCCCTGAGATCATAAGACCTGTGGGACTAGTATGTCCTCAAGCCAGCAATTATTATGCAATCACAATTTTGTTGAATAGTAATAAAGGTAGTAAGACACGGTATGCACATTTGCATAGGGCAGTTTCCTTAGGCAGTAAGACCTGACAAACGTGTGTTATATTGAACAATATACATAATACGGTTAGTAGGAATCAGCAGATAGTTAATCCTGAACTCCTACAGACAAATAATTTATAATGCCTACTTTATGAGCTTGCATATGAGAGGGATAGATTGAATGTCTAGAAGAATCCTAGAGTTCTAGACATTCAAATTTTGAGGATGAAATTTATTGAACGAGGGGAGAACTATAATATTCCTAATTTTGGGATTAGAGGCTTGAGAAAAAGCCTGAATCATGTGGAATGATAGCCTTTGGTTATGAATTTTAGATCATTGAGACAACTCGTAAAGTTACAATTTGCTACTAGTATATTTTCCTGCATGGCAGTGAGATTGTCATGTGTTTTTTGGATAACCAATTGATGTCCAATCAATGAAAAAATTTCCAGAATAAAAGTGGACTTATTAAGCTTTAATTTGATAGTTCATATAAGTCATTTGAAGTTGTATATAAAGAGTTATGTATTTTTTAAGTTAGCCTAGTGAAACTGGCAAGTTTTTGTGACAGCGTCCAAAAATGGAAATTTTGGGAATTATGGTCTTCCAGTTGGTAAAGAATATATTTTTCCCTAAAAGAAGACTTAATAAGGGTTACATAACCTATGGAACCATACTAATTGGATGTTTGTACAATTAGATTTAAATTTTGAAAGTTTGATGAAAATTCTGACAAATTTTTGAGCAAGTGCGAAAATAACAAAAAATGTATGGGCAAAATAGCCATTTGGCTAAATTAAATCTACAACCTATATTTTTTCCTTTTTCTTGTGTGTGGGACATCCAAACTAGGAAGGGAGCAAGGGAATTAAACACTTGGTTCATATTTAACTAGGATGAAGCATTTTAAGTCAAGTTAATGTGGTGGAAAAGTCAAAAGCAAAGATGAGGTTAAATGGCCATTAAATAATAGTTTCAAGGAGATGGGTAAAGCTAATTTAAAAAGCTTATTTGTTTCCTTCAAAGAGCCATTTACATCACTTTTGGCAAGAGGAAAGAGAAACAATTATGAGACCAAGTAAAAGGTGAATACTTAGTCAAAAATAGCATGCTAAAAGCAATATATGAGAAGGAGGAAAATATGATAAAGTAAGGAGCCCTTTTATCTCTTTCCTTTGTACCATATTTCAGTCATCAATTGTTGGCTAAATAAAAAGATGAATGCTTGCATTTAAAGGGTCTTATTCATATGAAATAAGGAAGGAAGAGAAAAAGACGATGACATGAGATCATTGACACATGTTTATTACAATAGAATATTATATTTTTAAAGGAGGTCGAAGAAAGATATTTTGAGATCATTTATCTCTTCTAAGGCCATAAGTTTCGGCCAACACAAACAAGAAGAGAGAGAGAGAGAGAGTTTTGGAGAACATGAAGAACAAGAAAGAAGGGACAAGGGTTCAAGAAGTAATCAAGGTAAGTTTGATTGCAAAGTTTGTATGTTCTTAACCCTTTTTGCTTGGAAACTCTCTCTCATCTTCCTATCCTCCTTAAACACATATATGGCAAGCAAAATCAAGAGCAAGAAAGAGGAGAGAGAGGACAGTTTTAGAGAGAGAAAGAAGATAAATCAAAGCTAATCTCAAGAACCTAGTTTCTCTTGATAATTTTTACTTGTTGTTGGTGGTTTGATTGTTTGGTGGCTTGTTTTGGTTGGTTTTTGAAGTTTTGAAAGCTCAAACCCTAAGGGGTTATGCTACCCAAATTGCCACTAAACATGTTTAATAGGTGATTAGTGAGATAAACATGGGATTACAAGAGATAAGAAGGAGTTTTATGGAATTAAATATGGAAACAAAACTTTCCCTAATTTTCTTGGATTTTTCAGCCAGTGGCTGATCTCACTGTTGGAGCGGGAATTTCATGGATTTGATTATTCGATTGGATTTAGAAGGAAAAATTGTACGAAAATGTATGTGTTCATGATTTTTGGTGTTTTGTACGTAAATCTGGAAATTATAGAATTTAAGATGAAATGTTGTTTGATTGCTTCACTGGAGGCAATGCCATTGTGCAATGAAATTCATTGGCCAAACTTGGTCCAGAAATTATGAAATGTAATAGGATTAAAGTAGACATTTAGAGCTTTAATTTGATAAGTAAATTATGATTTTGATTTTGGGGCAAGTAAATTAAAAGATACGATTTTTCAAAGTGGAGCCCTATTTCTGGAAGGAAATCTGGAATAAGGGAGGTTTGACAAAATTCTGGGAATAATATGGGTGTAATAGTCAGACTTGTATATTTTTCAATGAAGGTACACTTAAAGAGATTTTTATGGTCGATAGTCACACAACCAATATGGTTTGTGATGACACATATAAATAGAGATTGGGATGATCCTTAGTGTTGTAGGGCAAATGGCAGCGAATATTCTCCATACTATAGCCTCCCAGAATCAAATACTCACTCATATTGGCAGTAAGCCCCAATATACATGTTTGTGTAGGGCAGTAATACCCAATGGGTTGTATGTCCTGAGGTTGTTAGACTCAACATGTGATAAGCAAAGATTATAGATGGCATGTCCTAAGGCCATAAGACCTAATGGGCTAGTATGTCCTTAGGCTGTCAACATGTTATGTATTTGAGAATTGTGACTAGCAGAGGCTCGATGTGGTAAGATGTGTTTTCTAGAAAAAGAGATTGAGACTCTAGAGAAACAAAATCGAGACAGTAGAGGCTACAGCTAACCACAGAGCAGTATGTAAGATTGCTTAGGGTAATGTCCCTATGCTATGAGATCTTATATGCTAATGATATTGCAATGGACCAGTATGTCTAGAGGCCTTAAGACCTAGTGAACCAATATGTCCTTAGGCTGGCAGATGTATTCAAAACTATAATAGGTAGTGACTCGAGGATTGGGGGCAGAGACACTTATCTATACAATATTATATGCCAGAAGTTTATATTGCACATTGATTGTTGAATGCATATGTCGAAAAGAAATGTTGGATACTATCAGAGATCTAAGAATATGATGATTGTGTTGCACGCTCGGTGAGCTTGCATATGAAAGAAACAACTTGAATAATGACTTGTGTCCCATGCTTATTGAGCTTGCATACATGAGGGATAGACTAAGTGTCTAGAATGATCCCCAGAGTGTAGACGTTCAAATTTCGAGGACGAAATTTATTGAACGGAGGGGGAAATGCAACATCCTAAATTTCATTCACTAAAATTCCTTACACTTTACTGCATTTAATGGAATAAAATGGTGAATTAAAGAGCATATGAAATTAAAAAAACAAAGTAATTAGTGGTCACACACAACATGATTATGTTTAGAACATAAATTGTAAAATGTAGATTTACTGCCAATGTGTTTTGTGCATGGCAATCTAGGTGTGTAATGGTTTTGGATAAACTAATGATGTCCAATAAATGTGAAATTTTCTAGAATAAAAGTAAACTTATCAAGATTTAATTTGATAGGTTATAATTCATTTGGAGTTGTACAAAGAGTTATGCATTTTGAAGTTAGTCAAGTAAAATTGCCAAGTTTATGTGGCAATGAGCAATTCTGGAATGCTATGGTTCCAGTTGGCTAAAGGGAATATTTTTACTTAAAAATAGACTTAATAATGATCACATAGCCTTTAGAACCATAGCAATTGGATATCTCTAAATAAATATATGAATTTCAAAGTTTGTTGACAATTCTGTCAGTTTTTAGGCAAGGTGCGAAATGTATAAGCCAATGGAAAAAATGTATAAGCAAAATAGCATTTGGCTAAATTAAATCCACTGCCCATATTTTTCCCTTTTTCTTGTGTGTGGGACATCCAAACAAGGAAGGGAGTAAGTAAATAAAGTTGGAAAAGTCAAAAGTTTAACATGTGTTGAAATGTAAAATTAAATATAATATTTGAAGGAAATGGATGACGATATTTTTAATGCTCATTATTCCCTTCCTAAAGGCATATTTTGGTCAATTATTAAGAGTGGAGGAAAGAGAAAAGAAACTGGATGGTTGAAATCCAACCAAATGGCATCTTGGTAATTTTTGCATAGAATAAGGACAAATTGGGGAATTGACCAATTAACTCGCCTCCCTCTCTATTAATTCGTCTAGCAACCACAAAAATAACAGAAAAATCATGAAAAAAATGAGAAAACAATTAGAGGAAAGAGAAAGGATAAACAATGAGAGTTTTTGAGCTCCGAAGTCAATTTCACCTCCGATTCGGCATCTCCAGCTTCTGGAGTCTTCTCTAAAATTGTTCCTCTCATCATTTCTATGGTTGTAGATTTTTTATCAGAGGTGTTTGATTCCTTCTACTCAGAGGAGGTGCTATAGGAATGAAGAACAAATCACATATTCGAGTTCTGGTAAGCGTATGCTTCGATTTGAACCAAATATTCTGTGATTTCATTAAGTAATTATTGAGATACTCAAACCTTAAATTTTGGCCAAAGGGAGTTTTTTAGGGTTTGATGTTCATATGATGATAATTATGAAATTAAAAGAGGTTTTATGTTGATCTATGATCATTTTGGAAGTTTGTGTTTAAATATGCTTGAATTCATTTTCTAGAGGCAGAGAACTTGCAACGTGTTTCTAATTAGTCAAACTTAGTTCAAATGCTATGAAATGACCTTGATTCTGGATTGAAATCTGTAACAGTCTAAATTTGATGAATTTCTAGTAAATGTGTGACTGTAATTAGGACTCTGTGATATTTTTCATTGAAAGAGGACTTAAAGAACTTTTTAATATAACCTAGAACCAACCGATTTTTATTTTTGTAGAATTAATTATGAATTTCTAAAGTTTGGTCAACAAAACTTGCAGATTGAGTTAACCTATGAATTTTTGGCAATTGTGTTAAAATTGTCAAAGTATTGGGCCAAATATAAGAGACATGTCCTAAAGGCCCATGTAGTCTCATTGGACACTCATTTATCAAGGATCTAATGATATGATTATATATCTAGGGTCATAAGGTGACAAAGAAGAAGTATCCTCAATGGTTGGAGAAAAGGTACAAGAGGAAGACTTAAGACAAGAGGTAGTGAACTTACCTTATTTGTATGTATTTGATAATTATGCTTGTATAGTGATGTATGTAATTGCTTTACTTGATAGTGTAATGAAGCTCTGTTTCTATTTATAGATGTATGTAATTGCTTTACTTGATTGTGTATGGCATATTTTAATGATGAAGCTCTATTTCTATTTATACTATGGCCATTAGTATAGTATGTAAAGCATCAAGCATGCAAAAATGTCATTATAGGGCATGCATCTAGTTAAAGCTAACATGTCATGAACATAGTATATATATTGCATGCATTATAGTAATTGTTTACTACTGAGATTCCCCCAAATCTTACCTTCCCCAATCAATGATTTAGACAAGTTAAAGCAAAGAAGAGAACTGCAAGAGAGGAATACAGTGGTGGAATAAAAACGAGAAGATGTGTGCGTTTCATTGTAATGGGTTTAGGCACCCTAGTAGCCCTATACGGCTACATTATTTCTAATTTTTATATACAATCCCTACAGGGAATTTCTGTAATTGAGAACTTTTTATCAGTATATTTATACTATTAATGTGTGCCCACCGAATTGTACATAAAACTCTAAAAAATGTGGAAATAAGATAAGGGTCCTGGATGATAGATAACCAAGAAACTGTGATTACAGGCAGTAATAGTTTAAGTAATAACCAGTTATATATTACTCTAATTTTATATGAATTTACAATAGCTCGAGCATGATAAAAGGTATTGAATAAACAAGGAAAGCAGAAAAGGGCAATTTCAGGTAGTAACACTTTCCTTCATGCACTATGTGATTATTGTATTTTTTTTTGGTGAAATGTGATTATTGTATATTTGTGTATGTCATCTTCTATAATATGAGCACAGTGTCTTGGACACACATATTAGCTTAGTTGTGTCCTAGGACCCAACGGAGGCATAGAGTTATTAGCTTATTTGTGGTCAGGGTCCAACAGAGGCGTAGAGTTAAGCCAAGGTTGCAAGCATTCGTTTGGCATTGGATAGTGTGCACATAGCATTCTATCATTTTTCATAACATGGTGCATGACATATTTATTTACACATCATATATGTCAGATTGTATGCTACTACTGAGATTCTTTGAATCTCACCCTTTCCATAAATGTAAAAAGTTTTCAGCAGTAGATAATGGCTCAGAGGGCAGAATCATAATTACCAACAACAGAAGGTTTCGGACGAGCATAAGAGGAGTGTTGGAGTGTTGGTTATCAGAAGCCATTTTATTATTTTAAAGTCTGTAATTATTATGTATGAACCCCTACAAAGAACTCTTATAATATAACCAAGCAATATTGTTTCAATAACATCAGTATATTTTTGCTATTCTAGTATGTCCACTGAACTACACAATTGCCACTCTGATTAATATCGATAATAAGTGGTCTGTATGGCAGGTTTTTACATTTTGGTATCAGAGCAGTGGTTATAGACACAGTACGTGCAGTTCTGGCAATAAAATAGTATATTGATATGCTTGGTTATACAAGGACAGGAATAGTAAAGTACTTTGGCTAGTTCATAGTTAAGCCCCTAAAAGGAATAGATAAGCCAGGAGAAATAGTGAAATACCTAGAGGGTAGCTAGTATCATAATACCGATTTGAGGGAGCATTAGAATCAAAAACAGAATTTTGGCCCAAAAACACCTAAGTTTCAGCCAGACATGGAATCTTAGGGAAATAATATGTATTTGATGATTTTGAGGATTGTAATCAGATCCATGGGCAAAATTGTGTAGGGTTAAGGTGTGGTTGTGATTTTAAAAGGGTTGGATTGAAAACCCAAAATTTGAAGTTAAAGGAATAGTGCAGCCAAATTTCTTTTTCTGGAGGCGGGTTGTTTATGATGTGATTGTTGATAATCAAATGTTGTTTGATGATCCTGATATTTTTTAGAATAATAGTAGACACATTAAGTTTTAAGTTGATATATAATATGTGCCATTTAGGTTAGTAGATTGTAAGATATGAAATTTTAAAGTTTAGGCACTGAATCTGGAACAAATCCTATCACACTTGTGTTAATTGAGGATTCTAGAATTCTGGGAGTATAACTGGAGTAGGTGATATTTTTCCCTTAAAGTAGGCTTAGAGGGCTTCATATAGGACTTTAAACCACCCTATTTGGAGTTCCCTAGATTAAGTTATGATTTTTCAAAGATATGTGAAAATTTTGGCAGTGTATGTTACCATACAAAAATGAGAGAATGGCTTGAATGGCAAATAAGAGTGAAATCCAAGGGTAGAAAAATAGTCTAATACTTGGGCAAGATTGTAGTATGATGGATGTCTAAGGGTAAATTGTACTTGGGGTAAATGGTAATAAAGTTGAACTCCAAGGGTTGAGATAAGTCATGAGTACTGGCTTACTTCCATGGCTATAATGAATTAACCACATAATGTGATTATGTGTCTAGGGCCAAGAGATGTCAAGAAAAAGAAGAATGGAAGAATCTTCAAGTAGCTATAGTGTTTGGAAGAGAAAGGGACAAGAAGAGGACCTAAGTCCAAAAGGTAGTAAACTTACCCTACTTGCATGTATTTGATATTTATGCTTGTGTATTGCTTTGTTTGAATGAATATGTGAAGCATATTTGAATGAATGAAACTCAAATTCTATTTATATTGTGGCCATAGATATGTTGCATGAAACATTGAGCATGTAGAAATGTCATTATGTAAGTATGAGCCTGTATAAAGTGAGCATGTCATGTACTAGCATTTATCTCACATGCATTACGGTACTATTTGCTACTAAGATTCCCCTGAATCTCACCCTCCCCCAACCAACCATGCAAGTATATGATGTATAGAAGAGTATAGCATGAAGTTGTACTAGAAGAGAATGTGATGGGGAAATAAAGATTAATATGTGATGAAGGGTCATGTATAATTTATTGCATGTCTAGTAATTTGTATAAACATGCCATGAGGTGTGTCTATATGTATACACATGTATGAGTAGAGAAGTACTCTGATAGAATAATGAATAGTAACCCCTTAAAAGGAAAATTAATAAGGTAAGTTTTGGTTTGGGAATGTTAATTAGTGATATTCCTAAGCCAAACAAGTGAATTAACACTTCCATATATGACATAAGGGGTTTAAAAATTAAGGTGTTATATTTATGGTATCAGAGCAGTGATTCTAGTATTAGAATTGTCAGCTCAGAGTTAGAGGTCCAGTCAGGGCAAAGGGTTTAGACTCTGATATATTCTCTACTCATGTGAATAGTGTAGTGATCCTGTGATAGTGCTAGTGTAACTCGAAGTTACAGATAGTAGAGGAGACCAGAAAGTTAGACCACCCTTGTTCATTAATTAGCTTATAGAAGGAAGGGGTAGAGGTATTGGTACCTAAGTAATGGTTCCGGCGGTATCAGGGACATCAAGGAGTAGTGGCATCAATGCACACTGAGGGGGTGCTAGTACCAAGTTGGTGGTATCAGTGGTACCAGTGCACTTGATACTGATATTGATGCATGTAATGGTGATATCAGAACACCAATGGTATTAATTCTAATAATGGTATCAGAATTGATATTGTGCACGATAAACAAGAACAACAATAGGCAAATGTAGGACATGAGCCTACATTTTATGATACTGTGTTAGAATGTGATTTAGATCCCCACTTTATGTTGTAGGAATACATAGGGGAGTTGTACCCAAAAGCTAGTACTATTTATATTTCCCCATGGGGACAGTACATAGCATTTCTTGGGAGACTGACATATCATATTGGGATTGAGGTATGTATGGGCTACCGATACCCAATGACAAATGGCATTTCACTAGCACTAATGCCTCGAATCTCATTGGAACTCCAAGGTTAATCGTGTTAGTGAGAGAAATCCTAGGATGGGTGGCCCTTGTGAAGTACCTTAGAAATTTGAAACCTTTGACTAAAGGTTAAAATGTATAAAAGTATGTAGGTATAATACACGATTGTACGTGATGGGTGGTGATTATGCCGTATATTGATTCTACAGGATCAGTTCTGGTGATACTGAATGTTGAGGATAGGTTTGAATCATATATAAGTTGAAATATTGCTCAAGTCAAAATGTGAATAGGGTTGCACTATGGTTATGTTTCATAAAGGAAGTTTGAACCTTGTGAACCTTATGGATGATGTTGAACCTTCAGTAATGTTTTGAGGATATTACCCAATTATCATGAAGGTTAGCATAGGCGCTATTGATCTTATTTTTTAGCATGCCTATTAGGTATAATTTAGGAAAGTGGTTTCCTGGCTCAGTTGATGTTAAGATTCTAAGAGTTGAATTGTGATCTAAGAATCAGCCTCAATAGTTGAACTGATTCTTTAGGAATTTGAATTGACCTGGATGGTCTGAGGTACTAGAACATAGTACTAGAATGTATTGAAATATGTATGAGGTTTCTCAAAGTTGCTAGTTGCTAATCTAGCATAGGGAAAAATCTTAATCATAGAATATTCCCTTAGAGTTGTGTTCATGCCTGGAGTTGGACCATTATCAAAAGTCCATACAGAATGACCCTTAATAACCTAGCAGAAATTAAAGAAACAGATTGTCAAACTGCTAGAGAAGAGGTGTAACCCCCTTACCGTAATTACATCCGGATTATGAAATTAAAGTGAAATAGAGACCAATAATTACAAAATAACATTTACAATTTCATATCTTCTAGATAGGGTATTTACAAAATAGTTCAAAATACTAGTAATTTGGTCTCACATTCACCTTCGAATATAATTACCTGCATAGGTTAATCGCATTTATAAATATCAGAGCGCACAACTAAAATCCCAGCAAGTCCCCAGGTTATATATATATATTGGATGTATCATGTTTCCCAAAAATGAGGACTACATAACCAAAGCAATATTTACAACCCCAAATATATATAGTAATCTTGTTCTCAAAATAGATAACTAACAGTTCTAAGTCAAATATCTCTAAGAAGTCCTATCTGCTCTTGGTTATCTACTTTTCCCTGGAGCCACTTGCCCTGTCCAAAAGGTTAGTCATAGGAAAGATTGAGATTCAAAATGATCCCAGTAGTAATAAATCATTCATACCACACCTAAACACAACATGTAAGCAAATCATCATACAGCAGCCGCACAAATCACACTCCACCCTCATCCCCTTTTACCGTCGAGAAGGCACACTGTCCTAACCTGAACCATTGTTAGCGACTCAGGGACTGTTGGCGTGGCAGTGCATACACATAGCCTTATAGCTCATATAGCCATCCGGCTTTCACAATTGGCCTGTCAGCCTTCACAAATAGCCTATCGGCTTTTCACATAATCACATATATCACACCTCATCCTCATCCCCTTTTACCACCGGGAAGGCACACAGTCCTAACTCGAACCGTTGTTAGCAAATCAGGGACTATTGGCATGGCGGTGCTTATACAGATCCACAAATGTCACAGCATACGAATTCATCATAAATCAATGATATAACACACATACAATGCATCACATATGGTATAAAAGAAAAAGTCACTATGTGGTTCTTTTTGAAAGTGCTCTGGCATAGGTCGTTTACGATTAGGGCAAATGTCGAACCCTACAATTCCAAATGCACCATTTAGACACTTCCATAGTGTTTCTAGGGTTTATATGAGTTAATAATGAAAATTTACAAAAATACCCCCAAGGACTAGGCCCGATCTCGCCATACTCAGTCCGACTATACCTTTTCTGAAATTCTTACATGGGCTATTCTGACATATTTTCACCCAAAGAATCCATTATTGGACTCGGAATTACAAAATTCATTGCCAAAAGATGAAATTGCCCTTGGCAACCACTATTTAAAGGTTTCAGGGCTATTTTTGCAATTTCACATTCGGGGCTTTTTCTTGCAAAGTGGTCAATACCAACCCTACACAATTTTCCCTCATGAACACAATGGAATCATCAAATTGATAAAATTCCAACACTTAATGGATGAAAATACCCCTGCCCAAATCTGGAAAATTTAAGGGAGATTGAGTTCTCTTGATTTCAATCCATTAGACACCTTGTATACACTTCTAATCACATGTTTAACTATTTAAACACTAATTGTACATTATTAGAGTGAATTTGGCAGCATTTCCCCTTAGGGTTTCACCATCCATTTTCCCCAAAATCAAGCAAAACCAACCCAAATTTAGCAACAACCACTACAACATCATCATATAGCACAAGAGGATTAAATTCATGCCCTTAATATCACTAAAATCCTAAGTTTACCATTCAACAAAAATAGGGCAGCATAATATTACCTCATAAATTCAATCAAATTTCAAGACACTTGGGTCAAAACAAAGCTTGTGCTTACCTCTTTGCTTGGCTATAGCCCTTTCTTGAATCCTCCCACTTCAACACAACTTAGATGGCACAAAACTCCTCCTTTCAAGAAACTACAACCATAGAAATGAAGCTCTTAATGAGAGGAACAATTTTGATGAAGGCCTCAAGAGCTAGAAATGGAGTCTTGATAGAGAAAATGGCACAAGAACATATGCCTTCACCTTTTGCTTCTTTGCTCTCAAACTTTCATCCACTCTCTCTCTATATATATTTGGCTTCAGCTGAACCAAAAATAAGAACCCAAGGAAAGAGAAAGCTTATATAAAAATATCTCCTTCATCTTTTATTTTTATGATATTTTATGGCAATTTTAACACATGCCATTTAACTTCATCATCATCTCTTTTCCCTTTAGCCATTATGCTTGGCCGAAATGGAAGATTAGGAGGGAATAAAATATGCATTCAATTATCTCCTTTATCCTCTTCCACATCCTCCTCCACACAATTTATTTTGAGTTGCAATCTTTGACTATATCCCTTTTTGTTTTTGACCTTAGCCCTTACCAATTCTTGTGTCATATTTTCATGTATTTGAAGTAATTCCCCCTCCCTTTAATCAGCCCATATTTACGTCACTTAATGGCCCAAATTAGAGCAGAATAGGATGATCACCAATTTCCTTAGAATTACAAGGTTTCTAATACAAATTTTCCCATTTTTAGATTTTGTGTAAATCCTGGCAAATTTTCTGTCTAAACTTTGAAAAATCATAACTAATTCTAGAAAAAAAAATCAATTTCGCTAAGCAAGCTTCAAATGTTCATAACTCTTAGCTCAAAATCGAAATGACACAATTTATATGTCCATTTTGAAGCTTGACATGTGAACTTTAAGACTAGAAAGTTTTAGAATTTTTAGACACCATTTGCCTATTCAAAATATTCGTAAAAACTTACTACCCTGCATAGAATTACACTTGACAGTTTTTTTTTTCAATTTTCAACCAATGTGTCCAATGGCTCCAAGATCAACAATCAAACATATTCCCACACAATTTTTCACAAGGAAACTATTGGAATTACCAAAACAACCAAATTCCCATCACACATTCTCTAAAAGTATTTACTCAACAATAATTATATCCACTCTCAAAGTCCTTAGCCCTCAATCCCAGTTTTGGATCATTACAAGAGGGACCTTATAAGATCTGGATTCCCAATACAATGGTAATTCTATTCAAAGACGATCAACCAGAAAGAGCTACCTATAGAGGATTTTGATAGGAGAGGGCTACATACGGAGAGTTTTGATTGGAGAGGGCTACCTATGGTGAGTTCTGATTGGAGGGATTGACCAGTCAGGTGACCGAGTGAAGTACTGAGTGCAGTACCATAACGTAGAGCCACCGTGATGTTGAACTATAATATTCAGCCACCATAACATCAAATCATAGAGTAAAGTCATTACGACTTCGAACCATAGAGTAAAGCTATGGGAACGTTGCATTGTAATAAGTCTCCCATCGAATGGGTTTCCTCGAGATAAGGGTTTATATGACCCAATGAATCATCATAGGGTGCCCTAGTACAGTTTGTAGAAAGAAAAATGAGGAAGGAAATTAAGGAAGAACATGCTCAATGATATAAAGGAAAGCAACTCTTGCTCTAGTATTTGCTGCAATGGTTCTGTATATATGTGTTTACCATTAGATATATTCATGTTAGGAGTATAGGGTAAGCAGTAAGACCTATTAGGTAGCGTGTCCTTGGTTAGTTAGACTTGATAGGTGGATGCCCGAGGCTATAAGTCCCGAGATGTCTATAGCATAAGGGTGATTCCCTAGGTAGTAATACCTGATGAGCATTCAGAATTTACAGGATGGTTGCCTGGGGCCTATTGAGTAGGTGGTTGCCTTGGCCATGAAAACTACTATTATGCATGAGTGGAATCATGGGGCCTATTGCACACGTAGACACTCAGGGCCATATGATTTATATAATATGCATGAGTAACGCCAAGGCCTAATGTGCAGGTAGACACTATTTGAATGCTTACTAGATGATTCTGGTTGGATGGTTTGTTTAGCATGCCTCTTGAATATTACATAAGTATATAAAGGGTTTGAATAACAAGAGTTAGAGCCTAGAATAAAATCAACATACCTAAGGGACTGTGTGTCTTGAGCTAGCTAGTATCGATAGGTATTCAGCAAAGATGATGGACTGAATGTCCCGAGGCCATAAGACCTGAGAGACTAGTATGTCCTTTAGTCTACAGAATGTGATAAGTTAAGAATTGTGATCAATGGAGGCTCGAGGCGGTAAGACCCTGTATGCAAGTTTGCATGGGGTGGAGTCCCTAGGCTATAAGACCTTAGTGCCTAATGTTGTGGTTGTTTCCTAGTACAGTGACTTTAGACTAGTGTCTACAGTATAGCTTGAGGTTGGCAGAACATTTAGACTATACTAGGTTGTAGCACGTGGCAACAAGACCTGTAAGTGTGTGAAGCATAGGGTTGTGTCCCTGGGTGGCACTACTACAAAAAGGGTAAAAGGTGGCGCACATTTTGTGGCACTTCTTTAAACAAGTGCCACAGCTTCTCTTTTTTTTTTTACCTCTATAATTTTTTTTTTAAAATTTCGGTACCAGCTGTGGCGCCTAATAGATTAAGTGCTACAATTGAGGAGGCCTAGTGTGGCGCCTGCCTACGCAGGCGCCACACTTGGGGCCATAAAAGCAGCTGTGGCGCCTAACCCACCAAGCGCCACAGCTGCAGCATTGAAATTTTTTTTTTATAATGTGGGCATGTGTGGCGCCTAATTAAATAGGCGCCACACATGCTAATGTAACGTTCAGCTGTGGCGCCTAATGCTTAGGCGCCACAGCTGAAGAGAGGAGGCAATTGTGGCGCCTAATTATTTAGGCGCCACAATTGCCCACATTTAAAAAAAAAAATTCAACTTCTCTTTTTGACCACAATTATTTCATTTCCCGCGTAGTGGTTTTGTGTCCGCCCCCATTCCTTCTCTTTTTGACTACTACTCCACTTTAATTATTTAACTACTCTCTCCTCCATTAAACTACTTTCCCTTTCTCATCTTCTTAGTGGATCCGTCGACCCCCTCCCTCCATTTCCTATCATCTTCACACTAAAAAACACACCCACACGCTCACTCGTCACTCAAGCTAGCATCACCAACGTGGTCTCCCACTCCCTGCGCCGATCAATTAATAGATTTGTAAGAAGAAGACTATTTCATTCTAGCTTGCTTTGTTTAAATTTTTTTTTAGTCAAGATAAACCGTAATATAACGTTTGCCTTTATGTTCCTAATTTAATAGGAAAGAATGAAAACCTAGCTTGTTTCGTTTGCCTTTTTGCTTTGTTTAAATTTTTTTGCCGACAAGCTTGCGTTTTTTAGTAATCTTTTAATTTACTTAATTAGTTGTTGATGTACTGTGTTCACATATAAAGTTCTTGTATTGTGATATTTTTTATGTTAGCTTTGGAGAGTATTAATGTAAGAACATTATTGTTGGGGAACTTGAATTTTAAATATGAAAATTATATATATATATATATAATAGGTTGAAATATAAAATAGAAAGATTGACAATTTGTGGAGATGATAAACACGAAATCCACTCATTTTATATAAAATTTCACAATCAGGAAGCATAAAAAAGAGCCACAGGAAAAAAAAGAAGAAGAAGAAGAAGAAAGAAAAAAAAAAGACCCTATTGTGGCGCTTGCTCAAGCAAGGGCCACAGGAGGGGGACCTCCTATGGCGCTTGCTCGAGCAAGCGCCACAGTAGGGCCCCCCTACTGTGGCGCTTTCTTGAGCAAGCGCCACAGGAGGTCCCCCTCTTGTGGCGCTTGCTTAAGCAAGCGCCACAATAGGGTATTTTTTTTAAAAAAAACTTTTAAAATATTGTGGCGCTTCCAAGCGCCACAGCTTTTTTTAGTGGCATCTAGATATGTGGCACTTCTCTAGCGCCACAGTTAATGCAATTATAAGTGCCACAGCTTTACTTTTTTGTAGTAGTGTGGTAAGACTAGAATACCAAGCACTGTGGGAGTAGAATGGGTCGTTAAGCTTGATATGAATACAATGTGATCTGGGTAAAGTCCTAAAAAATTGTAGGGCCTGATACTATGATCCGGGTAGAGTCCTAAAGAGGCTGTAAGGCTCGGTATGCACACAGTGTGATCCGGGTAGAGTCTTGAAGAGGCTATGTAGCGGGAGAAACCAACCACTGTAACTATGTACTAACACATCTTGTGTTTGAATGTTACATACTTGGTACAGAATGAATGAGAATGTTGTATGATAATTGTTGAATACTATTTGAGATCTTTGATGAGAATATGATGATTGTGTTGTATGCTCGGTAAGATTACATTTAAAAGAGATAGATTGAAGAAAATGACTTATGTGGCATACTTATTAAGCTGCCCATAAGATTGATAGATTAAGTGTCTAAAATGATCTCTGAGGTAGAGATGTTCAAATTTTAAGGATGAAATTTATTGAACTAGGGGAGAATTGTAATATCCCAAATTTTAGGCCTAGAGACTTGAGGATAAGCATGTATTAGGCAGACGACTAAGCTCAGTTTGGGAAGAGTCCCAACAATGATAAGAGACAGAAAGACTCTCAGGGACTATGTGATTTTGTCCTATCGAGCAGAGGGCTCAGTATTTGTAGGTAGTATGACAAAAGTGTTGATGCATATATGTACAAGACACATATACGATGCCATTTGGTTGGTATAAAGATGCCACCCAACTATGTCATGAAGTATAGGACAAGTTAATCAATTAAAGTATGCTGGTATGTGAGGGTATCTGGTGTTTTTAGAGTGGACCAGTATACCCTATGTTTTGGGAAAAGGCACTGGCTTGTGGCACCAAGTAGGGCCCACAAGCAGGCAATCAGCAATTCCCCAAGTCAGAGGCCATATGGCATTATCTAAGGGCTTACACAGACACTTGGCATGATCTTTAGGCCACAAGGACATGGGGCGTAAAACTGAGTGACTCTATATAATAAAGTAGCTTTAATAAAAAAAAGTAATGATAAAAAATAAATTAGCTTTATTAAAGCCACTTTTGACTTTTCTTACTAATGGATCAGTAAGAAGTCGCCACATGTCCAGAATGTTGGGATAAGCGTCTGGCTCATGTCAATATGAATCAACTTGACAAACTGATTAGAAAAGATTTAGTTGTTGGTCTTCCTAAACTTAAATTCAAAGATAATATGATTTGTAAAGCATGTCAAAAAAGCAAACAAACTAAATCTTCATTCAAAACAAAGTATGAGATTTCTACTTCCAAACCTTTACAATTACTTCATATAGATTTGGTAGGTCCGGAAAGAGTAAAAAGTTTTGGAGGAAATCTATATACTTTAGTGATTGTCGATGATTTTACAAGATTTACATGGACTATATTTATTGCTTCAAAAGATGAAACATTTGTTGAATTTATTACGTTTGCTAAAAAGGTCCAAAATGAGAAAGGTATTTCTATTGTTTCTATTAGGACAGACCATGGAGGAGAATTTGATAATCAACTATTTGAAGACTACGACAACAACGAAGGAATATATCACAACTTCTCCGCACCTAGAACACCCCAACAAAATGGAGTAGTAGAAAGAAAGAACAGAGTTCTCATAGAAATGGTGAGAGCAATACTTAATGAAAAAGAAATGTCACAAGTGTTATGGGCAGATGCATTGAGTACTGCATGCTACATTTCAAATCAAGCATATATTTGCAAGTCACTTGGAAAGACGCCATATGAACTCTATAAGGGAAGAAAGCCAAATCTTGCTCATCTACACATCTTCGGATGTAAGTGCTTCATTCACAACAATGGTAAATAGAACTTAGGTAAATTTGATTCAAAATCTGATGAAGGTTTATTTCTAGGATATTCTAATAGAAGTAAAGCTTATAGAGTTTTTAATAAAAGAACATGTACAGTTGAAGAATCTATTCATGTTGTGTTTGATGAACTTGATTCTCAAACAAAACATATTGATGAAGAAGAAATGGATTTGATAAAGAAAAACAAAACTATTTCAAAACAAAATGATTTTGAAACAAATGATTTTCAAAATATAGAAGATGTCGATGATCATGCTCAACCAAAAGCATGGAGACATATTAAAGATCATCCAATTGATCAAGTAATTGGAGATATTCATGAAGGTGCAAAACCAGAAATAGAATCCTCAATGAGGTAACTTTCTCTGCTTTTATTTCTGAAATTGAACCTTCTAATATGGAAGAAGCCTTATCTGACAATGATTGGGTGATTGCTATGCAAGAAGAGTTAAATCAATTTCAAAGAAATCAAGTTTGGGATTTGGTTCCTCGATCTAAAGATCATACGGTTATAGGGACCAAATGGGTTTTCAAAAAAAAAAAAACTTGATGAATCAGCAATCATTGGGAGAAATAAAGCAAGATTGGTGGCCAAAGGCTATAATCAAGAAGAACGTATTGATTATAAGGAAACATATACTCCAGTGGCAAGATTGGAAGCAATACGAGTACTCTTAGCCTTTGTTTGCATTAAAGGCTTTAAACTTTATCAAATGGATGTGAAAAGTGATTTTCTAAATGGTTATATTATGGAAGAAGTATATGTAGAACAACCTCCTGGTTTTGAAGATGAAATAAAGCCTGATCATGTTTTCAAACTTAAGAAAGCTTTATATGGTTTGAAACAAGCACCTAGAACTTGGTATGAAAGACTAATTAAGTTTCTTGATCAAAATTTTGTCAGAGGAAAAGTAGATACAACTCTTTTCATCAAACATAACAAAGATGATATTCTAATTGTTCAAATTTATGTTGATGATATTATTTTTGGTACTACTAACGAATCTATATGTCAAGAATTTTCTAAGATTATGTAGGGAGAGTTTGAAATGTCCATGATGGGAGAATTAAACTTCTTTCTTGGACTTCAAATCAAGCAAAAGAAGAATGGTATATTTGTGTTTCAAACAAAGTATTCGAAAGAGTTGTTGAAGAAGTATGGATTAGATATGCTAATAGAGCTGATACTCCAATGAGTTCTACAACTTTGTTGGAAGCTGATGTAAAAGGTCCTAGCTTCAACATTACTAAGTATAGAGGAATGATTGGTTCATTACTCTATCTTACAGTAAGCAGGCCAGACATTCAGTTCAGCGTTGGAATGTGTGCGAGGTATCAATCTGCTCCTAAGGTATCACATGCAAAGACAGTGAAAAGAATCTTCAAATATCTAGGAGACACTTCAGAACTTGGCTTATGGTATCCAAAAAGAGGAAACGAGTATTTAATGGCATATTCAGATTCAGATCATAGAGCATATAAAACTGACAGAAAGAGTACTAGTGGTCAATGTCAATTCCTTGGAGGTTCTCTGGTATCATGGATCAGCAAGAAGCAAAACACAGTTTCATTAGCCTCGACCGAAGCTAAACAAATAGCTGTAGCAAGTTGCTATTCTCAAGTTTTATGGTTGAAACAACAACTTCAAGATTTGGGGATATACTTAAATGAGATTCCAATTTATTGTGACAACACTAGCACCATAAGCTTAGCTAAGAATCATGTACAACATTCAAGGACCAAACACATAGACATGTGACATTACTTTATTCGAGATCACGTTCAAAAGAAGGATGTCAAAGTAGAATTCATACCAACATACCTTCAACTTGCTGACATTTTCACAAAGCCAATAGCTCAAGATCAATTCCTATATATTCAAAGAGAATTGGGAATGGTTAATCCCAATGAGTTGTAAGTTTTCTTGTTAATTGTTTTAGTTAAATGTATTTTTGATGATAACCATACTGACTTTGGCATCGGAGCATTAGAAATTGTTTTTGCAGGTCTGTCACTCGAGCACAGGAAGTGTCACTCGAGTGACAAGCACATGCTCACTTGAGTAAGTCAACTCTACTCGAGTACAGAATTATTGAAAATACTATGTTACTTAGCATGTAAAACAGGGGTTAACAGAGGAGATAAAAATACCAAGAGACTATATGAAGTGCAATAGTGAAAATTGATCTCACTCTGGTAAGAAAGATCCTCACTCGAGCATGGTATGAACATGCTTGAAGTAAAGAATGAGTGCTTGAGCAGAAAGTAAGAATTTCTTACAAATGCCTACTCAAAGCATGGTTACTCAAATGATTTTGGAGGATTTGAGTACAAAGATGAAAAATATAGCAAGAAATCCTTAAACCATGTACGCTTTTGTATGTTTATCACAATTTTCTGAGTATCACTCGAGCATAATATAAGCACACCCGAGCACAGTATGAATATCACTCGAGCACTAGGGTTATTGCTCAAGTATTGTCACTTATATCAGTTACGTGATAGCTCAGACCGTCGCACTTCCTGCTCTCACTTGAGGTGTCTCGTCACTCGAAGGTCGCATCTCTTCACCTCCAACCGTTACCCATTGATCAAACATCTCTTTTTGCCTCGAATCACCATTACAACTCTTCAATCTTCTTTAAAAGGTGAGAGTTATCCTCAGTTTTTCTCATTTTGTGCCCTATGTCTCTGAATTTTTTTTCTTCTCAATCTTCAAAAAAATCTGTGAGTCTTGTTTCTTCCATTTCGTTTCTAAATGGCTAGAACTAAGATGCCTGCTATTGCCCGAAGATCTCACTCCCCCTCTCCCACTCATTCTACTGATAGTGCTTCTGCAACTCCAGTATCAACTCCTTCATCTCCTAGAATGTCTTCTTCATCTACACCTCCTCTTAAACCCAAAACCAAAAAGAGAACTCCGGCCAAGAAACCTCATCCTAAGCCTCAAATAGCCAAGAAGGATCAACCTCCATAAAAGAAACCAAAGGGTGTGGTGTTCAAAGAACTAGTGGTTACCCGGTCTCAATCCAAAGAGGTCTAAGGAAGAGGAAAGAAGAAGGAAACTGAGCAACCACAATAATCCTCTTCTTCCTCTGATGACACATTTAACATGCAACTCCGGGAAGCAATGGAGAGATCGAAACTTGACAAGTTGGTTGGGAAAATTGCTTCTCAAACCGGTGTCTGAAGTTCACACCATGTTGGGCAATCCAGTGCGGCTGCTTCAGGGGTACCTTTTACCTCATAGGCTCCAGAGGATGATCATATTACAAGTCCTCCTGAAGGTTTCAATGTTGAGGAACTAAAAGCACTACAACAGAAGGTATTCGATACTGAGTTTGCACATAGGCATTTCTATCTTGTAGTTTATGTGGACTTAGATTACTTGAAGAAGAATTGTCATTTGGATTTATCTCCTTATCTTGGATTTTATGCTCCCTGGCTAAATATTCATATTCCATATTCACCCTCTATTGTGAAAACCTTTTACTGCAACATGAAAACCCATAACATTAAGTCTAAGGCTGGAGAATTGATTGAGGAAGCAGTATCTACTACTGTTAGAGGTCAATTAATTATGATATCTGCTAAGATTATTAATGACTTACTTGGGTATGTTGCACCACCTCCAGATCCACCTACTTTCTTAGCCAATGAAGCCTTCCGGCTTTTAAGACCAAATGACCCAGTAGGCCCCCTTAATTTTAAGCCTATTGACATGCCTGATTCTCACAGAGCCCTTCACTATATATATTCTCGTAGAATGGTCAATAAGTCTAAAAATTTTACCCATTTTGCTCAAAAAGATTATTATTTGCTAGCCTCCTTCCTAGCTGGGCAACAAAGAAATGTGGGGGAGATCATTTTCAGTGAGATGAGAAGATTTCGATTTTCTTCATCAAAATCTGCAACTATACCATATCCTCAGATTGTATCCCTCATCCTTAATGAAAATAAGATATGGTACTTGGAAGGAACTGAGAGGGTGATTATTCCAAGGTTTGGCAAAACTCAGCTAACTCATATGAGTATCAACCTTCCAGTGAGTCGAACCAAGGCTACATCTCAAAGGGAAGCCACTCCATTAAGAGGTGATGAGGCTCAGTCATCTGCTCAAGGTCAAGTTCCTCCTCCATCTTTCCTGAATGTATCAATCTCCAAACATTTGATTGAAGTGATCAATCAAGTTGTGTCTAGCTTGAAGAGGGAATTAGTGACTGAGTATGAGAAGTTGGTAGACAAAATGGAGTTATGTTAGATCTCATGTTTTGATGATAACAAAGAATGGTAAGAAAAAGTCTTGAGTAATAAATAAGTTTGAACAAAGTAATAACAAGGAAAAGCATCACTTGAAGTAAGCATTGGAGTAATGAACAAAGGCCAAGAGAAAAAGCTGAGAAACTTGATGAGAAGCAAGTTTTCTAAGGCATTACTCGAGTATGTACTCGAGTAATGAGACAAAACTTGAAGTTACCAGAGATACCTTCCAGTAACCTGCCAACGTTAATCGAGTAATAGTGTAAAAGTTTTCAAGTTGCTCTCGGCCTGCCAACGTTACTCGAGTAGCTACTCGAGTAACCAGGTAAAAGTTTCCAAGTTGCTCTCGGCCTGCCAATGATACTCGAGTTACTCTGTTTCAGAAAATGTGTTGCTCTCGGCACTTTGTACCACTGCCAATGTTACTCGAGTAGCTACTCGAGTAACGCACTGAGGTAAGTAAAAACTTGAAGGTAGTACTCAAAAAACTTGAACTGATTTTATCATACTTTCCTCGAGTCATTACTCTAGTATGCAAGGATTTAATGATTCTTTTTAAGTGGATTACTCGAGTATGTACTCGAGTATGCAGTGTTATGTTTGAAGCAAAACCTCAAGTCATTACCCGAGTAAGTTATGCACAAAAAGTAAGTTTACTCGAGTAAGTACTCGAGTAACAAGGTAATCAAACTTGAAGTGCTCTCGGCCTTGAAATCCTGCCAACATTACTGGAGTAAAACATCGAGTAACATAAGTTTATTTGAAGGTTTACTCGAGTTGGTACCCGAGTAACCTATGAAGAAAAAAGTGTATTTCTCGAGTAGGTACCTGAGTAAACAAGCATTTCCAAAGGTTTGATATTTTGATTATTCCATGCACTACCCGAGTAATCTTATACTTGTTTGGTGACTTGCAGTCCATGAAAGATTTCACGATGATCTCGAGTAAGTACTCGAGTAAACTTTAATGAATACTCGAGTAGCTACTCGAGTATGGAAACCCAGAAATTCTGAAATCATTCCAACGTTCATTGTTTTGTTTCCTATTTGATTAACCTTTCATTATATTAGTATTCTTAGCATTTCCACAGAAAAACAATGAAGAGATCTTACTAAATGAGGAAAGTCAAAAGCAACGCTCAAATGTCACCGACCGCAACCTACCGCAAACGTATGTTTTTCAAATACTGGAAAAGTCAATAGTGGCTGTGCATGCTCCAACAGAGATAAAGAAATATGTTCCAGCAATCATTACCAACGTATCTATATATATGGGAACATCTAAACAGAGAAGATAACAAGAACACACTCACGAACAAATCATCAAGTTCATTACTCTGTTTTACATTATACTTGTAATTCTATGCTTCAGTGATTCTTATTCACTATGTGAGAGAGATATTTCATTCAAACTCAATATTTGTTATTGAGGTAACTTAAGGTTGTGGAACCTTGAGTTGGGATTGGATTACAACTTGTAAGGGGGAGCGAGTGTCCAGGCAAAGGAACTTGCTTGTACTGAGGTTCCAAGAACCCACTGAATCTTGGAAGTTATAGTGAAACTCTCAGAGAAGCTCTGAGGACTGGATGTAGGTCAAAGTGGTTGTGGCCGAACCAGTATAACTCCCGGTGTACACTTCGGTGATATTTCTCCTTACTCTTTCCTGTTTTAATTTCAACGTCAAATTTTGTATTTGCAACAAAATTTTTAAGATCACCCAATTCACCCCCCCTCTTGGGTGAAACGCTTGCTCTAACATTTGGTATCAGAGCGTAGGTCTTGTTGTTAAGGTATAACAACCTAAGAAGGATCCAATGGCAAGCATGGGTGAAGGAATTCTTCCCGACGGTGCATCCATCACTAGACCTCCAGGTTTCAGTGGCGAACACTTTTCTTTCTAGAAAGCAAAGTTCAGAGTATTCGTAATGGCTACTGAATATGGGCTATGGGATGTGATTGAGAGTGGAAACTATCAACCTACAAAGATTGTAGATTCTCAGAAAATTCCCAAGACGCCAGCGGAATATGATGAGAATGACAAGAAACTTATCACTCTCAATAGCAAGGCAATTCTGATGTTACAAAGTGCCTTAAGTCAAAGTGAGTATTTCAGAATTTGCATACTTCCAACTGCAAAGGAAATGTGGGAAGCTCTGGAAATAGCTCATGAAGGAACTTCGGGAATAAAGGAGAATCAGATCAACACCTTGGTCGCTGAATTCGATTTACTTCGAATGAAATTAGGTGAATCAATATCTGAATTTGAACTTAGCTATACTCATCTTGTTAATCAACTTGTAGCTCTTGGGAAAGTCTATTATCAGCATACCTAAGTACGAAAGATTCTAAATATTCTTTCTAAAGAATGGGAGGCCAAAGTCACTACGATAGAAGAAGCAAATGGAGAATCAATGAGATCAGTTGCTTCTCTATTTGGAAGTCTTTCTGAATATGAAAGCAAACAAAGTTCAAACGAGAACTAGATGATATTAGTAACAAGAAAAGGAAAGGTCTAGCACTAATAGTAAAAGAAGAGAATCAAGATGAGGATGAGGAGTTTGACGATGATGAAATGGGCCTAATCATAGAACGATTCAGAAAGTTCTACAAGAAAGGACAAGGATTCAAACACTTTCAAAAAGGTGGAACTAGCAGCAAAGATCATATCATTTGCTACGAATGTGGAAAACCAGGACATATCAAATCAGAATATCCAGAACTGAAATTCAAAGAAAAGAGAAAAGGCAAATTCTTCAAGAAAAAGAAGGCCTTCGTATCTGCTATATGCGGTGATAGTTCCTCTGACGAAGAAAGTGATGAGGAAGAAGTAGCTAATATATGCCTCGTCGCTCAAGAAGAAACAGAAGAGGAGTAAATGATTATGATCCTACCTATGATGAATTACTCTCTGAATATAATGCTTTACATTCTGAATTCATCAAAGTAGTTAAAGAATTAATTGTTTTCAAAAAGAAAAACAAAGCTCTTGAATTTGAACTTGAAGAAAGTTCAGAAAAAGATTGTGAAAATTGTTCTTCTTTGAAAAAGAAAAACACTGATCTTATAAAAACTCTTGAAAAATTTACTCAAGGAAGTGAGATACTAAATGTTATTTTAAAACCTCAACGATTTGTAAATGACCGATCTGGGATTGGATATGATCCAAAATCAGACAAAAGGAAAGGAAGAAAGAAAGCAGGAGGTAAGTCATATCTGAATTATTTCCAGCATTCTGTGCATACATCTAATTCGTTTGCATTTTGTAATTACTGTAATAGAAAAGGTCATTATACATCTTCATGCATTCATAAGAAGAAAGGAACAATAAGAACCTACAAATGAGTACCTAAAGGCTCATATGTTCAGAAAATTATTTGTACTAACCCAACAGGACCCAAAAAGATGTGGGTACCTAAGACCTAGTCATTTGATTATAGGTATGTCTCAAAGCATCCAAAAATAGCAAGTGGTACATAGATAGTGGATGCTCTAGACATATGACCGGAGATTTCGAAAGTTTTACCACATTGCAACCTAAGGAAGGTGGAAAGGTAAAATTTGGAGGAAATAAATCCGGAAAGATAGCAGGAATTGGTGAAATCAAAAATGACAAAGGAATACAAGTCAAAGATGTATATTCTGTTGAAGGCTTGTGTCACAATTTGCTGAGTGTAAGTCAAAGTGCAGATAAAGACAACTGGGTAATATTTGACTCAGAAGAATGCTTAATTATCAACAAGAATGACTTACAACTTGATAAGAAGAATATCAAGGCTAAGCTCAGAGCAAAAAGGGAAGGTAACTGCTATACTCTAGATATTAGTAGAAATGAGTTTGAAAACTATTTTCTGAGTAATACTGTGAAAGTTGGCTATGGCATAAGAAATTGGCTCATGTCAATATGCACCAATTAGGCAAACTACTCAAAAAGGATTTAGTTCTTGGATTACCCAAAGTAACTTTCAAAAATGACTTGATTTGTGACGCGTGTCAAAAGGGTAAACAAACTAAATCATCTTTCAAATTGAAAAATGAGATTTCAACAAATAGACCACTACAATTATTGCATATGGATTTAGTTGGCCCAGCAAGAATAAAGAGTCTTGGTAGAAACTTATATTCATTGGTCATTGTTGATGATTTCTCTAGATTTTCATGGGTTATTTTTCTATCATCAAAAGATGAAACCTTTGAAGAGTTTATTGTTTTTGCCAAGAAAGTGCAAAATGAGAAAGGTATGTCCATTGCAGGTATTAGAACTGATCATGGTGGAGAATTTGAAAATCAAGCCTTTGAAGAATATTGTGATACTAATGGCATTGATCACAATTTCTCTGCTCCAAGGACGCCTCAACAAAACGGAGTTGTGGAACGCAAGAATAGAGTACTCACTGGAATGGCTAGAGCAATGTTGAATGAAAAGAATGTGTCTCAAGTGTTCTGGGCTGATGCTATGAGTACAACATGCTATATTTCAAATAGGGCCTATATCAGAACAAAACTTGGAAAGACACCTTATGAGTTATACAAAGGAAGGAAGCCAAACATTGCTCATCTACACATCTTCGGTTGTAAGTGTGTCATTCATAATAATGGTAAAGATAACTTAGGAAAATTTGATTCTAAAACAGATGAAGGAATTTTCCTAGGATATTCTAACCGAAGTAAAGCATATAGAGTTTACAATAAAAGAACATGTATTATTGAAGAATCAATTCATATTGTATTTGATGAATTTGAATCCTCTGACAAAACCATTGATGAAGAACAGGAAGTTGGTTTAAATCAAGAAAATGGTCAATCTATTTCTAAAACTCCTATTCTAGAGGTTGATGAAACCAAGGAAGAAGAGCAATCTCTAGGTCAACCTAAAGCTTGGAAATACAATGAAAGTCATCCCTTAGATCAAGTCATAGGAGATGTGAATGAAGGGATCAAAACTAGAAATAGAATTTTCAATGAAGTAAGTTTTTCTACATTCATTTCTGAAATTGAACCTTCAAACATTGATGAAGCTCTATCAGACAATGATTGGGTTATAGCAATGCAAGAAGAACTAAATCAATTTGAGAGAAATCAAGTTTGGGATTTGGTACCTCGACCCAAGGATCATCTGATCATTGGAACTAAATGGGTATTCAAGAACAAACTTGATGAATCCGCAATTATTGTCAGAAATAAGGTAAGGTTGGTGGCCAAAGGCTATAATCAGGAAGAAGGGATTGGTTATGAGGAAACGTATGCTCCAGTGGCTAGATTGGAAGCTATATGCGTACTCGTAGCCTTTGCATGCATCAAAGGATTCAAACTCTATCAAATGGATGTAAAGAGTGCTTTTCTAAATGGTTACATCATGGAAGAAGTATATGTAGAACAACCTCCAGGTTTTGAGGATGTTACCAAACCTGACCATGTTTTCAAACTTAAAAAGGCTTTATATGGTTCAAAACAAGCTCCTAGAGCATGGTATGAAAGGCTCAGTAAATTTCTCATTGATCAAGGTTTTGTACGAGGAAAAGTTGATGCAACACTTTTTATAAAACGAAAACGTGATGATATTTTAATTGTTCAAATATATATTGATGACATTGTTTTCGGTGCTACTAATGAATCTCTGTGTAAGGAATTTTCTGAGATAATGAAGGGAGAGTTTGAGATGTCAATGATGGGAGAATTGAATTTCTTTCTTGGTTTGCAAATCAAACAAAGAAAGAATGGAATCTTCATATCTCAAACAAAGTATTTGAAAGAATTGTTGAAGAAATATGGAATGGATGAAGCAAATGGCACGGACACTCCTATGAGCTCAACTACATTACTTGATGCTGATGTCAAAGGAAAGGACTACAACATCACAAAGTATAGAGGAATGATTGGATCATTACTCTATCTCACGGTAAGTAGACCAGACATCCAATTTAGTGTTGGCATATGTACAAGATATCAATCGGCACCAAAAGAATCACATGCTGAAACGGTCAAACGAATCTTTAGATACCTTGCTGACACACCCAAATTGGGTCTGTGGTATCCCAAATGAAGAAGTGAATATCTTGTTGCATATTCAGATTCAGATCATGGAGGATACAAAACAGACAGAAAGAGCACCAGTGGACAAGGACAATTTCTTGGAGGATCTCTTGTATCATGGTTCAGCAAGAAACAAAATACAGTGTCTCTTTCGTCAACAGAAGCCGAATATGTTGCAATCTCAAGTTGTTGTGCACAAGTAATATGGTTAAAACAACAACTACAAGATCTTGGTATTTATCTCAAAGAAATACCAATCTATTGTGACAATACCAGTACGATAAGCTTGGCAAAGAATCTAGTTCAACACTCTAGAACCAAGCATATCGATGTCAAACATCACTTCATCAGAGATCATGTTCAAAAGAAAGATGTGAAAGTGATATTCATTCCTACTCATCTTCAACTAGCTGATATTTTCACAAAACCCCTTGCAAAAGATCAATTTCTATACATTAGAAGAGAATTGGGAATGGTAAACCCCAATGAATTGTAAGTTATTTTAGTTTCTCATAATATTAGATAAAGTCATTTGTTAAAGTTTTGATGATTACTAACTTAAGCATCGGAGTATATAGAAACCTGTTTTGCAGGAAGATTGAAACTCTGTTTTGAGAAACAAAAACAGAGGTGATTAAAGGACACCTTTACTGGAGTACCAACTTGAAGTTATGACTAACAGAGAAGCATTACTCGAGGAACAACTTGAAGTAAAGAAGCACTTTACTCGAGTAACTACTCGAGTAATGGCCTTCAAAACTGGAAGTAATAGATCAAGTTACTTGGAATTTGCATAAAACGGTTGAGTTACTAAGAAATGAACAGTCATAAGTGAAAAGACAAGTTACCCGAGGCAAGCCTCGAGTAAACTTGAAGCTTACTCGAGTAAGGACTCGAGTAACTGCAAGTCCAGATTTCTAAATTGATGAAAAACGATCCAAATCTGCTTCAAATTGGTTATAAATGATCGAGGGAACAATCATGGATAATTACAATATTATTCATGCCAGGTACGCAATTTAAATGAATTATTTTAGAGATTTTCTGTATGATCACTCGAGTAAGGCCTTGAGTAAACTTAAAGATTACTCGAGTAAGGCCTCAGTAATGTTGGGTTTTAGGTCTTTATCTACCGCAAACTCGATCATTTCCACAAAATCTCCTCGAGTAAATCACTATACACTCTCACAAAAAATTTTCACAATCGATTCCTTGCATCATTTCCGTCAAAACCCAACAGATTTCAACCCCAAAAACTTCCTATTTTTCTCAGATTCTCTGTGCCCTAACTCGTGACTGTGACACTGTTTCTCTGATTTTCTGTGTTTCAAGATGGTTATAACCAAGAATCTCAATTTCACATATTCCTCTGAATCACAACAACATCCTGATCCTCTTTCTTCTCCTCCCAAAAAGAGAAGAAAACTTACCCCGAGATCAAAAGCCAAAATCCAACCTCATCCTCAACCTCAACCAAAACCAAAAGGGGTTGTGATCAAAGAGCCTATAGCTACAAGGGCTCAATCCAAAAAGAGTACATCTACCGGGAGAGGCAAGAGTGCCAAATCTCCCTCACCTCCTCCCTCTGATTCCTCTACCTCCTCTTTCACACCAAAGTCTACTAAAAAGCCTAAGTACGATAAGAATGTGGCTAAGGCTATGGCCAACATCATAGATCAAATGGAGAAGGGGCAATTTTCAAAGAAATCAAGATTGCTAGAAGAGGAAATCACCAATCCTCCAAAGGGGTTCAATGTCAACAAGCTAGTGGAATCCCCAAAGTATCTATCTCAGTTCTCCAGGAGGAAAGTGTGCAAGACACATTATGTAGACCTCAAGTTACTTCAGGAGGTATTGAAGCATGACCTTAGTCCATATTTAGATCCTTTTATGCCTTGGCTTTCGATTAGATTACCTTTTTGCACAAAAGTGATCACACACTTTTACTGTAATCTTGAGATACTAGATGAGCCAAACAGAACCTCAGCTGAGGAAGAGATGACCACCATTGTGAGAGGGCAAAAGATTCTTATTTCACCCTCTAAGATAAACATGTGGTTAGGGATAGAGAACCCCCCAGATGATATTTACTCCCAACTTGAACCAAACCAAATATTTTCTGTCCTTAAACCCGATGAGTTAGTTAGCCCTTTAACTTTCAAACCAAGTGATATGTGTGATCATCATAGGGTTCTATGGTACATATACTCTAGATCCCTTGTGAACAAGGCCAACAACTATACCCACTTCTCTGATAGGGACTTTAGGTGGTTTGCTTCACTTCTCCTAAAGGAACAGAAGGACTTCAGGGAGTATATCTTTTCTGAGATGAAAAGATATAGAGTATATGGGAAGGCTACCACACCAATGCCATATCCTCAAATAGTGTCACTTATTCTGAAAGAGAATAAGATATGGTATCTGGATAGCAAGGAGCCTATTGAGAGGATGACTCCGGTTGGGAGAAATCAGATTGGGAAGCTGAATATTGACATCCCTCTCAAAGGCCGTCTGGAATCTAGGTCGAAGAAGAAGAACAAGACTGAGACCGAGACCAGCAAGATGGATGACACTCAGTCATCGGCTCCAGCTGCCACCACATCATTACCCTCCTTCCTCAATGCCACACTTCAGCATTTCATGGAAAATAAGCTCTGAGGATTCCATGTTGATATCGCCAATACAAATGCTGAATTGATTACCAACATGAACTACAAAATGGGAGAGTTGGTTGAGAAAATGGAAAAGAGGCACGAGGAGTTGCTAGCTGAGCAACGTGCCCAGGGTGAGACACTGAGATTGATCCTGGCACGTTTGGATTCATTGGGTCCCGGACCTTCTGCTGGTCCATCTTCTTCTGCACCACCACCACCTCCAGAGAACCCCCTTCTAACACTCCTTTCACTGAGGCTGAGCCTTCTATCCCTCCGGTCTCTAGTCCACCTGAAGCACAACCAAAAGATATCCTATACTCAGTGGATAACCCTGACACCAATGAGACCATTCATATCATCATGATGATTTACCTTCTAAACCTCAGCCTGAGCTCGCTCCTAAACCTATTCCATCTCCTACCCACACTGAGGAAATATCTCCCTCCTCTTCCTCTGAACATCATACTCCAGAGGTTGAGACCACTCCAGAGGTTCAGATCCCTCCAGAGGTACAGACCACTCTAAAGGTTGAGACTTCTACTATGGTTGTCTACCACTCTCCTCCTATTCCTCCCAAAGATGATATCCACATCCCTCCACTTCATCTTCCTGAACCAGTGTTATCTAGCTCTTTTGACTCTTCTAGTTTAGATGATGGCTTAGTTCTTCCAATGAAGCCTATTTCCATGGTCAAGCCTTCCGATCCTCCTCTTGAATGATGAAGACAAAAAGGGGGAGAAGAACTTGAGAGTGATTTTGTGGAAGTCTCTGAGTCTTTTTGGGTATATGGGTGTACATGGGGTTTTAGGGAGTCTTTTGAATATTTGAACTTGTTAAGTTTTTATTTTGTTATCTTGTAATACAATCTTTAAGTTTAATGCAAGTTTATTTAAGTTATGATTTCATTTCAAGTCTATTTAAGCTTTAAATTATGATACATTGTTGGACTAATGAAGTTTATTGTGTATGCAAGGTGAATATGTTATAATCTCAATCCTTTTCAAATCATTTTGAATATAAACTTAACAAGGTTTTCAAATTTTATCATTGAATTCAAGATGTGTTTATTTGAGAACTTACTTTCAAAAATCTTGTTCAAAATCACCAAGTTTTGTCATCATCAAAAAGGGGGAGAATGTTAGATCTCATGTTTTGATGATAACAAAGAATGGTAAGAAAAAGTCTTGAGTAATAAATAAGTTTGAACAAAGTAATAACAAGGAAAAGCATCACTTGAAGTAAGCATTGGAGTAATGAACAAAGGCCAAGAGAAAAAGCTGAGAAACTTGATGAGAAGCAAGTTTTCTAAGGCATTACTCAAGTATGTACTCGAGTAATGAGACAAAACTTGAAGTTACTAGAGATACCTTCCAGTAACCTGCCAACGTTAATCGAGTAATAGTGTAAAAGTTTTCAAGTTGCTCTCGGCCTGCCAACGTTACTCGGTAGCTACTCGAGTAACCAGGTAAAAGTTTCCAAGTTGCTCTCAGCCTGCCAATGATACTCGAGTATGTACTCGAGTTACTCTATTTCAGAAAATGTGTTGCTCTCGGCACTTTGTACCACTGCCAATGTTACTCGAGTAGCTACTCGAGTAACGCACTGAGGTAAGTAAAAACTTGAAGGTAGTAATCAAAAAACTTGAACTGATTTTATCATAATTTCCTCGAGTCATTACTCTAGTATGCAAGGATTTAATGATTCTTTTTAAGTGGATTACTCGAGTATGTACTCGAGTATGCAGTGTTATGTTTGAAGCAAAACCTCAAGTCATTACCCGAGTAAGTTATGCACAAAAAGTAAGTTTACTCGAGTAAGTACTCGAGTAACAAGGTAATCAAACTTGAAGTGCTCTCGGCCTTGAAATCCTACCAACATTACTGGAGTAAAACATCGAGTAACATAAGTTTATTTAAAGGTTTACTTGAGTTGGTACCCGAGTAACCTATGAAGAAAAGAGTGTATTTCTCGAGTAGGTGCCCGAGTAAACAAGCATTTCCAAAGGTTTGATATTTTGATTATTCCATGCACTACCCGAGTAATCTTATACTTGTTTGGTGACTTGCAGTCTATGAAAGATTTCACGATGATACTCGAGTAAGTACTCGAGTAAACTTTAATGAATACTTGAGTAGCTACTCGAGTATGGAAACACAGAAATTTTGAAATCATTCCAACGTTCATTGTTTTGTTTCCTATTTGATTAACCTTTCATTATATTAGTATTCTTAGCATTTCCACAGATAAACAATGAAGAGATCTTACCAAATAAGGAAAGTCAAAAGCAACGCTCAAATGTCATCGACCGCCACCTACTGCAAACATATGTTTTTCAAATACTGGAAAAGTCAATAGTGCTTGCGCATGCTCCAACGGACATGAAGAAATATGTTCCAGCAATCATTACCAACGTATCTATATATATATGGGAACATCTAAACAGAGAAGATAACAAGAACACACTCACGAACGAATCATCAAGTTCATTACTCTGTTTTACATTATACTTGTAATTCTATGCTTCAGTGATTCTTATTCACTCTGTGAGAGAGATATTTCATTCAAACTCAATATTTGTTATTGAGGTAACTTAAGGTTGTGGAACCTTGAGTTGGGATTGGATTACAACTTGTAAGGGGGAGCGAGTGTCCAGGCGAAATAACTTGCTTGTACTGAGGTGCCAAGAACCCACTGAATCTTGGAAGTTATAGTGAAACTCTCAGAGAAGGTCTAAGGACTGGATGTAGGTCAAAGTGGTTGAGGCCGAACCAGTATAACTCCCGATGTACACTTCGGTGATATTTCTCCTTACTCTTTCCTGTTTTAATTTCAAAGTCAAATTTTATATTTGCAACGAAATTTTTAAGATCACCCAATTCACCCCCCCTCTTGGGTGAAACGCTTGCTCTAATAAGTTACAGGTCTTAAAGTTGGTAGACAAGGCTAATACCAACTTTGACTTGATGTTCAAGACTCAGGATGACATGTCACGAAGGATAACTAATATGGAGATCTTCTTACGTTCTTACTTCCTAACTGCCTCTTCAGAAGTGCCACCTGAGACCACTCCTGCCTCAACTTCACCTCCTCATCCACAGACACATGTTCTTTTCACCGATCCAGACTCTAATGTTGATATAACTTATGATCGGTCACCTTCACTACCACCCTCAGCCTTTGTTCCTCAGCCATCATCTCCACTTTTTGTGCTTATCGATCCTTCCACTACCATGGTGCCCTTTATTCCATTCTCTGATCTCACTTTTCCTCAGCCCCTTTCTGATATTGACAAAATGGGGGAGAAGGATGTGTGATGATTTTCTGAGCTATCATGGGATGTATTGGGTGTTTGGGTAGTTTTTGTGTAATAGGGTAGGTTTATGATGATGTTATTGGAATTATGGTTGTATACGGGCTTTATGGGTAGTTAATATAGTTAATGATTTATGCTAACTATTGTATGTTTCTTAGTTTATCATTAATGGCTATTTTCATGTTATCAAGTTTTTCTGTTCAGATTTGATTGTTTCTGTGATACTATGCTTATCTTCATTATTAAGTGTTTAGTAGAAGTACTGCAAGGAACATATAAAGATAAGTGCAAAAATCTGAACTGGAATCTAAACCTTTGGGAAAATATGCATTTGGAAACATTGATGTTGTATTTTAAAAAAAAAATTCACTCTAATCAATCATTTTCTTAAAACTCATCACAAAGGTTTTGTCATCATCAAAAAGGGGGAGAATGTTAGATCCCAAGTTTTGATGATAACAAAAGGCAATTATGTGCAAATCATAGTTTTATAAGTCTAAGGAATGATTACAAAGTTACCAAATGCATATGGCAAAGTTCTGTGATGTCTGCTGTCAGATTTCACTGATGTACTCGAGCATAAGAACTAGCACTCGAGCATTAAGCTCTTTTGTACTCAAGCAGATGCGAGTGATGAACAGAAAGTGTTTGCCTGAGAGCAAACTACTGTCATTTTTACTGATTCACTCGAGCACTAGAGATAGCACTCGAGCAGAAGACTCTTACACACTCGAGCATATACGAGTAAGGGACTGTGAGTGCTTGGCCGAGAGCAATTCCTGTCATCCTTATTGATGCACTTGAGCATTGTAATCAATACTCGAGCATGAAGATGGTTTGTACTTGAGCACTAGCGAGTGAGGGAGTGCAAGTGTTTGGCCAAGAGTCATAAAGGTCAGAGAAGTACAAGTATGCCTGAGAGAGGCTTCATATGCCCGAGTGACACACCAGCACTCGCAAGTGAGAAATCTAACTCTCTCAAATTCTGATGCAAGTGCTGATAACAAGAGCATATTACATGAGAATATTCTTCTCACTCGAGCAGGAATATGTGTGCTCGAGTAAGGGCCCACATCACCTGCGAGTGCAAAATCTCACTCTTGCTAAAATGGTATGCGAGTGTTGTCCAGAGACGGGTCTCCTAGTGTACTAAGCAAGGCCACTCAAGCAGAAGGAGTTGTGCTCGAGTGAGGCCCCACATCAATCGCGAGTGAGAAAGTTAACTCTCTGAAATCCTGTGAGAGTGCAAGCATAAAACTGAAGAACAAGGAGAAAATATGTGTATTCACTTGAGTAAGCCTATCCATGCTTGAGTGATACTCTGCCAGAAGACAAAATGCACCAGTCTTACAGCGTTCAATCCGAATATGGTTTAATGATATTTATTTATCTTATCATCACTTATTATTATTATGTAACATCATTTTAAATGTATTATAAGTATGATACAGGAGGATGAACATTGAAATAAACAGACACGAAGGAAGTCAAACAACGGCAGACAACATCGTGACAAGCAAATACTTACCACATTCAAAGTTTTCAAATGTACGCATGCCATTCCACAGTAACATGTCCCGCTCCTCAATGATCGTTATTCAAACGAGTAAAAATGAACGTCCATAAATACAGAGTCCCAGAGATTGTCAAAGACAACGAAGCATAAGAATTTACAAGCAAATTCACAAGTCTCTGTTATTCATATTTTCTCTATATTCATATTGATCTTCATTTTTTATCATACTTGCTTTGTAAGAGAGTCTATATACATTTCAAATTCTATTTTCATTTGATCTCAAGGTATTGGGACCTTGAAAGAGTAGATATCCTTACGAGAGAAGCAGTTGAGAGAATTCCTAGTTAAACCTTCCACTCATAAGACTTATAAGATACAAGCAGTAGATAACGTTGCTGCTCGTAAGACTTACAGTGGTGTAAACGGGAGAGAACGTTGCTGCTCATAAGACTTGTATACGTAAGCAAGTGGAAAAGGTCATAGGTTGTTTTTCTGCACGTAAGACTTGTCGTAAGGGGGAGAGAATTTTCTTAGTATGAGAATATTTCTGCTCGTAGTCTATTCGAGGACAATTGTTGTTTTATGGTATTCTGAAAGCCCATTGATTCTTGGAAGAATAGTGAAAATCTCAATAGGTCTTGATCTCTGAGGACTGGACGTAGGCCTGGTTTTTAGGTCGAACCAGTATAATTCTTTGTGTTCTAATCTTCTCTACTCTACTCTGTCTTCATCTATTTTCATATCACCACATCAAGCGAAAAATTTATCACATCACCCAATTCACCCCCCTCTTGGGTGAAGCTTGCCTCTTTCATCCCCTACCAACAAATTGGCAAGTGAAAACAAGAGGTGTACTTAATGCAGAGAAGAAAACTACACCAGAGGAATGCAGTGGCAGAATGAAGACGGGAAGGTGTCTCCATTACATTGTGATAGGTTTAGATACCCTGGAGCCCATACGGCTATAAGATTTGTAATTATTATATACGAACCCTTATGGGAAATTTCTATAATCATGCACATATTATTAGTATATTTATGCTATTCATGTGTTGCCTACCAAACCATGCATTAATATTTCGTTGTAAGTTAAAATAAGGTAAGGGCATGATATTTTAGTATAAGAGCTGAAAGTGGTTATGGAATAGCCCAAAGTAGTTCTAGTAGAGTAGTGGCTCTGGCAAAAGTATAGTATACTGATAAGGTCTTGATTACATGGTAAAAGAGATTTGCACCGAATGGGGTACTAGAGAAGTAAACTACCCCCTTTTGTGAACCAACCTTAGAGAAATGGCGAATACCTAAGGGCAACCAATATTACCATTCCAGTCCAAGGGTGGTATAAGGATGTCACAAACATTGAAGAAGCTGATCTAAATGATTATTTTATTGAGTTTCAGGAACATATGATAGCATATGTAGTGAAGTCCATATACAACAGCATGTCAGGGGTCTACACCCAATATTTTGGTAACCGGAGATAGCGGGCATATCTTTTGAGGCAAGGGTAGTCACAGTGTACCGGTGGATAGAAAAAGTTTGAGTTAATATCTGTGTTTTGGTAAGGGCACATAAAAGTTAAGCATGCTCAACCCAGGGTAATCTTAAGATGGGTGACCCTTGGGAAGTTAAGTAACAAGGTCATGGAAACTTGAGGAATAGCGATTATCTTAAGGTTTCTCCATGACTAATGATTATTTGAGTTAGATGATTTAAAGAATATTTAGACATATGGAGATAATGATTATGTAAGTATTGATTTTAAATCAAGACAGTTTTGTTGTGGTAAATACTACCCAAAGAGGTTCATTTAATGGGGTTATGGAAAATTTAAGGGGTAGTAGATGTTTTGAGGTTTCTTCATACTAAGTAATGATCCGTAGTAATACTATAGTGTTAAAGGTATGTAGGTATGATGTATGTTGATGCATAATTAGTGTTGATTATGTCGTATATCAATCCTAAAGGATTTGAGCTGATGAATAATGCCTACGGGTACATTGATATGTAGTGTTCATGAGTATATTGATAGGCCTAGACAAAGGATTGAGCTACGGAATAAGTAGGGGTTGCAATAATGGTTGGCTCTGAATACATTTCTGACTTACCTAAATTATGTATTATCAGAGTGGGCAGTGGAAGCATAGTGGATTTTTTGTTGTCTTGTTTGAGGACATAAGTAGATACCTTAAAAAGAATAATTGATAGTATTCAAACTGACTGTGATAGATTTAATGGCAAAAACTAATTTACTCAAAGAGTAGAGAAGAATGTGACATACACTGATATGTGGTACTAGGAGAAAAAGATAAGCTTTGGCTCTAAGAGAGTGACTTACTAAGTTGTGACTTTTCTAAGAGTGGAATCTAACTAAGATGGTGACTCTATACGGTCTGTAATGGTGTTCTTGTGTGGTTTATTATGAAGTAATCTGTGTAGTTTGTAATGAAATGAGTTGTGTGGTAGTGAACAATCATTATTGGATCATAAGCCTTACATTCAAACACAAACGCATAGTGGGCTTTCTAGATTTACCACAAAATACATGCAATTAGTGCCTTTGCCTTGTCAAGACATTCCTCATCATTCAACCATTCATCAAGCTAAGCATCCATCCTAGTAATATTCCTAGCATCAATTCTTAGCACCAATGAGCACCTAAACCACACAACATGAGATCTATCACAAAGTAACAACAGGTGCTCCAAGATTTCAGGCTCAAGAATTACATAGCAAGCAAGTAGGGGAAACAAAGCACCTTTAACACCACAAAGCTTCTCTAGTTGGGATAGCATCCTTCACAATTTTCCACATGAAACACTTAACCTTAACAATAACCTTCAAATTCCATATTACATTCCACAATATTTTATCAGTAGATATGGATCTACAAAGTCTCTTTTGAGGGATATGATGATTCGTTTTTGCCCACTTATAACATGGTTTAACTGTATACATGCCATTCTTCCTATTAAACCATCATGATTTATCGTCACAAGACTTGCTAGTCAATAGTATCACTTTCCTCCTTACACAACCACAGAAATTGCCATATATGGCGGTTATTATACACCATACATTAGATTCCAAACCATCATATATGCGGACACTATATGCTCCGCATAGATAAATTACGGTTTCGAGTCGTTATTTATTCTAGACCTATTATAACGGTTCTAATATAATACCTGTTATGGATTGAGTCTTGGTGAGGCCATGATATGCGCATTGTTGTGATAATAATTAATAGGCACACATGAACAATCATCATAATATATGGTAATACTTGCATGATACATATGATCTCATATTGACAACTGTTATTTATTCAATAACATATATAATAGTTCTTAAGTAAGACCTGTTACTTTTAATAAAAATAAATAATGAGATCACATAGACAACATTTACTTATTTAGTAAATTAATAACAGTTTCAAATATGAAATATGAACTTTAATAATAAATGAAGGTTATTATAAGGTTATTATATAATAACCATAATGTATGGATGTGAGACTCTCCAAGTGAGAGTTTCTGAGCTGGTTAGACTCATATGTATATAATAATACAGTACCTCCCATATCGATTGGCAATGCAATTCAGGATGGACCAAGATATTCTAGGCTTTGTGAGAAGAATCAATGGCAACTATTGATGTATATATGTGATAATGTAACTGTTGACATATAAATTATGTCTCTACAAAAGAATTAACCCCAGAAAGCTAAGGTTGAGGGAACAAAATGAATGAATATGTGTATAGGAAAGGACACTTGGGGTATTCAAACCTTTAACCAAAGCAAGGGGTAGGCAAACCCTTGAGCTGCTCAAGAGTTTAATTACCCCTTGCAGCCATTCCTATATGAATATTTGTGTTTTTTTCCACCCAACCGTTGTTTTCCTGGCTTAATTGCCAAAGAGACACAAGGTATAGGTGATGTACACTTACATTATAAGATATATAGGTTAGGAGTATGATTGATTCATGCCACGAAGCCTAGAAAATCTTGATCTGTCTTGAATTGCTTGGCTAGTGGATGTGGTAAGTACTACTTTATTTGATAGAGTTGAGACTAAGTAGCTCAGAAACTCTCACATTGAAGAGTCTAGGACTGATCATGTAAAACCCCATCTTACCTACCTCTTAATATCGATATTAACTAGAGTAGCAATACGCAACTTAGCAGGCACACATGAATAGCATAAATATACTGATATTATTGAAACAATATTACTTGATTATAATACAGGATTTTCCAAACAGGGATTGATCACAATAATTACATACCTTAACATAAATAAAGGGCTACCCATAACCAACTGCTCTGCTAGATCATCACCGGAACCTTCCATTTCTGGCATTTATGCTTTTGCCCTTCGAGCCGCTGCCCGTTGTTGAAAACTTTATACATTCATGGAAGGGTAAGATTCAGGTGAATCTTAGTAGCAAACAATACTAATATGCATGCGAGATAATTACTTAATGCATGACATGCTTGCCTTACATAACCTCATGCTAACACAATGACATATCTACATGCTCAATATTTCAAACAACATACTCATCACCATGGCATAAATAGAAACAAAGCTTCAATCAATCATATATGTTTCATATAATCAAGCAGAGAAATCACATGCATCAATACACGAGCACAAATATCAAATACATGCAGAAGAGGTAAGTTCACTACCTAGATCGCCTTTCCCTTGACTGATTGTCGGTCCAATGCTATCGATATTTCGTAAAATTTCAAATTTAGGATAAATGAGTTATTAGTCACTCATAATTCATTCTAAACTCATTGTGGTGGTTATCTTTGTCTAAAAATGTAAAATTACTAAAATGCCCTTAGGGACCTAATCTAAGATGTCCCTTTTTACCTGGTCTAATTACACTTTTTCCAAAAATTTTGACCTGGGCTATTCCTACATAGTTTTTCATGTAGAATCCATTTTTAATCTCGGTTTTCTCAAAATCAATGTCAAATGATAGTTTTGCCCTTAACAGCCCTTATTTAGGGTTTTAGGGCTATTTTTGACATTTCACTTGCTAGGGCTTTTCTCACAACGTGATCAACATCAACCATACATAATTTTCCCCCCTAAACACCATAGAACAATCAGATTAGTGAAATTCTAGCTCTTGATGTGAGATCCCCTCCTTAATAATAATATAATATTAACTTATCTTTAAAAGTTACTCATTTCATTCATTTTTTTTTATTTTAAAGGAAAGAAAGATTACCATGGTAGAAAAGAGTTCAAGTAACTATTTGAGAACTCTACCATGGTAATAAAAGATTTAAGTCATTACCATGGTAGAAAAGAGTTCAAGTAACTATTTGAGAACTCTACCATGGTAATAAAAGATTTAAGTCATTACCATGGCAGAAAAGAGTTCAAGTAACTATTTGAGAACTCTACCATGGTAATAAAAGATTTAAGTCCCTACAGTTATCATATCAAACATTTCCATTTCAAAACCAAGGTTACCCAACTTTATATGATAAACAGAGTACGTAGAGGAATTTAAGAGTTTACAAAATACGGTCCCTAGTAAGTGGCAATATACATTCCTTCAACACATAATAAACTACAAGAGGCTGTACAGATATATACAGAAATATATCTATGCCTCAGAAGCTCCTCCCGACATTCCAGCAAAAGAATTATCACCTGAAAAATGTTAAATTAACGGGGTGAGACAAAAGCCTCAGTAACCAGCTATCCGACTCATTACACATGCTAACATGTGTTCATGAGGTGCTAAGTGGAACAATTTATATAACAACTTATAAAAATTCAATATCACGGTTTTATACATAAATTTCTTATTACAATTCCCATTACCTCCCATCAATCCAACCGAACCGCCTTATTTCCACGCGACTAGACCCATGGGCTAAGTTACTAACCATGTGACTGGCCACTCAAAAAGCTCACCGGTCACGCAATGAGGATCGGCCAAACCCTCAGAGCACGTGCCCCGGACCATGGGTCTTTCGGTGTTGCAGCCCCTCATTGAAACTGGTGGGGCAGTCCCTTATTGAAACTGGTGGGACAATAAACAGCCAACCATCGTGCACCAATGGAGGCTATACCACGTGGTAAAATAATATACTCCATCTTATCCCAAACCCATTATCACAATAATTTATCAATAATTATTTCAATGGGATTTTCCCGAATATATACATATTTTTCTCATTTCAAATCATAAAATTCCACAAAGCTAGTTTATATCAAAATACTTCACAATATAAAGAAAACTTTCTCAATCATAATAAATGTAATATACCAAATTTTGCAATACTAAAAACGTGTAAATATGGAATTAGTAGAATAAAATAAATATCGGTATTTACAATTAAAGGTAGAGTTACTTTCGGAATTCCCAGATATCCATTGTGTTATTCACAGAAATCGAGAAGTCAATATTGTAAAAATACAAGTGTAAGAAGTCGGAGCAAAGTTCGTCGATGGCTGCAGGGTTCAGGGGTGTCAGTTGCGAGATCGGAGGAATTCGGGCATTCCGTGACGTGCCTCGATATGCGTACCATGGTCCCACGTGGGTCCCACATGGAATTCCGGGTAATGCACCGATGGAGCAACTTTATTAAAAAGCACTTCAGTAAAGTATGTAATGACAGCTCATTATGACTCATGATGACGCATCTTTCGTGTTGGCCAAATAAGGAAATGACAAGTGTCCCGAAATTATTACAAAGTAAAAACATGTTTTTGTGTTGGCCAAATGAGGGGGTGGCATGTGTCCCTCATCATTACATATTATTACACCCACTTTAAGCCTTTTGTGTTGTCATCTCCGGAGTACGCCATCTAGCGTCTGAGTCCGGGGAATTCACCGGTCTCCGGCCGGGTTGCTTACTTTATGAGTCGAGCACCGAACCCAGGAGTCCGGGGAAATTGTCAGGCCTTCCCTTCCCCTGACCATTTATGACCCACCGAAGAAAGAGAAAAGTGGAAGATAAATGGTTGCATGACACGTGGCACTTTTAAGCCTTAAACTTGAGACATGTGGCAAGATGAGATGAGATCATTTTATGTGATTAAATCACAACCATCCATGCCTAATTAAATGGCAAAATTTCGTGCAAGCATGGAAAGAGAAAGAGAAATCAGATTTCTTAAGCTTAAGAACACAAGAAGAGAGAAGGAGGAGTGAATAGTGAGTTTTCTTAACTACCGGAGCCGATTTCAACCCTGAATCACCGTTATTGTTCGGTAAGTCCTTCAGGAAACTTCCTCTACTCACTATAAGCTTCCATTCTATGGTCTTAGATTTCTCATCTGAGGTGTTTTGTGCCAATTAGTCTACCAGAGTGCCGCCGGAATACCGAACCACTTATAGAAACGTGAAGAGGTAAGCATAGGCTTTCTTTTGAACCGAATACTTTGTGATTTCATTGAGTTTTTCTTAGCTCTTCAACCACACATGTTTTTCGTTCAAGGGGTGTTTTTGAAGAAGGAAGATGTCTTAATCATATATATAAGGTGATATATGATGTTTGGAGAAGTATTAGACTTGTTGGTAGTTAAAATCACAAAGTGGAATTTTTGTTGTTTTGGGAGGGAGATTTCGGTTGGGGCTAAATCTGGCAGAAATAATTTGATTTTGGTATTTTTGAGCTTTTCATTGGATTGTACACGAAAAATTGTGTGGGAATAGGCTTTGGTTATAATTTTTGACAGACTGGTTTAAAGAATCAAAAATTGGAAATTAAGTCTACTTGTGCAACAAAGTTGCCAGTGTGCGTTTTTGTCTGGCAGTTTTGTTGTAGCGAAACTTTCACTGTCCAAAACTTTATCTGTTGATTATGATATTTTCCAGAATTAAAGTACACTTATAGACCTTTAATTTGATAGGTATTATGAAGGATTTCGATAAGTATACTAGGAGTTATGAATTTTTGAAGTAGACCATTAAAACTGGTCAGATTTTCTGGCAGCAGGGAGGAAAAGAAAAACTGGGAAGTGTGCGTGGTCTTTCAGCTACTGAAAGTATTTTTCCCTTAAAATAGACTTAATAAGGGTTATATAGAATTTTGGATCACCTTAATTCGATTTTTCTAGAATTAGTTATGATTTTTCAAAGTTCAGTGAAAAATCTGCCAGCTTTTGGTAATTGTGCGAAAATTCAAAGCAAAGAGTTTTAGTAATAAAATTGGACATTTAAGAGTTAAGTTAAGCATTTGGAGTAGCTTGAGCTCATTAGCTTCATATTGGGCCTAATGTAGTGACCCTAATGGTAATTAACATAAGAGAATAATTTATGAAGAGTTGGACTAAGAAATAACTCATTGCCCGTAAATTATAATTTATAGGATTTGACACTTGCCCAGGACGTTCAAAGCACGTCAATCAAGATCAAGATTTAGAAAAATTGTCAGGTAGTAACTTATCCCTCACATACTATGTGATATGTTATATGCATGTTTGTACCATTGTGAATTTAAGCATTCAGATGAGAAGGGCTAAGGCCCAGTAGAATTTTCCCAGCGCTGTGGCAAGGGACGGTTGTCCTTGAATTGGTAACTTTATGCTATCTGCATATTGTGAATTTATCTCTGAATGTTGAATATGTTGATTGTACTATAACTTTGGTTGACATGGCATGATATATGTGCATTTTATATGAGTGATATCTGTTACTACTGAGATTCATTGAATCTCACCCTATTTTTCCAAAACAAATTTTCAGCTCGGGCAACTAGTTCCTCAGGCAAGAAGGTAAACACGGGCGAATGAAGCAAAGGACTTAGAATTTAGTTTTTCTGTTAGTTATCTATTTTGGAGACTGTATGTAATTTGTATTTAAGTGTGGTCAGTCTCATACTGACATGTATGTAAGCGCCTGTATATAATCGAACGCGCATCGACATTCGTACCAATAGTGGACAGCCGTCCACCTAGGGCCGTTAATTAAACATAGTAGCTTGGGTATCAGCAGAGAACTTATTAGTAAACACTCTGATATGAAGAAATGAACCTGAAACGGATGGCTTAAAATAAATCATAAAATAATATGAGACCCAATCTGAAAATGATTTTTGAAAAGATTTTTGAAAACCCATTCAAGTGCAGCTCCACACTCTGCTTGAAGTTGGGACTTCCGCTGTTTACAAAAGATTACTGGTCTCCTTGTTAAAGATATTACTACACTTATGCCATCTATATGCTTTCAAAACATGGGTGTTACAATAAACCTTTACTCATTGGAGTAAATATCAAAATACTCACAAACAGCATATCAACACAGATAATAAGTGGAAAGTGGTTACCTTTCACCAAAGCAAAATTATAATCACCAGCTTCTAATCCAAGAGCTCAAATATACGCCAAAAATCAATCTACAATAATCAATTTATAAAATGGCTAAATTATAAATCATCATCCTAAAAAAATCTAAACCGATTAAAACCTCAAGAATACCTCTAATAATCCAAATAAATTATTTAACCTAAATTTAATTGGTTAAAAAGCCTAATATAGAATTATTCATAAATTAGTTATGTAAAGATTTCATCATAAAATTATATGCTAAGTAAGTAACAAAAGTAACTTGATTAAAATTAACTATTAATTATCCTCTATATTCCTGTAGCATTATATTAACAAAACTCAAATTTATCCAAAATCATAATCTTAAAATTTTCTCTAATCATCATAAAATTATTACTATAAGAAAGAGAAAATTATTTAGAACATTTTCATAAAAATAATTCTGAGATGAGAAGTAATATTGAGTACCTTATCAATCTCCAAAGATATGAGAATACTCCTACTAATGCTTCACTCAACACTTTTCTTCACACTTGAGGTGTGTAGAGTGAGGACGGGGGAGATGGGGTATTTATAATGCTCCCCGCCTCTTGAAACTGCGGATGCCTTCCGTAGTTTCATTTAATGATTGTGGGCGCTGCCCACAATCAATGTTGAAAACGGTGGGAGGCCTTTTGTGCCTCCCCCCAGTTTTCAACGGCGCCCACAACTTTTTTTTTTTTTTTTGAAAAAAAAAAATATATATTATTTTATTATTTTATAATATTTATTTATTTATTATTATTATTAAATATATATATTTTTTATTATTTATTTTTAAAAAAACATTTTTTTAACTAAATCCTTCTTTTTTTTTATCCAAAAATTACTATTAATTTCATAATTATCTCTAAATAAAAATTAGGATGTTACAATTCTCCCCACCTAAATAGAATTTTGTCCCCAAAATTCGATTTAAATAATGTACATGAATACAATCAGAATACAATAATAAACAAGCATAATCGCAACTTTAAGAAACAAGTTAGGAAAATCACGACGCATTCTTTCTTCAGTCTCCCAAGTCACATCTCCAGGTGTCATACCCTTCCAAAAGACTTTCACCAATCGGATAGTCTTTTTCCGCAGTTGTTTGTTTTGGACATCTAAAATCCTCTCTGGTTCTGCTATATAAGTTAAGTTTTCTCTCAACTCAAGTTCCTCAGGCTTAATGACATGAGACGGATCTGGATGATACTTCTTCAATTGTGATATGTGGAATACGTTGTGCACATTAGACAAGTGCGGAGGTAAAGCGATTCGATAAGCTACTGACCCAATTCGGTCCAAAATCTCATATGGTCCAAGGAATCGAGGAGTCAACTTCTTTGCTTTAATAGACCTTCTAATGCCCGTTATGGGTGAAACCTTTAGGAAAACATGATCTCCTTTATTAAATTCCAATGGTCTCCTTCGACGATCCGCATAACTCTTCTGTCGGCTCTGAGCTGTCAACAATTTCTGTCGTATCATTTCAATCTTTCGGGATGTTTGGTCCACCAAATCTGGTCCAATAATGGTTCTTTCACTCAATTCGGTCCAACACAATGGCGATCTACACCTCCGACCATATAAAGCCTCAAAAGGTGCCATTTGAATACTGGAATGGTAGCTATTATTATATGCAAATTCTGCCAATGGCAAGTGCTCGTCCCAACTACCTGAGAGCTCGATGGCGCATGCTCTCAACATGTCTTCGAGTGTCTGAATAGTTCTCACGGTTTGACCATCTGTCTGAGGATGATAAGCGGTACTGTACTTTAACTTTGTCCCCATGGCCTCTTGCAGGGATTTCCAAAAGTTTGAAGTGAACCTTGGATCACGATCCGATATGATACTTTCTGGCACTCCATGCATACGAACGATCTCTTTAATGTACAGCTCAGCCAATTTCTCTAACGAGTAGTCCACTCTGATTGGTAGAAAGTGTGCTGACTTGGTTAATCGGTCTACGATCACCCAAATAGCATTGTAAGTGTTCCGAATTTGTGGTAGACCTGTAATAAAGTCCATAGAAATGCTATCCCATTTCCATTTAGGGATATCCAGGTTCTGGAGTAGTCCTGGGGGTTTCTAGTGCTCGATCTTGACTTTTTGACACGTCAAACACTTCAAGACAAATTCGGTCACATCTCTTTTCATCTTTGGCCACCAATACTATTGCTTCAAATCATTATACATCTTGGTGATTCCTGGATGCATAGCGTACCTGCTCCGATGAGCTTCTTCCAAAATGGTTTTCTTGATTTCATCGTTGTTGGGAACACAAATTTTCTTCTTGTATCTCAAGATATTCGTATTCCCAATATCATAATCTAAAACATTATCATGTTCTAGTTCTTCTCGAATTCTTTTTAGCTGGTCATCTTTCATCTGGGCATCTCTCAGGTCCTGATAAAATCCATATTCACCAAGGACTGCATTTAAAGTAGCCCTTCTTGGATCTGGGATTACATGGATATCTCTTAATCCATTTAGCCAACTTTGTTCTTTTAAGCTCATTTGAAACAAGTGTATTGACTTTCGACTTAAAGCATCTGTAACCACGTTAGCCTTGCCAGGATGATACTTTAACTCGAAGTCATAATCCTTCAGGAATTCCATCCATCGACGTTGTCTGTTATTCAACTCCTTCTGATCAACAAGATACTTCAGACTCTTATGGTCACTGAATACTTCGAATTGAGACCCATACAAATAATGCCTCCAAATCTTCAGAGCAAACACCACAGCTACCAATTCTAGGTCATGAGTTGGGTAATTCTCCTCATGAGGTCTCAATTGTCTAGAAGCATATGCAACAACTTTGCCTTCTTGCATCAACACGCAACCCAGCCCCTTGAAGGAAGCGTCCGTGTACACTATGTATGGACAACAGGGATCAGGAAGGGTAAGCACAGGGGCTGTAGTCAACTTCACCTTCAACTCTTGAAAAGCAGCTTCACACTTTTCAGTCCATATATACGGTCGATCTTTCTTGGTCAACTTGGTAATGGTTGAGTGGAATTACTCAAATAACTACTTAATTAAAATTCTCTGAGTTGCATCACTCGAGTGAGCACTCGAGTGATGGTTGAGTGGAATTACTCAAATAACTACTCAAGGGATACAGGGTTACAAGCTTAAAACCCTGAGTAGCATCATCATTTTTCAAAACTTGATTTATCTTTAATCTTCATATTTTCATAATCATTCTCTCTACAAAATTTCCAATGATCTTACTAATCCAAGGGTGTTATTAATTGTATTGCTTACAAAGTTTTTCTTTAAGCCATGCATTCATTAAGGGGGAGCTTCACATTCACATGTGTTTTATAACGTAAAAGCTCATCTCATTTATTGAAAGAAAATCCTTTTAACATACTCATTTGAATTCACTATGTTTTTAATTAGTTTTGATAATGAGTTAATCTTATATTTTCCTTTCATGATCTTAATTTTTAATATATCATATATAAAGGATGGCTTTGGTTTATGCAATAAATTTGATACTTGATTGCACTAACCATTCTCTTTGCAAGAATGCTTTTATAGTAGGAGAATTGACTCTATGCAAAATCATTCCTCAACACACTAAAAGGAGAATATATCAACTTTGAGGAAAGATGATTAGCTGCAACACTCAAAGCAACAAAAGGCATAAATCAGGATGATTTTGGTAGCATTCTAAGGAAGGCTATTCCTGAGCTTCCTATTGAGCACACTTCAAAGTCTACCACTGAGCCATCTATAGTTCACTCCTATGAACTTTATTCATCAGAGTTGCGCTTCAAAAGTATGATAAACACAACATCATGGATCTAACAAAACAAGAAGAGAAGGCAATGGATTTCATGGATCAATTATCAGCTTGCTACACCCAAATGAGCATAGAGCATGCTGAACAGAAGCTCAACTCAATTGGAGAATCTTGGCAACAACATGAACATACATCAGAGTTGCATAGCAAGATGTGTGGAGGACACAACATCATGAACTAGCATTGCTAAAGAATAAAGCAACGGCTTTCATGGAGCGCTTCATCATTTTCCAAAAACTACATGAGCATTTCTAAACCCTCTCTTTATATTTTGAGCTTACTTTGCCTATCTTTGATTATGAATGTTTTCTTGAAAACCTCTCCAAATTGTTTCAAATTTGTTTTCATGAAAATTATTTTTCATTTACATCACATTATAAATGAAACTACTTTCAAAACGGGGGAGAGAAACTTCTTTTTCTAATGCATTTATTGTGATTAATAGGGAGAATGACATTTCTCATTTGACTTCATATTTACTTCTCTACAAGTCTTTCTTCTTTATACTTCAAACTTTTTGCTGATGTCAAATAGGGGGAGAGAAAGGCAAGAAAAATATATTGTTCTTACATAGTTTTTATAACTCATACATATTTTTCTTGAAGGATTTGTCATCATCAAAAAGGGGGAGAATGTTAGATATGAATAGTTTTGATGATGTCAAATATAGATGTCAAATATGAGCAAAAAGTTTGTATAATATACTTATCTTCCACATTGACTAACTACCATATTTAATGTTGTATATCTTGTAGATTAGTCATAGACATCATTATGGGTTGATAATATAATGCCTCATAAATGAAGATATTCATCAAGAAGATTGAAGTTGGGTTATGAAGAATGATCATCAAGAGGAAAAACAAGAAGAAAGAAAGAAGAACTTGCAAGATCACATGAGAATATCAAGATTCAAGCTCCTAGAAGTGATACCAGAGGTTTCTATGATCATACGGACATTGGAATGGGTCAATAAAAAGCTAAAATGATGTATACGGAAGCTATGGTACCTTTGGGGATGATTACCCGAGTAATCACTCGAGTAATATGGCATTGTCTGATTTTGGAGGTGTTTACTCGAGGCCTTACTCGAGTAATCTGCCGGGTTATTTGATGCATCACTCGAGGCGGCACTTGAAGTAATGGATACTCTGTTTTCGTGCGGCAGAACATAGGTTCGGTATTTTAATGATATCTCTCCAACCACATGTTGGATCGAACTGAAACCAGTGGAATATGAAACTAGACTTCCAACACGAACTTTTGACACCAAGATCACATTCAAAGAAGTTCAGATGAGGGAGATATGATCTGTTGAAGTTGACGTATGAATCACCGTCATATTCCAGGACAGCTTCGGTATTTTGGACATAACTCTCAAAATACATATCGGATTGAGACGAAACCGGTGCCATATGAAAGAAGACTCACAGAGCGTTCCATGGATATATAATTTGTAACATTTAAAGCTATATCCTAAGAGCTATGACTTCTGGAAGTTGCTGCTCGTGATTTCAGGATTGTCTAAGAACAGTAGATACTCTTTGGATCATAACTTCCTGTACACAACGAGTTTGGAGCTGATTTTTGTTGCATTGGAATGTAGATAATGAGGGCTTTCCGATGATATATAATTTACCATGTTTCGAGTCAAAATCAAGAATTTACTTGAAGGCACCACTCGAGTAACTAGTTGATAACAAAAGACTTTACTCGAGTAGGTACTCGAGTAATCAGATAGAAAACTTCCAGTTGCTTTCAAGTTGCCAATGATACTCGAGTAAGTACTTGAGTAACTCTATTTCTGAGAAAATGGTGCTCTCGGCATTTTGTACCACTGCAACATTACTCGAGTATGTACTGGAGTAAATCACTGTACATGAAGAGTTTTTGAACGAAAACTTCAAGTCACTACTGGAGTAAATCACTGTTCATGAAGAGTTTTTGAACGAAAACTTCAAGTCACTACTGGAGTAAATCACTGTTCATGAAGAGTTATTGACGAAAACTTCAAGTCACTACTGGAGTAAATCACTGTTCATGAAGAGTTTTTGAACGAAAACTTCAAGTCACTACTGGAGTAAATCACTGTTCATGAAGAGTTATTGACGAAAACTTCAAGTCACTACTGGAGTAAAGCACTGTGCATGAAGAGAGAACTTCAAGTCACTACCCGAGTAAGCTATGCAGTAAATAGAAGGTCACTCGAGTAGCCACTCGAGTAATCTGTGAAGAAACTTGATATTTACTCGAGTAAGTACTCGAGTAATGCTTCCCAGAAAAACAGAACAGCGTCCTGAAGATTCTGGAAATCAATGGAATGATTATATAACTCATTCTTATTGCTTCTAATCACTCTAACACTTCATTGTATTAGTGTTTAATGCATTTTTCCAGTAAAACAATGAAGATATGATGAGAAGAGTCAAAAGGTGAATTTACGGAAGTGGAGCGTCAACGTTCACAACGGCTAGTTTTCAAATTGAAGAAGCCACACTCCAACGGATATATTGAAATGCTCAAACGGTCATCAACCTTCATCAACTATAAATAGAAGAGCATTTAGAGTTCAGAACAACCAATAAGAACACCAACGAGAAACATGCGAAGATCATCAATCATCGACTCCAACCCAACTACTCTCTGTTCTTACCCATTTTCTATATCATGTATATTTGAGAGAGAGATTGTTTTCATTGTGCTTCTGTATTCATCTATTCACTTCTGAGAGAGAAGATTGACTGTAATATTTCATCATCAAAGTTGTATCCTTACAGGGTGTGTAAGGAGAATAACTTGGTTGTAATCTTACGGTGTGTAAGGGGGAGTAATCTCAGTACGAGAATTGTAAAGGCTTCACAAGTGCCCGGATCAAACTTGTGAGAGTGTAGTGGTTCTCAAGTACCCAGTTAAACTTGAGGAAGATAGTGGATTGAAAATCTCAGGAGGAACCTAGGGACTGGACGTAGGTCATCGTGGATTGGGCCGAACCAGGATAAATCACAGTTTGCATATTCTCTTCCCTAAGCTCTTATACTTCCAGCATATATCATTTAAATATCTAACTGTGATTTATGATTCATTACTTTCATATTTATTGCTTCCTCTAAGATGCGAAAAGATTTTCAAAGTTCTTAAGTTTTTTATCTTACACCCAATTCACCCCCCCTCTTGGGTGTCAGCCGGTTCTAACAGGTAAGAGGCATGGCAATTTGAGAGAATCCTTTAATGAATCTCCTATAGTAGCCAGCCAATCCTAAAAAGCTTCTTACTTCAGTCACCAACTTTGGAGCTTCCCATTTCAACACGGCATCTACTTTACTAGGATCAACGGCTACCCCTTCAGCTGACACCACGTGGCCAAGGAAATTCACTTCCTTAAGCCAAAACTCACACTTACTCAATTTAGCGTACAGCTGGTGATCCCTCAATATACGCAATGCAATATGTAAATGCTCTCGATGCTCCTCCTCATTCTTAGAATAAATGAGAATATCGTCAATAAAGACAATAATGAATCGATCTAGGTATGGCATAAAAATCCGGTTCATATAATCCATGAAGACGGCTGGAGCATTGGTTAACCCAAAAGGCATAACCAAAAACTCATAATGCCCATAGCGAGTCCGGAAAGCAGTCTTTGAGATGTCCTCAGCCTTAACTCTAAGCTGGTGGTAACCCGATCTTAGAGAACACTACGGCTCCCTTAAGCTGATCTAGTAAATCATCAATCCTAGGTAATGGATATTTATTCTTAATTATGACCTTATTCAGCTGTCTATAGTCAATGCACAACCTCATACTTCCATCTTTCTTTTTGAAAAACAACACTGGTGAACCCCAGGGAGAGACACTTGGTCGAATGAAGCCTTTCTCGAGCAACTCTTCTAGTTGTTTCTTCAATTCTGCCAACTCTGATGGTGACGTCCGATAAGGGGCCTTATAAATTGGGGTTGTACTTGGCACCAAATCAATGGTGAACTCGACCTCTCGCTTCGGAGGCAGTCCAGATATCTCTTCTGGAAATACCTCAGGATATTCTTTTACTACATTGATATGATCGATCCCAACTTCTCTATCCACATTGATAGAGAAGAAAACTATATAGGCTTGACAACCCTTTCTGATACACTTATCTGCTCGAGATGTTGACAACAACATCGGGACTATAGGGGCTTCTACGGATATGGTATTCATGGCGTAAGTGGCCACCTTCTTCTTACAATGAAGTATGGCATCATTGTCCACTAGCCAATCCATACCGATGATAGCATCTATGCCTTTTAGTGGCAGACATACTAAATTTACTATAGAATCTCGGTTTTCAAACCGAAGGGTAATACCCACACAAGCATGTGCGGTTATCACAACAGCTCCAAGAGGGGTAGAAATTTTCAAGTCATATGGTAGAACAGATATAGGGAAATCGTACTTCTTAGCACAATCAAAAGATATGAAAGAATGTGTAGCACCCGAGTCAAACATTGCAATAATGTCATGACCATGAAGAGAAATAGTACCTCTAATAACATTAGGGGATGCTCCTGCTTCTTCTTGAGTCATGGCATACACTCTGCCAGGAATAGTGGGACGACCACTTTGGTTGATCTGCTGTTGTTGCTGCCCCTCGGGACAATATCGCATGGTGTGGCCAAACTTATGACACTGAAAACATTGCCAACATTGGCCAGTATGAGACCTCCCACATTTTGGGCAAGGATTATTAACGCTTGGGGCTGATATTGCCATTTCACGACGAGGTTGTTGGCTTACTCCAGCATAGCTCCTCTGACCTTGTTTCCTCGGGAAGTTACTCTGAAAATTACTCGGTCGAGATCCACTCCTTTGCCCTTGACTCGTTCTACCAAAGTTCCTTGTACTCCCAGGATGAAATCCAAATGGCTTGTTTTCTCCACCCACCGGTCTAAAAGTGGAGAACTTGCCCTGATTATCTTGGAGTTTGGCAGCCTCGATTTCACGCTTCATACGTGCAGCTATCCTCAAATTGGTGCAAGTTTCCTCAAAACTCTTTATATCACGCATTGCCACAAAAGGTTTTAATTCTGGCCTAGCCCTAGTAATCAGTTGACGTGATTTCCAGTCCGGGTCGTCTTTTTGTTGTAAGTAGGTCACATATCTGGATAAGTCGATGAAAGTCGCAATAAACTCATCCTCGTGCATGTCATCCTGTCGAAGAGCATAGAATGTTGTTTCCTTCTCATGTCTTAATGCTGGAGGGAAGTAATGATCGAAGAACTTAGTTCTGAACTCCGTCCAAGTTGTCCTTGAATTATCTAAACCACCCGTGCTTTGCCACCATCTTTGAGCAAGATCCCTTAACAGAATAATGGCCACTCTGGCCTTTTGATATTCATTACAAACAACAGCTTTAAAGATAGTCTCCAAACTCTCGATCCAGGCTTCAGCCTTCAGTGGATCTAAATCTCCATGAAACTTTTCTCGATCATGATGATGAACATCTTTCCACACCTTATTAATAGCTAATTCTTCAGGATTGGGTTGTGATGATCCCTCACCCCCAATATTCTTCCCAGGGCCAGGGCCTTCATAATTAGTTGAGCCAACTGGCTCGTTTTTCCGTGATGCTTCTATACTGGGCTCAGAAGCCTCATGATCTTTTGGCTTTGGAATGCCCCCCTCTTCTCTTATTTTCTTTTGAAGATCTCCCTCAAACTGTTGAAATCGTGCATCCATAGTTGTTAATAATTTATCCAAAAGAGTCTCGTTTTCCTGAGACAACTGTGGTTCAACATTTTTTGGAAGTGGGTCAATGTTGGAGACAGTCTTTCTTGTATTAACCATTTTCTCCCCACCTAAGGATGAAACCTTATAATAATTAGGATACAACCTATAGCAATACAAAAACACAGGGAGGTTATGTGTGAAAGAATATATTGCCACTAAAGCTCTGATACCAAGTTGTGAGATCCCCTCCTTAATAATAATATAATATTAACTTATCTTTAAAAGTTACTCATTTCATTCATTTTTTTTTATTTTAAAGGAAAGAAAGATTACCATGGTAGAAAAGAGTTCAAGTAACTATTTGAGAACTCTACCATGGTAATAAAAGATTTAAGTCATTACCATGGTAGAAAAGAGTTCAAGTAACTATTTGAGAACTCTACCATGGTAATAAAAGATTTAAGTCCCTACAGTTATCATATCAAACATTTCCATTTCAAAACCAAGGTTACCCAATTTTATATGATAAACAGAGTACGTAGAGGAATTTAAGAGTTTACAAAATACGGTCCCTAGTAAGTGGCAATATACATTCCTTCAACACATAACAATGAGCAATCATGTGGGAGCTCCTACTCAATTTAATGCCCTTTATCATTCTATTATTAGCATAGAAAAAGCAATCGTGATAGCACGTTCTAGACAAAGATAAAGAAATAAGAAGATATTGGATCTCCTTGCCTCAATATATAATACAGCTACACCTTAGCCATAATACGGCTGGAAAGTAGTAGGTTAGACTTCCCAGAACTTAAACAAGCATAGATCCAATCCACCCATCATGATGGAATCCCATACATAACAAAACTTCTCCAAGAAAATCCCATTCAAATCTATCATAGGCTTTGTTTATATCTAATTTCAAAGCCACTTATGGCTTACTTCCACTTTTAACCGTGAGATAGTGAAAAGCTTCTTAGGTGGTTAAGATATTGTCAAATGTAAGTCTTCCTAGCACAAAAGCTCTCTGATTCGATGTAATAATTGAATGCATCATTCCTTTTAGCCTTTAGAAATTACTGTTGGTATTGGTAGGCACAAGAGAAAATTAAAATTCAAAAGTTTTGTAATTCTTATCTTGGATCTGTCAACGACATTTAAATCAAGTAGTAAAGTAATGTACCTTTCTTATGTGTTTCCTTTTGATATCAAGAAGCTAACAACTCGGAACAGCTCCCTCTACCGGTATCCACACAAATAGGAATCCAACATGAACAGCATGCTAGTGCCACCAACATCCTTCTCTAGAGTTTTCTTTTCTCACGGTTCTCTAACTATCTTTCATTACATGTAGAAAACCCTAGCTCACCCTTTAAATAACTAGTCAAGGCTTTCAATTTTAGGATGGATATTGGATTTTTAAAATTAATCTTAATTAATTTTGAATCCATATCATATTTGTTAAACCCTTTAACATTTTGATATTTACAGAGTAATAAACGCATAATTCAATGGGCATACAGGAATAATATAGATATATTGATATTTAGCACTTGTTTACATTACAAGAAATCCCCATAGGGTTTGAAAAATATATACATATTCCAAAATATACAAAATAAAACTATTGATAACCAACTACAACTCTGATTCGAACCAGAATCCTCAATCGCCTATATTTATGTTTTTGCCCCTAGAGCCGCTACCTTCTGTTGAAATAATTTAAATTTTGGGAAAAGGGTGAGATTCGAACGAATCTAAGTAGCAACATGCAATCAATCATATAAATGCGATAAATAAATATGCTATGCAACATATAGTGTAAATAAAAATTCAACTATATCCGGTATACGCATGCAATTCAAGGCCAACTCCCCTACTTGTCTGAGCATCCCAACTGAGTCCCAAACTACATCTAGGTAATATGTCCCAGGCACTATTCATATCACTGTGCCCTAGGCACTCTATTCACCCACAGAATATGGAAAACACAAAGCATACAAATAATGACATAATTTATGAAAAATAGAGTTACTACCTTAAATCCCCTTCTTCTGCTCGTTAATTGTTGCTCAACCCTGACTTGGCTTAGGAAAAATGTCCCGTCCTATCCTAAAATTCCAAATTTACAAGAATTCAGTTATTACTCATTCAAGTACTATTCCAAACTTATTTTGTTGGTTATCTTTACCTTTAGAGTTCAAGGTAATTACATTTTTGCTATTACCTTTTAATTTCGCACATTGACTTAAATTGCCAGAATTTTCACCAAACTTTGAAAATTCATAACTTTATTTGCAAATGTCCAATTGCTATGGTTCTAAAGGCTATGTGACCTCTATTAAGTCTATTTGTAAGAAAAAAATATTTCCTTTAACCAATTATGTGCCAGAATTCCAGTATCAGCATTTTTTGCACACTGCTACCACAACATTCCAGTCATACAATCCAACTTCAATAAATCATAACTCTTAACATACTAATCCAAATGGGACAATTTACATATCAAATTAAAGTTTGATATGTCTACTTTTATTTTGGAAAATCTCAAATTCATTGGACACCTTTGGTTATCAAAAAACACATGACAACAAGATTGCCACACAGAATCCTAACTTATAGCAAGTTCACATTTTAAGAATTTTGTTCCAATGATCCAAAATTCATAACTAGAGGCTATTCTCATATAGTTTTTCATGTAGAACACAATGGAACCATCAGAAACACAAAATTCTAGCTCTAAACCTTATTTCTATAGCTGGCCAAAAGTTTGAAGAATTAAGGGAAAATTTGGTTTTCATGATTCCATTTGATTAGACTCTTTCTTTTCACTTGTAATCATATGATTAACCTCTTAAACACTTATTAATCGTGATTTGTGGAAAATTTAGGCAGCATAACCCCTTATGGTTTCATCATCCCAATTTACAAAAACCAACCAAAACAAGCTACAAATCAACCAAACAACCACAACAACAGCACAAATCATCACGAGAATCAAGTTTTCTTAGTTACCTCTTGATTTCCCCTCTTTCTCTCTCTAGCTGTCGTCCCACTCCTCTTCTTTCTCTTGGATTTTTGCTTGCTACATATGTATTTCAAGATGGCATAGAAATTAGAGAGGGTTGTGCATGATTTAGAAGGCATAAATACTTGGATTTCAACCTTCTTACCTTGATCCTTGCTTCTTGAACTCTTGCTCTTTCCCTTTATTTGTTCTTGCTTCTTCGAAGCTCAATCTCTCTCTCTCTCTCTCTCTCTCTGTCTCTATTCTTTTTGCTGCTTGAAAATATGAGTGCTTGGGAGAGGATAATTATCCTTTCAAAATATCCCAATTCACCTCCTTACTAAATTGTTATTTTATTACAATTTCACCACATATTTTCCTTTGACTTTTCCATCTTCATCTTTTTGTTTTTGGCCAAAAACATTTCCTTTTCCCTCTTTCCATTCACTTGGCCGAAATTTATGGCCCATTGGAAGATTTAAATTGCATCTTGAATTATCATAATTTACCTCCTCAAATATTACAACATTTACCTACAATTGTTGACTTCTCAACATCTTTTTACTTGGCTACAATTTCACCTTATTTAGGCATATTTATCCATCAAGATGTATTAGCTTCTTGCTCCCTCTTTTGGATGTCCAAGACCTTAACAGAAAGGAAAAATATTGGCTTTTTAATTTTTATATAGCCAATTGACTATTTTGCCCTTACATTTTTGCATTTAGTTTGGGCCTTCTTTTCCTCTCTATTTGGCCAAAAATCACATTAATTGAGCCCAAGATTGTGTTCTTCCATCCATTATTTTGGGCTTTAATAATGGACTTTTTGGAAGACAAAAATTACACTTTATGCCTTGTTTTGGCCTCATTTTTGTGTAGCCTCTTGTAGGGGTATTTTTGTCATTCCAATTGCACCAAAACTCACTATTTTATTCCATTTAGTATAATAAATATACATAGGATATTTGGTGTATGAATTTTGGGATATTACAGTATCAATCAACACTTAATTGTCTTTTAATAAGCAAATTAAATAAATATGGCTTAATTAAATCTGTCCAACAGTATTAATTTAACCTATTTATTTCATCTGAATAAAGAGCCAATGGAAATAGATTTAATTTATCTTTATAAATTAAATCCCAGATATTATGTCTTTATCATGTTTGTTATTAAATTTAATTTATCAGGTAAAACTAAATTTAAAACTAACACAATATAATAAAATTATCATATATATATATATATATGTTCGTGCACCCTAGATTAACCATTACATTCATTAAATCTAGATATATTAGATTCCATAAATCTAGACATTGTAGCTCATGTTGGGCTATTTTTGTGTGCAACCCTATAGGCCTATATGAAGTTGGCAACGGTCCAATGACTATACTAACCCACAAGTCGTAAGTGGCCTCTAGCAAGACATTATGACTACCAAATTCACATGAGGATTCATAAACAGATGCAACATGTCATACAACCATATCACATCCCTTTTATCACACGATATTTCAGTCAAGGATGAGACATGGAGAATGTCATCTTCTTATTCCTAACTTTTACTTTCTCAATCCTTGAGTAGTTTGACTATAGAATTGGAAACTCCTTTCTATCATAGTATGGCCATACATTTCTTAGACTCACTCATCGAGGGGCCTAGTAATATCTCTTTACTAATCTGAGGGGAAAATTCCATCTTGACCATTCACATTCCTTTGCATGAAAACCACCAAGCCCAAACATATCCTTTATCATCACTTAGTCAAAGGTGACTTTTGACTGTGTCAAAGCTAAGTGACTCTCATATAGGAATCCCTGATGATCTCAGGTCAAAAGGGCATAGTGACATGGTTATACATGAGACAAACTTATGACTTGATCCATGTAGCTTTCTCATAGCAGGTCGGTCCAGCACCTTGTACTCTTACAAATACCTAGGACTTTGATTCGTATCTCCATTCCTCTTCAAAGTCATACTAGCCTTATTTCATCTTTGCTCCACCATAGACGATCGACCAGGACATTTAGGACAATCATTATGATTTATCCAAAGATAGTTATCATAGTGATCATGCAAATAATACGATAACAAAAATGGAGAAGCTCATTGAATTACAATGTTCAAAGGACAATGCTTGGCCCCTACGGCACAATTTCCAATAATTACTTTATAGAAAATCTTATTGAAGTTGAATAATCTAATCAGTCTAAACTGACCTAATAGTTTAGCATTATCCACCTTCGATACTAACACCGAATCAATAGTATTTGATTTTTCTAAAGAAAATCCATGCTCAAAAAATTGCTGAACTAAAACTAGCACCTCATCACCTATCACATCCCAAGATTTTTGATAAAAAAATTCCAAAAAACCCATATGGTCCCCAAGCTTTCAAAGATCCCTATTGAAATACAACACTCTTAACCTCTTCATTTGAAATTTTCCTCATTAATAAATCATTCACCTCATCAATCACTACTTTCTCCACAAATTGTAGAATAACTTCAAAATCCCATTGTCCTTCTGTTGAAAAAAGTCCTTGAAAATAACCTGAAAAAGTGCTCCCAATATCCTCTTGGCTCTCTAACCAGCTGCCATGTTCATCTTCAATCCTAAGAGAAATTGGGTTACCAAAATTGTGAAATTGGGTTAAATCTAATTGGTTTTGGGCTTCTTATCTAAGTCTACATACAAGTCCACTTGACCATGCCAATTAAGAGAAATTTAAATGAATTCCTCTCAACCAATGGAGTAGGTATCTTGCAAAAGGGGCTACTTCATCACAACGTGGCGAACCAATTTCAATCCCCACTAGGAGAGTTGTCTACATTTAGTCTATAGAGGGTCGAACACACAACTTCACATGAGGGACACTCAGACGAATTAAGAAATAATATGACATATAGAATTAATAAAAGGTGCAAGCTGATTCTTATAATGAAAGTCACCTACCAATCGCTAATCAATCTACACAAGGCCTGATAAACATAGTGCGGTCTAATCCCAAATAAATCTTATGGTTTAGGCTTAAAACATATAATTGTAATTGTCATTAAAATTTATTTTTAATTTTTAAGGCATGGAAAATCCAACACACTACCTCCTGTTCTTAACAATGTGCTTTCAGTTATGTGTTTTGAAATTAAAAAAAAAAAAATCGGAACTTCTTTTTGATGTTTTGTTACGTTTGTTTTATATAATTAGAGAAGATGCGGAGAAGATTATATTTTTATTGATAACAATCATGCTAATAAGGATGACTTTTGTTTCATCCTTCAGTTTATCATTTTAGAAATGTTTTTTTTTTTTTTGAAATAATGATTTGAACATATTTTTTATTTAAAACTTGTTCTAAAATGTTAATCAACAAAATTGTTTTTAAGAACAAAAAAAAAATAGAGAATAGAATTAGACAAGCACATATAGTCTTGAAAAGAGACAAAAGAAGAATAAAAGATTACCTGGATGATGGGAATATAATATAATATTACTACTAAAGTGAAGAGATATACACAAACTCCATCACGGAGACACAGTACAAGTGTAAAGCTCTCTCTCCCCTTTGGCTCTAAAATATTATATTCCATACAAATCAAGTGGAGAATAAGTATTTCCAAATCTTAAGCACTTTGAAGTTGTTCAAGTCTCTCTAAGACGACATTGCCAGGGAGACAAGTGCTAGCTTCATGCTCACCAGTTTTTGCTGGATCATCAAGTGGAAAAGAAGAACAATCATATGATGAACTTTATATAGCAGAACAATTATTGCTTTGGCGAAATAATCTTGTGGTCGGGATCTGTTATTATGTTGGTGACAACCACTTCAATGGGCTCAATTTCTTGTTGGGTTTTCTCTGATGACACCATCTGAGTCATCGTTTTCATTTCTTTGCTTTTACCCCACAGCACAACGTACAGCCCACACACTATCAGCAATGCTCCAACCACACTGCACAACAACGTTAACAAATAATTAAACACCAAATTATTGATTATGAATGTTTAATATGTTTGATGTGTGTGTGTGTGTGTGATTTAGTACTAATTATATATTATATATACCTTCCTAAATAGAGATTCTCATTCAAGGTCAAAGAAGCAGCAAGCGCCACAATTACAAGCATTAAAGGGTTGAATGCTGAAGCAAACACTGGACCTCTCATCCTTACACACCATGCTATCACAATCACCACTATTCCAGACGCAACAATTCCCTGCAAAATTCAACAAGTTTTTTTAATAAATATTTTTTTATATAATTATTTGAGATCAGATACTGTGATCATCAGATCAAATTCAAGCTTAGTGTCAAGTTTAAGTGAGATAACTAACTTTCTCAACGTGCTTTATTTTATCATCTACAATGTTCAAATGCTTAACTTTACTCCATGAGATTTGAGTAACTTTCACTAAGCACGATAAAATACTCCTCTGGTCCTATTTATAAAGTAGAGAAATGAAGTTATTTTTTGTCCTATTTATAAGTGGTCATTAATTTTGTATATGAATGTACAATTTTTACCCTTCATTTATTATTGTGTACACCTTAAGTTATTAAATTTCAAGACAATTAGTGAGATTTGAGGCCTTTTTGTATTCCAATAAAACATGTTGGAGGTGACTTATAAATAGGATCTGATGATTTATTGCTAATATATACAATAACTTACTGAGAACGAAACTGCAAGAAGCCTAACATTCCAACCCAACTTCCATTGGTTCCAATCTCTTTCCATGCAGAGACCAAACACTGTGGCTTGTATTGCTCCCATTGTAGACATCAATGATGTGCTTGAGAGATGGCATGGATATTCTGCACTCATCTTAGCCTGTGCCATCAAGCAAAACATATCTCTTAATTGGACATCAAATGACATCAAGATGAACAAGAAGTTAACTTAATTATTTGTACGTTTAAAAGTTAATCAATTAATAAGTAAATAAAAAATTAAACTGACCTGAATAATTAGCCAAAGAGCATAGGAGAAGCAGCTTGCAATGGCAGCGAGAACACCTAGCGATTCTGAGTGAGCATGATGTCGTGTAGTCAGTACGTCTCCGTTTTGGTCATGATGTGGATGCAGAAGGTTAATGTGAAAGGACCAAATGTGAATTTCAAAGCCTTTGTAGAAAGTGAGAAGCATTGCCCCACCAATTCCTATTACTGTTCCTAACACCTTCGCTTTTCCTCCTGCTGCTCCCAAGTTTAATCTTTCAAACCTTTTTACATTTAACGCCAAAAAACAAAATTTCAAATAAGTATATCTCTGTTAAAGTTTTACGAATCATAATATAAATTACTATTAGGTAAGTTTAATTATTTTGTACTAACTTCTTTAAGAATTAACTAAGCAAAGTCAATATATTATGTATATATATGTTATAAAATTTTTAATAAATCATACTTCAAAATAGTCAGGACTAATATGATTTATTTTTAGATTCTATACAATAAATTTATGATCTACAAATACAATATAAAAGTTCATAGTGATATGTATAAGTGCAACTTGTTTGACAAACATATTTAGTTTTGGTAAAGTGGCTTAAAAGGAAAATAAGTGAGTCCCAGATAGGAGAGGTATGTCTCTCAACACACAATATCTTATTATAACATAAGAGAGCATTTGGATGTTCATTTTGTAATGTATGATCAATATGTGACTTCAGCATATATTGCGTTAACAAAAGCAAATTTATATAAATGAGCATGTTGATAGTTAATTATTTATAAAACAAACTAGAGATATGGTTTATTAAACAAGGAAGAATTTTAAAAAACCAAAAGAGTTATTTTTCTTTTCGTCATGCAGATACACTTTATTTTTAATAATATTATCTATCCCTTTAAACTTCTGTAGCCTCGTGGAGGTTATTGATAGAAATATATAATAGTGGATTACGACACGTAACTTTAATTTCCACTAAGATGTGATTTCAACAAAGCTTTGTTGAACATGTTAGTTAATCAACTATTAACATAAAAAAAATATTTTACGCTTAGTGTGCATACAAAGTAAATATTTGGCAAAGGGAAAAAATGGAGACAAATATTCTATATACCCGCAACAGACAGCGAAGATGAAAGTGATGGCTGGAATAAGGTTGTAAATAGCAGAAACAAACGTCGCCGATGTCAAAGCCAGAGCCTCATAGTAAAGATTTTGAAATAAACTTCCCCTGAAATATAATTAAAAAAAAACATATAAATCATATTAATTTTGTACAATCCGTTATGAAAATATAGGATTTAACCAACTAGTTTAACTAGTGAATAGACAAAACCCAAATTAATAACTACTCCCTTTGGTCCTAAATATAGCAGCTATATAACTAATTTACATATATTAAAACAATTAGTTGAGGTAGCTATTTATAATAAATGTGTATTGGTTTATCTAAAATTCAATCATTTGCAATAAAAAAAACTACCCTCATTAATGAAGACCCTTTAAGATGTGCAATCTATAGGATTTATTTGGAAAAAAAAAATTATAAATTCAGGATAAAAGTGGATTGAGATTTTACATGCATTCATAACCAAAAAAAGGGGGGCACTCCCTAACTAGCTCTTACATTTATGACTGAAGGGAATAAAATAATCTTGAATGAATACTTATACCAGTTTGACTAGCGACTTGATTATTAAAAAGAAGGTATATATACTTTGTTTTTTCAGTGTTTAACCCTAAAACTAGAATATCCAAAAGATAATCTAGGACATATGGAAAATGGAAGAAATATATACCCAAATAAGCCACAAAGAAATGCCATGAAAAGCACTCTCCAAGTGAGCTTTGGTCTCTTGTTCCTGTCAAGCATATAGGCCAGGTAAATATAATTAATGAACTGTAAGTTGAATGCTAGCTCCGCTCCTTAAAATAAGATCTCATTTAAAGTGAGGAGGAATCAGACCTTTCAAAGACAAGAGCAAGAGGAACAGTGAAAGCAGATCCGAAAAGAAGACGATACACAGTAGCGATCCTCATGCTCATTCCGTCATTAACGGCAAGCTTGTATAACACATTCACTGCTGCAAATGCAATCTGCACCATCACCATTAATATCACCGGTTTTAACCCATTCAACATCTTGCGTAAATTCTCCATCTTCCCAAATATGACTAGTTTCTGAGTGTTATATATATATATATAGAGAGAGAGAGAGAGAAGAGAGAGAGAGGTATTGGGGTTGTTGTGTGGATGGTGAAGAGCTGCGAAACTTGTGTGTATATATAGAGATGATTAGGTTCATCAGTTCAAAGGTGGAAGAGTTTGAATAATATGGATTAATGGCTTCGATGCAATGAATGAATAGGAATTAATAAAGTGATAGTGACTGGACCAACAAGAGCATGTGGTGTTTAGTTAATAGTAATCAATATGTATGTTATACGTTTCCTCCGGAGAAAACAGAATATTTTATTGTCAACTAATATTTACTACAAAAAAGTTTGAAATATAGTATATATTTTACTATCGCCATGCATGTTTGAAAAAACATAATAGATATAAATCATTTTTTTCTATCCCCAAAAGAATGGCAATGCTGATGTGCTGTTAAGCTGTAATATAATGAAGTAAGATTTAGAAAAAAGGTTTGTAGAATTTATATTAAAAAAAAATATGAATGTTTACGTCAATTTTAGGATTTGTGTACAAAAACTAGATGTAGTTTTAATCAAATTTATCAGTAAAATAATCATCTTTTAAATTAAAAATATTTACATAGATTTCTCGGGAGGGTCCATTATCTCATCTAAAATAAATTATGTGGGATGAAATAGAAAATAAATGAAAATGATATAATGAATAACAAAACTAAATCATGCAACCTATCATCATATTTTCCATTATATATATAGAAAGGAATAAATATTTTATTTTTTATAAAAATTTGGATAGGTGAAAATAATGTAATAATAGAACAGAAAGATCAGATGAGTTAATGACCGTAATCCTTATGCTATAAAACAATAAAATCAATTATTCCTAAAAATAATTACCCTATGTAAAATTTATATAATAATAAATATTATATGTTTGTACGAAAAAAAAAGGACAATCTGGGGTCACTTTTGATTTATTCTAACTAGCCGAACCCATTCCCCTTCCTAGCGGCTAGGCCTAGAAATTGAACTGAGAACCTCTAGGGAAGAATAAAACGTTAAGCCGTGGGAATAATGAATTATGGCTTCAAATAGTGAGAATTTTATCCCTAACCTATACAGTCAAACGCACGTGCAAGGAATTGAGTTTTTTCCTAAAATTACACTTTTTTTAAAAAATTTTAAACAGAACATAGACATTCTTTAATTTTTGCTAATCATAAATTTGTTAAAAATCCTACACAAATATACCCTTTTAAATAATGATTAATTATACATACTTTCGTTGAATTTTAACAATGTTATATATACAAACCTCTTTCAGATATCTTTAAAATATTCATGAAACTCTTACTTGGAAAAGATATTTATATGTACTTTCATATCTACATGTATGTGTATTTTTAGCAAAGATCGGATAAAATTTGCAAAATTTTATTTCTCCATCCATTTCTAAATCAAAGAACTAGTAAATATTTTACTTTGATCCTAAATATAACACATTAATCCACTTTATTTTCCAAATTCATAATTTTTCTAAATTATCCTTCTTTTTTGGTCAAACTAAATTATCCTTCTTAATTGCATTCATTAAGAGGGTTTTCCATTGAGGAAGTAACCCCTCATACATGCAAATGAGTACTTGAATAAAACCAACATACATTTAGTTACAAATAATTAATTTAACTTATTTTATTAATTTTTACAAATTAATTATCTAGCTCCATACATTCAAGATGGGATGGAGTAATTGTTTTTAACAGAGATTTGAGTAGGTTTTAAAAATAACAAATGAGGGGTCATGTAATTCAATATAACTCAAAAGAAAAATCAAATAATTAACTCTCTTTTTCTTATATAATACTTTTAAAATTTCAAAAAAGGAGAAAACATATTCGTCTGATTTATTTCTAATTAATAATGATCTGTTTTACTGACCAAACAAAGGAAAGACAAAAGAAGTATAATTGGAGCAAAAGAGAGCCTCTCGTTTTCCACAAATCTTAGGATGTAAAGCCAAACGAGAGACACACTTTTAAGAAGTTTGGTCTATAGAGGACGTCTTGTCCACTTGGCCAACGAGACCTTATGCTTTTTTATTATGGTGCTTCAACTTTATTCAGATGGATACATACATTTATCCAGTTAACAGAACCTGATGGCTGTGGTTGAGATAGATATTTAATTTCGTGCATGTTACTTATTAGTGCAGATTCAATTCATCAATCAGCACTTTCTATGAATTATTTAATAAAGATATTAATGTCAAATTATTGTACATGCATGTGGAAATTATGGAACAGTATTTTGCTTTGCCTTTTTTTTTTTTTTTTTTTTCCTCTTTGGCTGGTTTATATTCGCTTGGTTCATGTTCTGTTTTGTGTGCATTGTTTTTTGGCTGCAGCAAATCAGTAGCAGAAATTTTTGATGAGTTAGATTCTAAAAATCTAATAAAGTAAATGAAGTACTTAAATTTAAAAGTGTTGTTTAATTGCAAACAAAGGTTAATCTAGTTAATAAAGAGTTGACACATAATCCATACAGTCGTGCGTTCAAATCCCACTTGCTGAACTTGTTGGTGGACCATTTGTAAGTACTTTTATAAGTGTTCTTTGAACATTGAAGCATGCCCTATACCTCTAGTGAACCGGGACCAACTGATCACCTAAACTTTTTTTATACCAAAAAAGTGTTGTCTAATTTGTTTAATTTGTTTCTACAAGGAGCATAATAGCAATTAATTTTCCTTAGGTAGTGAGGGTCTAGGTTCGCCATACCCCCCCCCTAACACACACACACACATATAACGGTTAAGAATTGAACAGTTGACCATCTGATTAAATGAAGAAAGTGTCTACTGCTCACGCTAATTAACCTGAGTTGATAAGTACTGTTGCCTAATTTATGAATAAATTGAACTATTAACCCTCACTTATAGGTAAAAGCAGCATACAATATGAGAAACTCATGCCTATAATTATATGCAATAGTTTTTTTTTAATCTATGAATATGGATTTTTACTAATGTTATATGATGAAAATTTTGTAGTATAGCAACGGATAAAATTCTTATACTATATATTAATAACGCTCAGGCCAATCTCTTGAGCAAGCTCAGGTGGTAAGAGTGAATGAAATGTGATATAAAAGAACCAAAATAACCACACACAAAAAAAAAAAAAAAGTAGAACTCAACCCAAATTTATTATGAAATGTGAAAATAATTTTTTAAGAAATAAACTCTTTGGTGGGCCGCAAATAAGTATCTTTTCTTCCCTGCAAAAGTTGTTTCGCAACTGTTCGTGTTTAAACCACAGGAGCTTAATAATTTGGCTTTGTCTTGTTTTATAGGTGCATAGATGTTTGTTGGTGACCTTGACTTCTTTTTTGAATGCGAAAAGATACCTTAAATTAATAATGCTATAGTGCGTTTCCGAGAAAGTAATTTCACCAATAATTTTAAATTTGATTTCAGCAGTTTCTTTTGACCAAGGAAAACACTTCTCATGAAATTTCCTTGAAACCTCATCTTATATATATATATATATATATATATATATATATATATATTGCCGGAAACCTCATCTTATATAAATAACACATGATTGTTCCTCCATATAACTTTTTTAACATGTACCCGGTATCCCGGGCATACCTCATTTCAATTGGAGGATTTGTCATAATTCAAACTAAGGACAATTATGACTAAGGACCAACTTTACAAATATTTTATTCTTAAGGATCAATAATGGTAAATATTCAATATGTCACTTATAAATTTTTGTTGTTTAATTTGAGTGGATATTAGTGTTAAATATCTTTTTAGATGTAAATTTGTGTTATGTGAATGGTAAATATTCATAGTTTGATTCGTAAATTTGTGTTTATGTGAGTGGTAAATTTGAAAGCCTTTTTATAATTAACTTGTGAATTCGGTCCTTCAGTATAATTCTTCCTTAAATCAAACGGGTAGGACTCTTTTAGGTGGCAAGTATTACTCCCAAGTATTTAACGTGGTTGCATTTCATGGCAAAAAAGAATAAACTTCGTAACAAAAGTCATGAAAAATCAGTCGTAAAATGATTTTGCTACATATTGTTTCATCACAAATAAGAGCATAAAAACTTTTGTGAAAAATTTGCAAAATATTCAATTGAAAATTTCGTCACAATTTTTTTTATTATGATGAGTTTCAGTCACACCTTTACAATTATAATATAACATTTAAGACAATTGTACAATAAGAACAGGTAGGTTATATAAAGTACATGACTCATTTTTCGAATTACATTGATACATAACATAAAACCCTCCCAAATTAGTTATCAGTAATGTGAGTTTATTCAGAAAAAAAGTAATTTGATCAATAATTTATGTTAAACATTTCAGCAATTTAGTTTTAGAATCAAAAGTTAATATCCTTGCAAAACTGGTGTATGATCATCCAATAATTTGTAATGAAGATATATAGTGTCAAATATTATTATGCATGTATGTGGTTTGGTACACTCGTTCTACCTTTTTTTATTTGGCTTTGTCTTGTTTACATATGTTTGGTTATGTTTTTTTTAATAGATAAACTATATATATATATATATATATGAAACTTCTTTTTTTTTTTTTCTTTTGTAATAAAGTGGCAGGAAGAAGAGGCACCCACAATTCTGTGGGCGGACGGAGTATCGTTAGCATGGTGACGATACCAGGCCAATACATATGCATAGCTTTTTTTTTAAAAAGAATGCTTTGATTAATGAGTTAAATTTTAAATATAAGACTTCAATCCACTTTGTTTTCCAAATTTATAATTTTTCGTAAACTCTCCTATTAATGGAACATATTAATTAAGAAGGTTTCCATTAAATAGTAGTTTCAATGCAAATGATTAAACATTGTTTTATTCAACAGGTATCATAACCTTAATGAGTACTCACTTGATCTTATTTATAAGTTACTTTCAGTTTGTTTCATATAGACCAATGTGGGTTTGGTAGACCCAACAACACACTTTGACGAGGCAAACTATGGTTTTGCCAAAAGTCAGCCAAACACCATAAAATTTTCCAGTAGCACTTTTTCAATTGAAACCATGGTTTACGGGGAAAATCATGATTTTGTATAAAACCACTTTAGTCTACCTTTTTAGAAGCTATTCTCCAAAATATATTCTTTAAAATCACTTTTATCACTTTTTTCATAAGATATTATCCAAACAAGAAAAAATATTAAACCTTATTAACTCTTTCTTAAAATGTTAAATTTTTCATTTTACCCCTATTTAATATACAATATACCCTGTAAAAAAAATGTCAGCATTATTATTAATGAAGGGTATAATGATAGACTCATATGAAAAATTCAATGATGCGACTTATAAATTGAGCAAAATAAACTTCTCTTTACCATATAAATAGGATTAGTAGGATTAGAGGAGTAATGATTAACAAGTCTTATCAAGGATCACTTATTAAAAAAATTTACATGTATATTATCCAAAGGTTGATCTTGGCATGGAGATTTTGTACTCTCATGTTAAGATGCTAAGTGTAAGTGAACTTGATGTGGGAAAAAGTTTCACACCAGACAAAATTTAGCTTAATATGAGATATATATATATATATATATATGTGCTCGCGCGCGGGGGACGCTCTTGCGAAGAAGAGTGACCTAAAGACTTAATCATTGTGTTAAAGTTTTATTTTAAAATGTAGGGTTAAGATGCAAAAATACACATATGATTATCTCTAAAGTGCTCCCAACACTAAATACTTTTTTGAGGTGCAAAAATAACTAAGAGCTTTCAAAATAGGGGCCAAAAGTCACATTTGCTGTTAAAGGTAGAAAACATCCGTTGCTTTCCCTTAATTTTGCCAACTGGAGTCCATATGTAATTTATGCAACCTTTGACTATAGATGATGTGGCAGTTGGGGGGAGTGGAAAACTCCAAAAAGTTGCCTTCCACTGCGAAGAGGTGGCTAGCTGGTGTTTGGTCTCCGGGGTCGGCTGAATCGTGATTTAATCATTTCACCACTAAAACCAAACCTCACACATAATCGTGGCTGGAAAACCAGAACTAACAAACCAAATCCCTTCTATGAAATGTCACTCCAATTTGGCTTCATTGACACAAATACCTACCATTACCACATCCTTCACCAACATTTGATTTCATTATACTCAAAATTCAACTCTTGTAAATGGTAAATAATACCTCATGTTCATTGGTGTTGGGAATCTAGTCGTTCGTGGCCAGGTTACTTTTATATTCTGGAATCTTCATTCCACGACCTTTAATAATTTGGGAGTCCTAGAAATTAAGAACATCACCTCCCACACCTTCAACCCTCATAAACCCACGTCTTGTCTATTCCAGAAAAACACAAAACAAAACCCAGAATTAAGTGAAAAGGTTAAACAAAAGAATTGATCAAATCTAGAATAAGAAGGATGACGAACTGTGTGACGCTGTTTGTCGATAAAGGAAAGCTCTTTGTAGTATTGAGTCTCCACGAACTCGTCCGGCATATCCTTTGGTAGCTCATCGGAGATTATAGCCCTAGGTTTGAAGAAACAACCGTGAGAGATAGTTTGAGAAATTCTGAGGGAAAAAAATAAAGAAACAGAGAGTTATTATGGAAGTCGTGAAGTTGAGATTGAAAAGACTGAAAGATGAGAAGATTGGGGATGTTGTGAGAGAAGACTCTGGAGGAGTGATTGTGAGGAGCGTTAGGGTCAGGTTCGCTCCGATTGATATCCTCTGTTGGCGTTATGGTCTTCTCCATTGGGCTCTCTCTCACTTCTCTTGCCACTCATGCTGGAGATCGTGTTGTTCGGAGACAAAACACCGTCCTCTTCACAGTCGACACCAGAATGCAACTTTTTAGCCCCACGGCCACATCATCTATGATCAAAGGATGAAAAAATCACACATGGACTCCGGCTGGCTAACTTTAACGGATGTTTTCTGACTTTAATGGTAACTGTGACTTTTGCCCTTGTTTTGGAAATTCTTTGTTAATTTCGCACATCAAAAAAGTATTTGATGTTGCATGCACTTTAGGAATAATCACATGTGTATTTTTACATCTTAACCCTAAAATGTAATAAACTTACTTACATCATTATAGATGATGGGACCCATATAACAATATTTATTATCTGGGATTGTTCCCTTTTCCCCTCAATTATTCGTATTTGGTTTCAGGAGTTAATTTTTCCTTTATCTGGTTTTATTTGGTGCGTATGTTTGGTGAGACCTTTTTTTAATGCTTTCTTTTGTCGCTAGCTACTATGGGTACCTTTTCTTCTTTTCTGAATGTGGTATGATTCATCAAATAGTGCAAATTCATTCGGAAAAAAGAATCACAATAATATATATTTAATTTAAGCACTTTATGCTTGTGAAAAGATATATGAACTTATTTTCCTGGAAATTTCTTGACATAGATCTTATAAAAACAACAACCCTTGATTATTACTCGACATAACCTTTTATGTGTGAATGTCTAACACATGTTATATATTAACTATAGGGAAAGCTTGAACACAAAGTGGCCAGCTCAACTTTAATTGATTATATACATTTTTGATAGAAGATATGATATTTGGTACTACGACCGATTCATATTTTGAATATTGTTGAGCCGTATACCAGGGAATCATCTATCCGAAAGACTTTCTTTGCATTCATATAGACTCAAACATAAGAGTTTGTAGTTAAGCAGTCATAACTTCTTCCACTAAAGCTAACAACATATATTAAATTTTGAACTCTTTTAATCAAGTTTGTATCTTGGATAGAATAATGTTTTGTGCTGTTTTTGTTACCATATTTTTTGTTGCTAACTAAAATTTATGTAATGGTTATCAAAGTAAAAATTATTTTCTATTGCTATCATGGAATCTTATGCAAATTTTCATTACAGCTAGATTTATTTTTCTATGCATTACACAAAGTGTAAATAATAGATCGTGATCTTCATGGTACGACCTAATCTGTATTATATATATATATTAATATTCTCAAGATATCAAAGGTTATATATAAGTACACAAACGTATGTTTGTATATTATTCTATTATAGAATGTTGATTTTTTTATTAAATAATTGATGGATCAATAAATGCATATCTCCCACTTTAGATTAAAAACAATGCTTCCAAATTTGTCATGTTTTATGGATCCATATAATGTTTGGGTAAGTTTTGTGGTGCCCTCTTTTATAGGTTCCAATATCTAACTTTGTGAAGAGTAGGTGTTGTCAGCTTTTATGTCTTGATAACCACTTCAAAAATTAAATCAAGGATTGTAATATAGGGTGCAATCTAGATCGTCTCTCGAAGAGCCTTTTATAATTACCTAACAACTAAGTGTAATGATTGACCTAAATGATAAAAAGGGAAAATTTGATCTTTTGAAACGACTTTATGGAATTTAAAATTAACTTATTCTATGCTCTAATTCTTTTTGGGATTTTTCTTTAAAATATGAAATGGAAGAAAAAAGGAGATCAATAATGGAATAACCAACTCCTCATAGCAGTGGTGCAAGCAATTCTCACTTAAAATGATTATAGGAAATTTATCATGCTAGTTCCAAAATGACTCTAAGGGCCACCACTTAGACTAAGCTTAATGTAGATTAATTAATACCAAGACACTTTGCATATTAATCTCTCTAAATTAAGTTGATTAAGCACTCTAGTAAAATAAGTTAGAAAAGTTAAAAAGTAAATATGATGGATTAATTAATTACTTGAAGGAAGAAAATTATGAAAAAGCAAGAAGCATGAATTATTTTCCTCTCCTCTTGTGAATTTCGGCTTAATAGAGGAATTAGGAGGGGGGAAATGAATACTTGGAAGATAATTGTGCCATGTGTAATAATCTTGAGGAAAGAAAAAAGCAAGAAGTCATAAAGACAAAGCACATGGTAAAAAAAAATTGGCGTTAAATATATTATTTCAAGAAAGATGAAGAGGATGTTTTTAAGAGCTTCTTGTCTCTTTCTTGGCTCATAATTTTGGCCAAAGAAAAGAAAATAAAGAGAGAAGAGAGCTTGAAGAAGCAAGAACAAGATAGAAGGAGCTAGGGTTCAAGAGGCAATAATCAAGACAAGTAATCTTGATTTCTAGTGTTTATTGTAACGCCCCAAAATTTATTGTAATTAATTGAAAATATTCAATAAAATGAAATGGTGAATTTTGGAGATGGTGAATAGTGCTGCCAGTGAAATTTCTTGTGACGTAGAGAGCTTGTATGTGATTTTATATGACCAAATGATGAAAAAGAAAAGTTTATGAGATTTTACAAGATGAAAGTAGATATTCTAAGCTTTAATTTGATATGTCATGGATAATTTTTGGAGCTGTATGTAAAAAGTTATGAATTTTTGAAGTTAGCCCAAAAAAACTATTGATTGTCTAGAACAACATCCAAAAACTTCAATTCCAGAAATTTTATGCTTTCATTTGGGTAAAGGCTATATTTTTCCTTGAAACTAGACTCAATAAGGGTTATATAGCCTTTGAAATCACTCCAATTCAATATCTACAAATTTAGTTATGATTTTTCAAAATTTGGGCAGAAAATCAGCCAGAAATTGTCACAAATCTGAAAATGGGAAAAATGTGACACAAGTATACATGTGACTTGAACAATGTTATGAAGCCAATTTAGACATAAAGAGAAGGAGCCTAGGACGTTTTTACATGGGCCAAGAGTGGGAAAATATGAGTTGCAATATAATTCGACTTAAGACCTTGTTACATGTACATAAAGCAAAGGTACACAAAAGTCAAAGAGTAGGTAATTTTGGAAGTGAAATAACTAAGTAATTCAAAGGAAAATACAATAGATTATAAAACAAATCATCTTCATCTTCTTCACTCCATTTCCATGACACAAGCAAGGAAAGTAAGAGAGAGAGAGAGAGAGTGTGTGTGTGTGTGTGTGTTTTTGTCATCTAGAGAGAAGGAGGAGAGAAATTGCAAAGGTAAGTTGATTTGCCCAGCGATTGGGTTTTAATTAGTGTAATTCTCTTCCTAAGCTTCCTCTCTACATGGTTTAACGTGGTTGTGAAGCAAAATCTTAGTGTTAAGAGGGCTAGGGTTTCAATCACAAGGAAAGAAGCAAGAGAAACCAAAGGTAACTCAAAAACTTCAATTATTGGTTGCTATTGCTGTTGTGGTTGGTTTAATCGATGGTTTTTTGTTGGATTTGTATGATTTGTAAATTTGGGAAAATGAACCCTAAATGTTATGCTGCCCAAATTTAGTCTAGTCATGTTTAGAATGTGATTAACTGGACTGGTTGATCAAATGATTAGAAGTGAAAAGAAGTAAGTTTTTGAAGTTGAAACACAAAAACACATTTTTCCTACCAAGAACATTAATTTCGTCTAGATGATGAATAGGGGAGAAGGAGCTGGAATTTGGAAATTTCAATGGTTCCATTAGATTTAGAAGGGAAAATTGTGTGGGAATACAAGTGATCATGATTTTTGAAAATTTGTACACAAATAGGGAATTTATTGAAGTGTAAATGCATGTTGTTTTATTATCTCCTGTAGAGCAGTGTTGTTTTGTCATGTATTTCATTGACCAAATCAAGTCAAAATGTAATGAAGCTTTCTAGGATTAAAGTAGACATATAGAGCTTCAATTTGATAGGTCGTTCACATTTTTTTGACTTTTATGCTAGGAGATATGATTTTTCAAAGTTATGTCTTGTTTCTGGACTTAATTCTAGAACAACAATAGAATTTGTGAAATTCTGGAATTTGGTAGTTGTAGATGGTGGTGGTTCATATATTTTCTATGTAGAGGACTTACGGGGGTTTCCATAGAACTTGGAATCACCCCATTTTCATATTTGTTAAATTAGTTATTATTTTTGGAAGTTCAGCGAAGAAATAGGACAGCTTCTTGGTTGCAGCCCAAAACCTTCGACCTACTTTTGGCTGTAGCCAATACCCCTATTTGAGCATTTTCACCTTTTTGCTTAGTTTAACTTTTCAAATCCTATGGGCACTTGTTTGAACTTCCAATGGTTGTCTAAATAGCCTAAAATACACTACAAAAAGTTGTTATTTAGTAGCGGTTAAAAACGTGTATTGGTAGCGGTTTTAACCGCTACAAACAGCATTAGTAGCGGTTCATAAAATCGCTACTAAATCTACTATTGCAAGTAGTTTTATAGTGGTTATTATTAACCACTACTCAAGCATAACAACCGCTACTATATTTATAGTTGTTCATTCCAACTACTACAACATTCTCAAGAAGGAAAACTTTTCTGGGAACTTTGTAGTGGTTATATAAACGCTACAAATATCAATCCTTAAAATTTTAATGGCAGGAAATGAAAAATTAAAACTTACCCTTTTTTTTTGTAACGGTTAAAAAACCGCTACTAATTTGAATTTTAAAATGGCACCAATAATTAGTAGCCATTCCATAACCGCTACTAATTTCAATGAAATTCAAATTTTGAGCCAAAAATTTAATTTCTTTTTTAATATGGAGGCTTATTAGTAGCATTTATAGAACTGCTAAAAATGTTTGTAAAATTGAAAAAATATACAATTATTTGTTTCTGTTTTTTTAATATTAAATTAGGTAGTTTATTATTTTAGTAGTTTAGCTAATTTAATTAGCTTATTATTAAATAGTTTAGCTCATTTATAATTTAAAATGAATGATTTAATTAAGTTGGATAAGTATGAAGATTGTATTGATAATATTATTGAGGATACATAGGTAATAAGAACTATTATGTTGTCTACTACAATATGATTATAATTATGTAAGGAAAATACAAAACAATGAGAAAACGTTCTTAAATATCTGAAAAAATAGTGAGAATAAATATTATGTGAAGGAAAAAAATATTGAAATAAAAAATTTAAAAACTTATTACCATATTTGATCACCTTAGTTAGCTTTTCGGCTCATATGAAAAATATTTGTAAATGAGAGAAAATGAAATAGGGGTAAGGTTAAAAGAAATGGGAGTGTTTGAAATGAGATGTAGTGGGGGTATTTATAAGGATATGCGTAGCACTTGTGGCGGTTAATGTAATGTGTTTTGTAGCGATTGTTATTAGTAGCGGTTATTTTAGTTTTTGCAGCAGTTTTATAACCGCTATAAATATTTTATTAATTTTTTTAAAAAAATTAAAAAAAATAATTTGTTTGATCATTCATCCTCACCATCCCTACAGAAATTGTGTAGAAAAATTATTAGTGATGTATTATTTTCTTAAAAACATTTAATTTAAATTATGTAAACTTAAAAAAAATGCACCGAAGTAGAGATAAATTGTCATCTCGCCTTCAGGAAAGAAGTTTTCAAAATTGGTGGGATGAAATGACTAATTCTTGTAGGTGATGTTATCGCCATCACCCATGTCATAAAGGTCTTGTGGCTTTAAATAAACTACCATGTGCCAATCCCTATGCCTCTCATCCTCGACATAATAAACCTGATATGCCTCTGAAGCAAGAATATACGGCTCATCATCTTGAGAATTACAAGTATTAATTGGCCATGAGAAATTGACTGATATGATGCCTAAGTCGTCAGTTATCAGTCCCTGAGAAGTAGTGGTTTTCCCACAAACACTTGAACAACGTCACGGTGAAACGGCTTTGGTAATTAAGTTCGACGATATCAAGAAGTTTTTCCTAGTAAGGGACACCTCCGAACTGCATCTTGGTGTCATTGCTGCTCGCATAACTCCTTGTCTCAAAGGTGCCATAAACACCCAAATTTTGAGTTTGTAATCCTTGATCTCGTTAAACCGTGCAAAACTTGAAACCACTGGCATTGTATGTTGTAAACCATTTTGCATTCTAAGCGCAAACCAGATTGGGAATTCTCTGTAGACCTTTTTGTCAACTTCGGATGATGTTTGTATATGGCTCCAGAGTTGATGCTTCACATGACTTTAGAATTCCCTGCAATTAATGATAGGAAGCTATCGATCATGAAATGTAAGCACAAAATATTACAAAAGATATAGAATAACATATGAATGTACAATTTTTTACTGAAGGAACGGTTCAACTTGAGTGCAGTTAATCAAGACATGTGTATGTACTTGCAACTTCTCAATTGTTGTTAGTCTGAAGTTCTTAGTTCCTCCAACTGGTTTACATATGAGGGATAAATGTTAGAACCAGCTGACACCCAAGAGGGGGTGAATTGGGTGTATAATAAAAACTTAAGAACTTTGAAAATCTTTTCTCATCTTAGTAAAAGCAATAAGTGTGAAGGTAATGAATCATAATTCAACAGTTAGATGAAATAATATATGCTAGAAATATAAGAGCTTAGGGAAGAGAATATGCAAACTGTGATTTATCCTGGTTCGGTCCAATCTGTGATGGCCTACATCCAGTCCTCAGGCTCCTTCTGAGATTTTCAAATCCACTATCTTCTTATTTAATCCAGGCACAAGAAAAGCCTTTACAATCCCACAAGTTTAGCCGGGTACTTGTGAAACCTTTTACAAATCTCTTACTCAAAATACTCCCCCTTATGGCAAGTCTTATGAGCAGAGCAATCCCAAATATCTTCCTCTCCTGCTTACTCGTGCAAGTCTTACGAGCAACAACGTTCTCTCCTGCTTACACTTCTGTAAGTCTTATGAGCAGCAACGTTTTCTACCGCTTGCACCTTGTAAGTCTTACGAGCAGAATGTCTTACTGGTAATTCTCTCTACATCTTCCCTCGTAAGGAAATCAACCCTCTCAAGGTCCCTCTACCTTGAGATCAACTCAGAAATATAGTTGAAAGTGTTTATAGACTCTCTCACAGAGTGGGTATAATACTCACTGAAGTACAATACAAATAATCACTCTCTCAACGATAAGTAATATAGAAACTGGAAAACAGAGAGTGTTTGGGTAGAAGCAGAGGATTCATATTTCTATCATTTTGCACATAGTTGCTCGCTGTCTCTGTTTTCTCTATTTTCCATCGACGTTGAATGCTCTCTCATTTATAGTTGATGAAGATGATGACCGTTGTGAGCATTCGTCCGTTGGAGTCATTTTGACCGTTGAGCATTTTTGAAAAACAAGCTACTGTCCATTGTAGAGTAGAGCATCCCGTTGAAGAATGGGATGTTTCATTCTGAGCTGTAGTGGGATGTTTCATTGTGAGTTGTACGTCACGTTGTAGAGCGGTATGAAGATGTTTGAATATTCTACATTCTTTCGTGGTGTGTCAGTTGCTTGTCGTGGTAGGTAGCCCTCATTCGGTCTGTAATGATAAAGTTCACCGTAATTGACTTTTATTTGAATCTGTAATCCGAACATTTAATATCCTGTTCCACACTTGAAATATATGTTAGCTATCATTTAGAAACAATAACAAGTGAAAACACAATGATTCAATAACATGTAACCATATTCGAATTGTTCGTTGAGTGATGATATTTGCCGTACGTGACCTCCATTCTTGAAGATGCAATCCAAATATTTAATCTCCTATTTTACACTTGAAATATATGTTAATTAATGTTTAGGAACAATAACAAGTGAAAACATAATGATTGTATAACATTTAACCACATTTGGATTGATTGCTGTGAGGCTCTGTTTTGTTTATGGAATTTACTAAGTTCTCCCTCGAGTGCAGTATGGCTCACTCGAGTGCATTTGATATTTTCACATTCAAGCTTCCTCTCAGGCAAACACTCGCTGCTCTTCACTCGCATCTGCTCGAGTGAATTTTAGACATCACTCGAGCACAACACGTCCTGCTCGAGTGCGGTTCTTGTTTTCACGTATATGCTTCTTCTCGGGTTAACACTCTCATGTCAAAAATTGCATGTGCTCAAGTGAGAAATAGTCTAATGCTCGAGTATGGATCCTAGTGCTCGAGTGTTGTAAATTTTTCCACGATTCAACTGCTTCTGGACATCACTCGCACAACTTTTTCAAAGAGTTTGTTTTTGCACTCGCGGGTGATGTGGGACCACTTTAGAAAAAATTTATTTATTTGATTCTAATGATGTATCATAAGAAAGCTCTTGCCATATGCATTCCAACACAAAAAGAATCAGCTCCAAACTCCTTGTATTCTGCAAGTTATGATCGAAAGAGTGTCTATCAGACTAGACTGCACAAGCGTCAGCTTCCAGAAGGCATAGCTCCTAGAATATACGTTCAAATTATGCAAATTACCTATCCATGGAAATCTTTTTGAGTCTAGTTTCATTTGGCACTGGTCTCATCTCAATCCGATGTGTGGTTTGTGAGTTATGCTCAAAATACCAAACCTGTGTTGAAACGTGATGGTGATTTCATTATCATTTTTGACAGATCAGATCTCCTTTATTTGGTCTTCTTTCATTGTGATCTTGGTGCACATTATATGTGTTTTGAGTCTTCATTCATATGCCACCAGTTTTGGGTCAATCCGATGTGTGGTTTGAGCGATATAACCAAAATACCGAACCTCTATCAGGCTGAACGTAAAACAGAGTAGAACAGAGTGTTCACCCCGTGCTCGAGTGAGTTCATCCCATGCTCGAGTGCAACACCTCTGGCACTCGAGTATTGAGCTCTCACTCGAGTAAAACTCCCCTAGAAGTGCCATAACTCACATATAAGTCATCTTAGCTTCGTATTAACCTATTCCAACCATCATTTGATCATAGAAGCCTCCGGTATCATCATAGAAACCTCCAGTATCACTTCTAACAACTTGAATCTTGATATTCTTGATAGATCTTCCAAGTTCTTCATTCTTCAATATCTTTCTTTTTGATTTTCCTCTTGATAATCATTGTTCATAATCCAAGTAAGCATCTCCTTGACTATCTTCAATTTCTTTTCTTCTTCTTCCTCTTGTTCATTTTCATTAATTCAATCTTCTTCATTCTTTGCTTGACTAATCTACAAAATATGTAACATTAAATATAGTAGTTAGTCAAAGAAATACATTATATAAACTTTTTGCTCTTATTATTTCACATCTATATTTGACATCATCAAAACTAATCATATATAACATTCTCCCCCTTTTTGATGATGACAAATCCTTTAAGAAAAATATGTCTGAATGAAGTGCAACATACATATATAATGCAACATACATATTTTTCTTACATTTTTCTCACATTATTTGACATCAGCAAAAAGTTTGAAATATATAAAGAAGTAAGGCTTGTGAAGAAGTAAATAGAGTAGAAATTACTTTAATCAAAATGAATGAACCACGAAAACAATTTACACTCCCCCTATGTGAAAGTACTTTCATTTTTAATGAGAGGGAACTAAAAAGGATTTAGAGAGGTTTTCAAGAAAACTTTTATAATCAAGATAAATGAAATATATGAAATGTATTCTTGAAATGTAAAGAGAGAAGGTTTAGAAATGCTCATGTAGATTTGGAAAAATGATGAAGCGCTCCATAAAGTCCGTTGCTTTATCCTTTGGCAATGCTAGTTCATGATGATGTACACCACACTTCTATTATGCAACTCAGATATATATTCATGTTGTTGCCAGGATTCTCCAATTGAGTTGAGCTTCTGTTTAGCATGTTCAATGCCAGTTATATTGCTTTGAATGTTGTAGCCAATATATATTCCTTGACTGAGCGTTAAAAACATCCTCAAGGTTGATAGAGTCTTCTTTTAGTATGTTGAGGAATGCTATTGCACAAAACAAATTCTCCTGTCATAAATTTAAGTCTTTCTATACAAAGAGAATTGTTAGTTTAATCAAGTAACAAACTATTCCTTTCCATATGATATATTAAAATTAAGATCATGAAAAGAACAATATAAGAATAACTCATCATCAAAACTAATCAAGACATGGTGAATACAGATGAGTATGTTAAAAGGATTTTCTTTCCAATAGGAGATAAGCTTTCAAGATATAAAACACACATGAATGTGAAGCTCCCCCTTAATTGATGCATGGTTTTAAAACTTGTCTTAGAAAAAATAGTTAATTACTTTCCTGGATTTGAGAAACCATTGGAAACTTTATAGAGAAAATGATTTTGACGGTATGAAGATTTAGAGAGAAATTAAATGGCAATGCTAATCAGAGGTTTTAAGAGATACAACCTAATATCACCTAAGTGGTTACTTGAGTGATTCTACTCAATCATGACACGATTGTATACTCAAGTGATACAACTCAAGGATTTTGAATTAAGCAAGAATACAATACCTCACTCGAGTAATATCGTAATCACTCAAGCTATAATCCTCTGTAGTCCATTAATACATCGTTGGCTAGTTACTTTCTGAATATATGATCTGACAATGTAATCTCTGTTGCTACTTGAAGATACCAAGTTGAGCTCGGAGTAAGACTTTATGCGCATATTGGCTTAGTATTTGCCCCTTGCTTAGCAAACATCATTGAGAACTTTAATTTCACCATAGCACATAACACCCTTATTTTGTCATCCATCATCTCAAATAGAACTTTGAAGTTTTTGTTCACTAAGTCACACAGCTACTTCATCTTATCATTGACAGATTATCTCAGCATTGTTTGTAGTAAGCTTTGTGTGAAAGAGTTGAACCTCCTCTCTCAGAAAGCCTTACACAAATGGACCAAAGAATGAAGGATCATTGAGACCAACTCTAGCAAAGTGTTGTCTCTCATTTATTGGCCTTGTTCACCATAGCTCTAGTGTAAGTATATCAGATAATCCAGTGAAGATTAGACATAGAGCTAGGATAGTAGTTAAGAATCCTCATAGGCTCATCAAGCTTGATGAATCTGTGCATCTCAGCATCTTCCTTTGAACATATCTGTTGGCTCCATATCATAGTGAAAATGTCTGATCACCTTGAAACGATAAGGAAGGTGGGTAGGCAACAAAGATTCATATTGGTTAAACTTATTCTTGGCTCTGTGCTGCTTGAAATAATCTTCGCTTGGTCTACTAAGAGATCTTCCTTCTCTTTCTCTTTCTCTAATTGTATCACTAGCTAGTTATTTGCTAGTGATGGGGTGTCATTTGAGTAATATCACATATTCTGCTTCAACTCACACTGCAACACTATCAGTCATGCCTCTTCTGTTAGCCTTTGGTCTTTGTATCCAAAAGTAGAGCATTTTCGTCAACTCCTGCAAATGTATAATGATATGCTCTTTGGTACCCAACTTCTCTTGGGTCTGTACAATATTAGATATAACAACTCTTATGCTCTTATGCAATTAATCATATGATAAGTGAGCAAAGAGTATCATAAACCAATAATGTTCAAGATATAATTTTACCTAGTAAATTCAATCCATTGAGTCATGAAGCATGATGAATAAGTGATACCAAGAGTGATGATTCTCAACGATCAATGACAATTTGTAAATGCACTTTATATAGAAAATATGTCATTGATAAAATTTTCATGCAATAGATGTAAGTTGGATCAAAGAGAGTAGAGAATCTATCTATAATGACCAACTTTTATGAAATGATAAATCATGAATGAAAATAAGTTTTTCAAAAATGATAATGAGTTATGCGAATTGGTTCAAAATCTCAAAGGTTCTTTTGAATCATGAATATGCATTATGATATTAAGATTTTGAATACATGAAGACTCATTTATGAAGTTTGTTAAATATTAATGCTGATGCCAAAAACAATGGAAGTCAACAATTATAAAATATATATCAGAAAACTTCACTAAGGAGTTCAACAAAGATAACATGTTAATTATAAGAGTTAACATGTTGGAGAATTTTCCCAAGAACAAAAGTCATATGGAAAATGAATTAGCCTAAATGGCTTATCTTGACATATATAAGCATGATGACTTCAGTATTGATCAAGAGATAATCTTGCCTCTTAGTATTACGTCTTAAAATGGATGAATATTTAAGGCAACAAGACTTAAAGTACAAGATTCTAGTTACTCAAAAATGGATAAAGACAAAGATTAATGTATTTGAGAAACAAAATGAGTACATTGATCTATGGATGATGAAGCACATACTCATTAGTCCAAATGACTAGAGTTTAAGAATATTAGTATGTTATTCCACAATAATGGTTAATGCATCACCATTCAATGCAATAATAAACATTTATAATGCTTGGAATAACATAATTATCCAGATATTTATGCATCAAGCATAAGGCTTTCACAAGTTGAATTCTTTTTAAGAGAATACATTAGGAACTTATATAGATAGTTAACTTGTTAGACGTAAAGTCTAGCATGTTAGAGAATGAAGACTAAAGAGAGTTCAAGTATTGGATAGCACATTTAAGATCAATGTGTCAATTATGGGAAAATACTTTGATAAATGAATTTGAAGCATTTCTAACTTTCAGTTTACAAGAAAAATATTAACTTCCAATTTTGAAACCGATTTGAATGCAAACAAGATATGAATAATTTTCAAATAATGTATATACATTTTATAAACAGGATGAATTGAAATCCAAGTAAATTTATGAAATGTGCATTTCAAATTTCCAATGCATAGAAAAATTATGCATAATTCTATTTCAATACATTTAGCAATATGAAAATATTTTGAAAAACCATAAATCATTGATTGCTAATGGTATATAGTAATGAGCAAGAATTTACCACTCAAAATGAGTTGGAAAGAATGAGTACGATGGTTGAGTTTTGAAATTACTGATACAGCGTACCTGGCTTGAGTGTAACTTGTAGACACCCAAGTTAATTTCCATCTCTTTGTATCTTTGTACTCAAGTCCTCCAAGATCACTTGAGTAATCCATGTTTTGAAGCTAATTTATGCATTTGTGTCTGTGGCTTTCATGAGTTCTTGTTGCACTTTCAGGTGAGTTCTCTATGCACTCGAGTGTGCTCCCGTCTCACTCGAGTGTGTGACATTATTCTTGATGAACACGAGAGTGTCTATAGAGTTTCTACATACTTTGTTAACCCCTGTTCTACAAACTAGAGACAGAGCATAGGATTCAAATCTGCACTCGAGTGACCAACCAGTACTCGAGTGTTAACATGCCTTGCACTCGAGTGTTCACTTCTGTACTCGAGTGTCATGCTTCTTTTTAAAGTTATTCCTGCAAAAATCATATAACCCTTTTTCTTCCTTCGGTATCCAATTCTTCTTGGATCCACTCATGGTTAGCTTAAAAGAATTATAATTCACATGCTCTATGAATATAATCACTTCAAAGAAATTGAACATAATGAATTAAGTATGACTTTATGCATAAAGATTGTTTTCTCATGAGGTATGTATATGCATAACAAGTTAGACTAATGAACATTGCAACTCTTTATGTATGATTTTTCTAAAGATTGTGAAAACATATGTGCAATGCTCATACCTAAGGTAACAAGTAACAAGGTATAAACCTCAATAAATATTAAAGATGATACTGTAGGAGGTTTTTACCATTGATAACTTTTACGTTATGTGCTTGAAGGATAGCTTCTGCATACCCACTGCATCTTTCTTTGAAGTTCTATTTTTGCATATTTAGCTTTGGGATTATGCAAAGCTTCCTCATATGATGTAGACTTCGATAATCTTTTTCTTTGTGAATGAGAGATCCTCCTCTTCTTGTTCTTCTCAAGATAGTTGAATGGTACAATATGATAGCCCTTCGTTGAGGTAGAACATACTCCTTTTATCCATTGCTTCTTTCTCTGGTTATACTCTGTAGCTCCGGCAATGGGTGCCTTGAGAGTTCTCCTTTTTGATATAACTGGTATGAACCTCTTTATTGGCGCATGAGAAACTCTTGGCTTCTTCTTTTTCTTCTCTGTACCCTTATGTCCATTCTTCTTATAATCAGTCTGCACACATAAAGTACTAGATGGACATTTTGGTACCCACATATACTTGGGTCCTTGATTGTTAGTATTAACCCTTACATGTTTCTTCGGTACCCAAATATACTTATTTCTCATATGGGAATTTCTTCTAATATAGCATGTGTGAGAAATATGACCGGATTTACCACAATAATTTTTGCAAATTGTATCAAGATATGCATTATGGGATATCAAGCAAGTATTATGTCAATCATGAGAGTAGAAATTCGAATGGATTTTATTTGAATACTCTTTCTTCCGAACAAACTTTCCAGCATACTTGAAAACATTTTTGCTTTTCTCAATAGAATCAACAATTGGTTGAGAAACAAACTTTTGTAGACTTTGAAAATCAGTTTTACAAAAATCACACAAAGAATTGGAACTTTTTACCTTACGTTCATCTTGACTTCTGGAGAGTGATTTTTCATGTTCGTCCATAATGAACTCTTTTCGGGAATCCTCTTCTTCTTGTCTATCCATGTTGATTGTATGGAAGTGTTCTATGATTTCTTCATCTTCATCATCAACTGCCAATTGTTCATGCACAGTAGATGCGTAGCGTGTAGTTTCACACGAACTGTCAACACTTTCAACTTCAACACAATTGTTAGAAGCATAAATAGAATCAAGAGTGTCTCAGATATGTTTAGCATTAGAACAAAATCTAATTTTCTCAAAATCATTTTTGGTTAAAGCACTATACAGAATTTTCATTGCTCTAATGTTCAACGAAAACATTTTCTTTTTACTTTATGTCCAATCCTTTCTTGGTTTGAAATAAAAAACATTTGTAAAAACATTCCACATATCAAAATCAAAAGCTTTTATAAAACTAGTCATTCTAGCTTTCCAAAACCAAAAATCAATATCTTTCAAAAGTGGTATGATTGTATAATCAAAACCTTTTGAAAGTATAAAACACCCAAAGCCAGCCATTGTAACTCTTGAGACGGTTAAGTCCTTTAAACAAGAGCCCAGGCTCTGATACCAAATGTTAGAACCGGCTGACACCCAAGAGGGGGGTGAATTGGGTGTATAATAAAAACTTAAGAACTTTGAAAATCTTTTCGCATCTTAGTAAAAGCAATAAGTGTGAAGGTAATGAATCATAAATCAACAGTTAGATTAAATAATATATGCTGGAAATATAAGAGCTTAGGGAAGAGAATATGCAAACTGTAATTTATCCTGGTTCGGTCCAATCTGTGATGGCCTACATCCAGTCCCCAGGCTCTTCCTAAGATTTTCAAATCCACTATCTTCTTGTTTAATCCGGGCATAAGAAAATCCTTTACAATCCCACAAGTTTAGCCGGGTACTTGTGAAACCTTTTACAAATCTCTTACTGAAAATACTCCCCCTTACGACAAGTCTTACGAGCAGAGCAATCCCAAAGATCTTCCTCTCCTGTTTACTGGTGCAAGTCTTACGAGCAGCAACGTTCTCTCCTGCTTACACCTCTGTAAGTCTTATGAACAGCAACGTTCTCTACTGCTTGCCCCTGTAAGTCTTACGAGCAGAATGTCTTATTGGCAATTCTCTCTACAGCTTCCCCCGTAAGGAAATCAACCCTCTCAAGGTCTCTCTACCTTGAGATCAACTCAGAAATATAGTTGAAAGTGTTTATAGACTCTCTCACAGAGTGGGTATAATACTCACTGAAGTACAATACAAATAATCACTCTCTCAACGATAAGTAATATAGAAACTGGAAAACAGAGAGTGTTTGGGTAGAAGCAGAGGATTCATATTTCTATCATTTTTCACATAGTTGCTCGCTGTCTCTGTTTTCTCCATTTTCCATCGACGTTGAATGCTCTCTCATTTATAGTTAATGAAGATGATGACCGTTGTGAGCATTCGTCCGTTGGAGTCATTTTGACCGTTGAGCATTTTTGAAAAACAAGCTACTGTCCGTTGTAGAGCAGAGCATCCCGTTGAAGAGTGGGATGTTTCATTGTGAGCTGTACGTCACGTTGTGGAGCGGTATGAAGATGTTTGAATATTCGACAGTCTTTCGTGGTGTGTCAGTTGCTTGTCGTGGTAGGTAGCCCTCATTCGGTCTGTAATGATAAAGTTCACCGTAATTGACTTTTATTTGAATCTGCAATCCGAACGTTTAATATCCTGTTCCACACTTGAAATATATGTTAGCTATCATTTAGAAACAATAACAAGTGAAAACACAATGATTCAATAACATGTAACCATATTCGAATTGTTCGTTGAGTGATGATATTTGCCGTACGTGACCTCCATTCTTGAAGATGCAATCCAAATATTTAATCTCCTGTTTTACACTTGAAATATATGTTAATTAATGTTTAGGAACAATAACAAGTGAAAACATAATGATTGTATAACATTTAACCACATTTGGATTGATTGCTGTGAGGCTCTGTTTTGTTTATGGAATTTACTAAGTTCTCCCTCGAGTGCAGTATGGCTCACTCGAGTGCATTTGATATTTTCACATTCTAGCTTCCTCTCGGGCAAAAACTCGCTGCTCTTCACTCGCATCTGCTCGAGTGAATTCTAGACATCACTCGAGCACAACACGTCCTGCTCGAGTGCACCTCTTGTTTTCACGTACATGCTTCTTCTCGGGTTAACACTCTCATGTCAAAACTTGCATGTGCTTGAGTGAGAAATAGTCTAATGCTCGAGTATGGATCCTAGTGATCGAGTGTTGTAAATTTTTTCACGATTCAGCTGCTTCTGGACATCACTCGCAAAACTTTTTCAAAGAGTTCGTTTTTGCACTTGCTGGTGATGTGGGACCACTTTAGAAAAAAATTATTTATTTGATTCTAATGATGTATCATAAGAAAGCTCTTGCCATATGCATTCCAATGCAAAATGAATCAGCTCCAAACTCTTTGTATTCTGCAAGTTATGATCGAAAGAGTGTCTATCGAACTAGACTGCACAAGCATAAACTTCTAGAAGGCATAGCTCCTAGAATTTACGTTCAAATTAAGCATATTACCTATCCATGGAAAGCTCTTTGAGTCTAGTTTCATTTGGCACTGGTCTCGTCTCAATTCAATGTGTGGTTTGTGAGTTATGCTCAAAATACCGAACCTGTGTTGAAACGTGATGGTGATTTCACTGCCATCTTCCACAGATCATATCTCCTTCATTTGAGCTTCTTTACAATGTAATCTTGGTGAACATGTTACATGTTGTGAGTCTTCATTCATATGCCACCAGTTTTGGGTCAATTCGATGTGTGGTTTGAGAGATATGACCAAAATACTGAACCTCTATCAGGCTGAACATAAAACAGAGTAGAACAGAGTGTTCACCCCGTGCTCGAGTGAGTTCATCCCGTGCTCGAGTGCAACACCTTTAGCACTCAAGTATTGAGCCCTCACTTGAGTAAAACTCCCCTAGAAGTGTCATAACTCACATCTAAGTCATCTTAGCTTCATATTAACCTATTCCAACCATCATTTGATCATAGAAGCCTCCGGTATCATCATAGAAACCTCCAGTATCACTTCTAACAACTTGAATCTTGATATTCTTGATAGATCTTCCAAGTTCTTCATTCTTCAATATCTTTCTTTTTGATTTTCCTCTTGATAATCATTGTTCATAATCCAAGTAAGCATCTCCTTAACTATCTTCAATTTCTTTTCTTCTTCTTCCTCTTGTTCATTTTCATTAATTCAATCTTCTTCATTCTTTGCTTGACTAATCTATAAAATATGTAACATTAAATATAATAGTTAGTCAAAGAAATAAATTATATAAAATTTTTGCTCTTATCATTTCATATATATATTTGACATCATCAAAACTAATCATATCTAACAATAAATTCTCCTGATATTGGCGTTGGTTTAGGACAATCGTCTATATAAAGTGATCGATTGAAGGCCGTCTCAATGTCATCAAAGTACCTTGAACAGAAACACAGCACCTCATCCCTTATATAACCTTCAGATATAGAACCTTCTAGCCACGCCTTATTCCTTACGTAAGATTTCATTTTCCCAAGAAACTTACAAAGTGAAAAAGGGCAGAGTGATACAAAATGCTAATTATAAAAAGGGAAACTAACAAACATAAGAACTAATAATGACACACATATATAAAATGAATACCTCTCAATAGGATACATCTATCGATATTGAACTAGGCCAGTGAGCTTTGTTTCATGAACAAGGTGGATTGTAAGGTGAACCATCACAGTGAAGAAGGATAGAGGAAAGATAATCTCCAAATGACAACACGTAAGAATGATTTTGGTCTGCAGCTGATTGAGCTCCTCAATGATCAAAACCTTGGAACATAACTTCTGAAAGAAAGAACAAAACTCCACCAAAATTATTGACACATAGGGAGGAAATGCATTTTTTATGGCCAGCGGTAGTAACTGTTGCATAATAACATGTGAGTCATGACTCTTCAGGCCAACAACCTTCTGAGCTTGCATGCCAATATATCATGAAATATTGCTTGAATGCCCATCTGGAACTTTTATTTTCTTTAACGTTGCGAGGAAGACTTCCTTATTCGGATTTATGAGTGTGAACTTTTTCGACTGAAATTTGTCATGCTCATCTGACCATGCTTCTTCACAAACTCCCATGGCATGTAAATCTTTCTTCGCTTGAAGATGATCTTTTGACTTTCTTGGTTCGTTAAGCAGCGTATATAGCATATTGTCGCATACATTTTTTTCAATGTGCCTGACATCAAGATTATGGTGAAGTAAATTAGAATTTCAATATGGAAGAGTGAAGAAAATTTTGTTTTTCCTAAATTGCTGAGGCACAGAAGTCTTGCCCATCTTTCACCCGGATTTTGCTACATTATCACTTAACTCAACATCCTCAAGCTGCTATAAGATATCTACGCTGGATAAAATTTGAGGTGGGCCTCTTTATAGTTTCCTATTGAAGCGATTCTATTGCAATCTACACTTTGCCTTCCATCGAGAAACCTCTGATGCCTCATAAAGCACCACTTCCAACTATTGACAAGGTGCATTACGTCAGAGTCAAAATTGCAAGCTAGACATGCCGACCCTGTAATATCCCAAAAAGTGATTAAGGGCTAATGACTTCAAAAGTGGATGTAATTATTGTTGAATAAACACTTTTGAAGAATGTGTGATGGGAATTTGGATATTTTAATGATTCCAATGGATTCCTTGTGAAAATTTATGTGGGAATGATGTTTGGTATGAAAATGGAACCAATGGAAGCAAAGATGCAAAATCTAAAATTCTGTCCAGTGAAATTCTATTCTGGGCAGTCCATTTGTGTGAACGTTTTTAATGACAAATGGTATCTAAAAATTCTGAAATTTTCCAGTCTTATAGTTCACATCTCAAGCTTCAAAATGGACATATAATTTGTGCCATTTCGTTTTGGGAATTGGGAGATATGACTGTCCAAAGGTTGAGGTCGAAAATGGACTCTGTTCTGGGGCAGTGATGAAATTTGTGTGATTCTGGAATTTTGTGGTGATTTCTAATAATGGTCCATATTTTTCCTATAAAGAGGACTTAAATACCTTTCATTTGGCTTTGGAATCACCTCATTTCAAGTTTTCTAGAATTAGTTATGATTTTTCAAAGTTTGGGCAGAAAATCTGCCAGAAAATCCGAAAATGGGAATTATGACATCATCTCATTAAAAGATGATGTCAGCATGGAATTACATATGTTATCATCTTCCTCAGCTCATTTCTGTCGCACACAGCAGCTGAAGCAAGAAAAAAAACGTGGAGAGAGCTTGGAGAAAAGAGAGAAAAAGAGGAAGGAATCTCGCAAGGTAAGCCGATTTCTCCGACGATTTAGCTCCTAACGCGTATAACTCCGATCCTAAGCTACTCCTTTTTGTCCTTTAAGGTTTGGAAGCTCAAAATCTGTTGTTGAGCACTTAGGGTTTTCAACAATATTTGGGAAAAGCTTGTGGAAGCTTGAGGTAACTTCCAAACTTTCGTATATTGCTTATTCTGGCTGTTGTGGGCAATTTAATCGGTGAAATTTCGCCGGATTGCCATTGGTTTTAAAGTTTGGAAATGAGGTGGCCTAGGGGTTATGCTGCCCAAATTGGGTCTTAATGTTAGTTGTAACCTAATGTAATGGTTAATAAAGTGGTTAGGAGTAGAAAGGAACGCGTTTATGGAGCCGAAATCGTAAAACCCCAATTTTTCCCGGAGAACATGTATATTTCGGCCAAGGCTGTAAATGGGTCTTAGAGTTGGATTTTCAATGATTTGATGATTCCATTGGATTCAGTGGGCGAAAATAGGTGGGGTTACAGTTGGGCACTTTTTCAAAAAAGGCCGAGAAAGCATAATTACGGAAACACCCCTAAAACCCTAAAAGTAGGGCTGCCAAGGGCAGTTTCGTAATTTGATATTGAATTTGATAATTCTGAGTACGGAAATGGATTCCTTGGGCGGAAATATGTTAGGATAGCCCATATTAGAATTTCGAGAAAAGTGCAACCGGTCCGGGTATGGCGGGCCCAGGCCGGGTCCCCGGGGGTATTTTTGTAAATTTTCATTATAGACTCATATAACCCTAAGTAACACTATGGAAGTGTCTAAATAGTGCATTTGGAATTGTAGGATTCGATATTTGCCGCCCTCGTGAGCCAACTACGCCAGCGAACGTCAGAAAGGAACGAGGTAGTGACTTTTCTTTTGTACCATATATGATGCATTGTATGTGTGTTATATCGTTGATTTGTAATGAATTTGTATGCTGCGACATCTGTGGATTTGTGTTAGCACTGTCATTCCAATAGTCCCTGAGTAGCTAACAACGGTTCGGGTTAGGGCGGTGTGCCTTCCCGGCGGAGAAAGGGGATGAGGATGAGGTGTGATATATGTGATTATGTGAGCCGAAAGGCTATTTGTGGAGGCCGACGGGCCATTTGTGAAAGCCGAATAGCTGTATGGGCTATAAGGCTATACGTATGCACTGCCACGCCAATAGTCCCTGAGTAGCTAACAACGGTTCGGGATAGGCGGTGTGCCTTCCCGGCGGAGAAAGGGGATGAGGGTGGAGTGTGATTTGTGGTGCTGCTGCTGTATGATGATTTGCTTACATGCTGTGTGCTTATGTGTGGTATAAATGTTTTGTTACTACTGGGATTCTCTTGAATCTCATTCTTTCCTTTAACTAACCTTTCAGACAGGGCGAGTGGCTCTAAGGAGAAGCGTACGACCCGGAGCGGTTAGAATCCTGTAGGGACATTTATTTTGGTTATGTTGGTTAAACCTGTTGGACAGGGTGTCTGTATATTATGTTGGTTGTAAAGAATAGTTGAACGTAGTTGTGTAGTCCCCTATATGGAGGTTGTAAACCCTTTTTGTGTATGAATGGAACCCAGGGGTTGCCGGGATTGCTATTAGATATTCTGATATGAATGAATGTGAATTAACTGCACAGGTGATTATATTCGATAATTGAACTTGAGGCCGGAATAGGAAAGAAGTTTTGAAAATTTTATAAAGTCCCTACTTCACAGGGAGTTCTAAATGAGTTTTGAACTATTCGACAGTCTCTAAACCAATTTAATTACGTAATATCGAATTATAATTACGCTATTTAAGGCAGGGGGTTACATTTTGGTATCAGAGCTGTAGTTCCTGGCAAGGGTAGAGGTTGCTAGGATAGATCCCTTAGATAGTAGTAGGGATAGAAGATTATCTGTGAAAGATTGTTGTGTATGCACATGTATGTTTATTGATGTGGACATATATGGGTTTTATGACTATTGTGCATACTATTTTTTGCTGAAGTAATGGGGCAAATTGTTTGTAGAATGAAGAAAACTAGAGGACGCCCCAATATTCCGCGTGTAGACCCTGAGGTGGAGGTTGTTAATGAAAACCCACCGGATGCAATGCAAGAGCTTATGGGTCTAATTCGGGATCAGAGAGATATGATCACTGAACTGAGGGAAGAGCTCAGAGCTGAGAAGGCGAAGAACCAGGAAGGTCCGGTTCAATCCAATCCGGAGGAGACTCAAGAAGAGACTCGACATGAGGACACTGCAGAAGGATCAGCACGACCTCTGGAATCCCCACCTCGTGCCACCTTGAATCAGGAATCATATGGGATGCCACCCAGGGAGGAAAAAGACCTTCAGTATTGGGTCACCCGATTCTGCAAGCATATGCCTCCGGCGTTCAGAGGAAGGTTTGACCCTCAGGTAGCCGAAGATTGGTTGTACAGACTGGAGAAGATATTTCAGGTTCTGTGTTGCCCAGAGGAGGTGAAGCCACGGTTGGCAGTGTATAAACTCGAGGGGGACGCGGATCGTTGGTGGCGGAATATCGCCCTGACATTAAAGAGCAATGAAACACCATTGACTTGGGAACTGTTTCAACAAGAGTTCAACGAGAAATACTTTCCCAAATCAGTGTGGCTCGAGAAGGAGACAGAATTTCTCAACATCAAACAAGGGGATACAGAGAGCTTTGACGACTATTTGTCCCGTTTTGTCCGGTTGGCTCGGTACTCCTCTTACCTCCGGTTTAAAGATGATGAAGAATGGAGTTCTGATATGCTCATCCGCGGTCTGAGGTGAGAATTGAGAAAGCGATTGGTTACGAACCAATTCACTAAGTTCAACAAGGCTGTGGAGCAATGTCGAATTACGGAGAATAATCTGAGGGAGTTGAATCCTACCAGAGCTATTGGCCATCGCAGTGAACCCAGTAAGGGTAATGCTTCCTAGAAGCGGAAAGGCCAAGGATCCTCTTCATACAAGGGCGGTGATAAGAAGCCCTATCAGCCTAGAGACCGTGAGCCTCAGAGGGCTGTGACTGAGTGGAAATGCCCTCGCTGCAACAAAACGCATTATGGCCAAAATTGCCGGGGAGAATTGGTTTGTTTTAACTGTAAGCAGCCAGGACATTTTTCCCGAGATTGTCAACGACCACGAGTTGAGCAGAAACTGAGGACACAGGGCCGAGTGTTCGCTATGACCCACGAGGAAGCTAGTAAATCTCCTGAGTTGATACAAGGTAAAATCTCTATTAATGGCCATCTGTTGCAAGCATTGTTCGACTCAGGTGCAAGTCACTCCTTCATTGCTTATGATTGCGTGAAGCGCCTGGGATTGCATGTACATAAATTACCATTTGATTTGGTAGTGTCAACCCTGATGGGTGTTAAGGCTTTAACCACAGAAGCTTACTTGAATTGTGTCGTAACTGTGGAAGGGCACCAATCTGTTGTAGATTTGATATGTTTGCCGCTTTACCAATTGGAAGTCATTTTGGGTTTTGATTGGTTAACGGCAAATAATGTTTTGCTTGATTGTGGAAACAAGAGGATAGTATATCCTGTTTCTCAGAGGGTTGAAGCTGTGAATGCCGGTATGAATTTTCTTTCTACGGCTAAAGCTGAAAAGTATCTTAAAAAGGGTTGCCAGGGGTATGTAGTGTTTTTCTCAGTGCAAAGGGAAACTGGTGAAACTTTGAGTGATATACCCGTGGTAAATGAATTCCCTGAGGTATTTCCGGATGATCTAAATGGATTGCCTCCGGAGAGGGGAGTTCAATTTCCAATTGACATTATTCCTGGAGCTGGTTCTATATCTAAGGCCCCATACCACATGGCCCCAAACGAAATGGCGGAGTTAAAGAAACAAATAGAAGACTTGCTTGAGAAAGGGTTCATTAGACCCAGTGTGTCGCCTTGGGGAGCTCCAGTGTTGTTCGTAAAGAAGAAAGATGGGAGTCTTCGATTGTGTATTGATTACAGAGAATTGAATAAGGTTACTATTAAGAACAAGTACCCTCTTCCCCGAATCGATGACCTATTAGATCAACTCTCTGGTTCGTGTGTGTTTTCAAAGATTGATCTAAGGTCAGGGTATCATCAACTGCGAGTGAAAGCAGAGGATGTTCCGAAGACTGCTTTTCGGACCCGGTACAGTCATTATGAGTTCTTGGTGATGCCATTTGGGCTAACCAATGCGCCTGCGGTATTCATGGATTACATGAACCGTATCTTTCGACAATACCTGGATCAGTTTGTTGTTGTGTTTATCGATGACATTCTGATATACTCCAAGAGTATGGAAGACCATGAGCATCATTTGGGAGTTGTATTGAATATATTGCGTGAGAAACAATTATATGCTAAATTGAGCAAGTGCGAGTTTTGGCTATCAGAAGTGAAATTCTTAGGCCATGTTATCTCACAAGAAGGGGTCTCTGTGGATCCTAGTAAAGTGGAAGCAGTACTGGACTGGAAGAGGCCAGAATCTGTGGCGGAAATACGTAGTTTTCTGGGTCTTGCTGGTTATTATCGGAGTTTTATCCAAAATTTCTCCCGTATTGCGTTGCCGATGACCAAGCTCACGAGAAAGGATCAGCCGTTTGTGTGGGATGAGAAATGTGAAAACTGTTTTGTGGAGCTGAAGGAGAGGTTGACTACGGCACCTGTGTTGATTTTGCCCGATCCCAGTTTGACATATGTTGTGTATTCTGATGCCAGTGGGCAGGGATTAGGGTGTGTCCTTATGCAGCAGGGACGTGTGGTGGCCTACGCCTCTCGACAGCTCAGACCTCATGAATTGAACTATCCCACTCATGATCTGGAGCTTGCGACCATTGTGTTTGCTTTGAAGATTTGGCGTCATTACCTGTATGGTGTGACTGTGGAACTGTACTGCGACCACAAGAGTCTCAAATACTTGTATGATCAAAAAGAACTGAATATGAGACAGCGCCGCTGGATGGAATTGCTTAAGGACTACGACCTGGAAATAAAATATCATCCGGGTAAGGCAAATGTAGTCGCTGATGCTCTGAGTCGAAAGACTGTGCTCGTTACCGCTATGATGATACGAGAGAAGAAACTGATTGAAGACTTTCGTGATTTGAATTTGACAAACCAGATCATTTGTGCCAATTACACTGTTTCTCAAGAGGAAAGTGATCTGAGAACTGAGATTGAAGAAGCTCAGAGGCAAGATGACTGGATACAGCGCAATCTGACTCGAATTGAGCGGGGAGAAGTTCCAGGATATGACCTATCGCCTCGTGGATTAGTTTGCTATCAGAAGAGAATATGTGTTCCACTTCAGGTGGAGTTGAGACAGAAGATTCTAGATGAGGCACACAAAAGCCGGTACACTCTTCATCCTGGTATGACCAAGATGTATCATAACCTGAAATCTGTGTATTGGTGGCCGGGATTGAAGAGTGATGTAACCAAATATGTTGCAAGGTGTCTCACTTGCCAGAAGGTAAAGATCGAGCACCAAAGACCGCCTGGGTTACTTCAGAGTCCTGAGATTCCGGAATGGAAATGGGAAAGCGTAACCATGGATTTGGTTGTGGGATTGCCCAGGATCAGAAACTATGACGCTATCTGGGTAATTGTGGATCGGTTAACGAAGTCGGCGCACTTCATACCAATCAATGCTGGTTATTCTCCTGATAAACTAGCGGAGATTTATATCCGAGAGATTGTGAAACTCCATGGTATACCAAAGAACATCATTTCCGACCGAGATCCACGATTTACTTCAAGATTCTGGAAAGCATTGCATAAAGCTTTAGGTACTCAACTGAGATTCAGTACGGCTTATCATCCTCAAACGGATGGACAATCTGAGAGAACAATCCAGACGTTGGAAGACATGTTGCGGGCATGTGTTCTCGACTTTAAAGGAAGTTGGGATCATTTCCTTCCACTTGCTGAGTTCGCCTACAACAATAGCTATCATGCGAGCATCTAAATGGCTCCGTATGAAGCATTGTATGGAAGACGGTGTCAATCACCAATATGCTGGAATGAGTTATCCGAAAGAAAGCTTTATGGGTCAGATTTGGTTGATCAAACCTCTACACAGATTCGGATTATTCGTAAGAGGTTGCTTGCAGCGCAGAGTCGACAGAAAAGCTACGCTGACAAGAGAAGACGGCCTCTAGAGTTTGAAGTTGGTGACCATGTGCTTCTGAGAGTATCTCCTGTCACCGGCATTGGGCGAGCAATCAAACGAAAGAAGTTGAGCCCAAGATATATAGGTCCTTTTGAAATCCTTGAGAGGATTGGGCCTGTTGCTTATCGAGTAGCCCTACCCCCAAACTTGAGCAGACTCCACGATGTGTTTCATGTTTCGCAACTGAAGAAGTATCAACCGGATCCATCTCACATTGTTGAATACGAAGAAGTCGAGTTGCAAGACAACTTCACATATGCGATAGAGCCAGAACAGATCATTGATAGAGAAGAACGACGGCTCAGACACCGAAGCATTCCCTTTGTGAAGGTGATCTGGAAGGGAATGACTCAGAGGGAAGCAACTTGGGAAGCGGAGGAGGATATGCGAAGACGTTATCCAGAGTTTATGGCTCAAGTTGTGTGACAAATTTCGAGGACGAAATTTATTTTACGGGGGGAGAAATGTAATATCCCAAAAAGTGATTAAGGGCTAATGACTTCAAAAGTAGATGTAATTATTGTTGAATAAACACTTTTGAAGAATGTGTGATGGGAATTTGGATATTTTAATGATTCCAATGGATTCCTTGTGAAAATTTATGTGGGAATGATGTTTGGTATGAAAATGGAACCAATGGAAGCAAAGATGCAAAATCTAAAATTCTGTCCAGTGAAATTCTATTCTGGGCAGTCCATTTGTGTGAACGTTTTTAATGACAAATGGTATCTAAAAATTCTGAAATTTTCCAGTCTTATAGTTCACATCTCAAGCTTCAAAATGGACATATACTTTGTGCCATTTCGTTTTGGGAATTGGGAGATATGACTGTCCAAAGGTTGAGGTCGAAAATGGACTCTGTTCTGGGGCAGTGATGAAATTTGTGTGATTCTGGAATTTTGTGGTGATTTCTAATAATGGTCCATATTTTTCCTATAAAGAGGACTTAAATACCTTTCATTTGGCTTTGGAATCACCTCATTTCAAGTTTTCTAGAATTAGTTATGATTTTTCAAAGTTTGGGCAGAAAATCTGCCAGAAAATCCGAAAATGGGAATTATGACATCATCTCATTAAAAGATGATGTCAGCATGGAATTACATATGTTATCATCTTCCTCAGCTCATTTCTGTCGCACACAGCAGCTGAAGCAAGAAAAAAAATGTGGAGAGAGCTTGGAGAAAAGAGAGAAAAAGAGGAAGGAATCTCGCAAGGTAAGCCGATTTCTCCGACGATTTAGCTCCTAACGCGTATAACTCCGATCCTAAGCTACTCCTTTTTGTCCTTTAAGGTTTGGAAGCTCAAAATCTGTTGTTGAGCACTTAGGGTTTTCAGCAATATTTGGGAAAAGCTTGTGGAAGCTTGAGGTAACTTCCAAACTTTCGTATATTGCTTATTCTGGCTGTTGTGGGCAATTTAATCGGTGAAATTTCGCCGGATTGCCATTGGTTTTAAAGTTTGGAAATGAGGTGGCCTAGGGGTTATGCTGCCCAAATTGGGTCTTAATGTTAGTTGTAACCTGATGTAATGGTTAATAAAGTGGTTAGGAGTAGAAAGGAACGCGTTTATGGAGCCGAAATCGTAAAACCCCAATTTTTCCCGGAGAACATGTATATATCGGCCAAGGCTGTAAATGGGTCTTAGAGTTGGATTTTCAATGATTTGATGATTCCATTGGATTCAGTGGGCGAAAATAGGTGGGGTTACAGTTGGGCACTTTTTCAAAAAAGGCCGAGAAAGCATAATTACGGAAACACCCCTAAAACCCTAAAAGTAGGGCTGCCAAGGGCAGTTTCGTAATTTGATATTGAATTTGATAATTCTGAGTACGGAAATGGATTCCTTGGGCGGAAATATGTTAGGATAGCCCATATTAGAATTTCGAGAAAAGTGCAACCGGTCCGGGTATGGCGGGCCCAGGCCGGGTCCCCGGGGGTATTTTTGTAAATTTTCATTATAGACTCATATAACCCTAAGTAACACTATGGAAGTGTCTAAATAGTGCATTTGGAATTGTAGGATTCGATATTTGCCGCCCTCGTGAGCCAACTACGCCAGCGAACGTCAGAAAGGAACGAGGTAGTGACTTTTCTTTTGTACCATATATGATGCATTGTATGTGTGTTATATCGTTGATTTGTAATGAATTCGTATGCTGCGACATCTGTGGATTTGTGTTAGCACTGTCATTCCAATAGTCCCTGAGTAGCTAACAACGGTTCGGGTTAGGGCGGTGTGCCTTCCCGGCGGAGAAAGGGGATGAGGATGAGGTGTGATATATGTGATTATGTGAGTCGAAAGGCTATTTGTGGAGGCCGACGGGCCATTTGTGAAAGCCGAATAGCTGTATGGGCTATAAGGCTATACGTATGCACTGCCACGCCAATAGTCCCTGAGTAGCTAACAACGGTTCGGGATAGGCGGTGTGCCTTCCCGGCGGAGAAAGGGGATGAGGGTGGAGTGTGATTTGTGGTGCTGCTGCTGTATGATGATTTGCTTACATGCTGTGTGCTTATGTGTGGTATAAATGTTTTGTTACTACTGGGATTCTCTTGAATCTCATTCTTTCCTTTAACTAACCTTTCAGACAGGGCGAGTGGCTCTAAGGAGAAGCGTACGACCCGGAGCGGTTAGAATCCTGTAGGGACATTTATTTTGGTTATGTTGGTTAAACCTGTTGGACAGGGTGTCTGTATATTATGTTGGTTGTAAAGAATAGTTGAACGTAGTTGTGTAGTCCCCTATATGGAGGTTGTAAACCCTTTTTGTGTATGAATGGAACCCAGGGGTTGCCGGGATTGCTATTAGATATTCTGATATGAATGAATGTGAATTAACTGCACAGGTGATTATATTCGATAATTGAACTTGAGGCCGGAATAGGAAAGAAGTTTTGAAAATTTTATAAAGTCCCTACTTCACAGGGAGTTCTAAATGAGTTTTGAACTATTCGACGGTCTCTAAACCAATTTAATTACGTAATATCGAATTATAATTACGCTATTTAAGGCAGGGGGTTACAGACCCAGTATGAACATTTTACCCGGATAATGTTCCCAGGCTAGGATAGTCACTAATCATCCACATCAAGGTTGCACGCAAGTTGAACAATGTCTTCCAATAGGTGTCATATATCTTGATGCTAACACTCCACAGGTTAAGCAATTCCGCAATAAGCAGTTGGAGACATACATCAATGTCATTACCTGGTGCCTTTTTACCTGGGATGATCATAGACAAAATGAAAGAGCTTTATTTCATAAACATCCAGGGGTAAATTATAGGGAACTAAGACTACTGGCCAAATACTGTAACTTGTGCTAAGATTCCCAAATAGATTTAAACCGTCGGTCCCCAAAGCAAGCCGAACATTTCTAGGGCCAGTCGCCAAAGATGGAAAGTCTTTGTCGAATGTTTTTTAGGCGTCTGCATCCCGAGGATGTCTTAATTTACCATCTTCATTCTTATTAACCTTATGCCACCTTAATTGCTCTGTCGTTTAGGATGACATAAACAATCTTTGTAAGCACAGCTTCAAAGGGAAGTATCACAAGCAAATATTCCTTAACAACTTTTCGTGCATGCCACTATAGGTGATGTGAACTTGCATCTCTGATATAGATAGACGATCATGCCATTATAGGTGACGTGAGAGAATGCGAAATCCAAGAAATTGTTTAATCAGTACAAGTATTATGAAGAATTGCTTGGCAATCTGATCCATGACTTATCCATAGCTAGTAAGAAAGAAATTTTAGTAAAGAAGATGAGTGAATAGAGAATTACGGATGCCAGGAAGCTTATATTCAATTTCTCCAAAGTTTAACATTTTGTAGCGGTTAAAACACCGCTGCCACAACCGCTACTGAGTACATGTTTGTAGCAATTTTATAGATATAACCGCTACAAATTTTCATGATCGTTGGACCTGAGACAATTTATTTTTCACTTTGTAGCGGTTTAAGAATTTGACCGCTACAAATTTGACGACCATTGGCAGGATATGAAATTCAAATTTCAAATGTATGACATGTTGCAGCTGTTATAACACATAAACCACTACAAATGTTCATTACCGTTGGATATTTAAAGAAATTTTATTTTTCATTTGTAGCAGTTTTTGTGACAAACCGCTACAAACAATTTAGATACTGTGTAGTAGGTTTTTGGGTAAAACTGCTACAAATATAAATTATTATTTTTTATTTCTACTTGTAGCGGTTAACGTTGTTAACCGCTACAAAATAACCATGGGTGGGAAATCCAAAATTTCAAATGTAAAATGTATTTTTGTAGCAGTTTATTTTTGTAAAATCGCTACCAAAATAAATTTATATTTATTATTTTATGAGTATTTGTATCAGTTTAGCATTGTTAACCACTACAAATATCCATGGGCGGAAACTAAGATTTAAAATTTAAAATGTAAATTTTAGCGGCTTATTTTTGTGACACCGCTACAAAAATAAATTTATATTTATTATTTTGTATCCATTATAGCACTATAAATGCTACATATAAAAGTTTTTTTTCTTACTTTTTTTGTTACTTCTTAAAATATAAATATAACAATCATAGATTAAAGAAAAATGCAACAATGTTTTGAAAATAGAAATATCCAATTTATATACAAATGTTTGGAAAAAAAATAAAAAATAAACTAAGTAATCAAAAACATAAACTAATTGTCTGGAGGATGATGATCAGGTCCTCCCTTATGACAAGAAGGATCACGACGCTGATTATCAGGTCCTCACTCAGGGGGGCTCCCTCAGGTACGGCTGGATCAGGCTGCTGAGTATAATGAACAGTGCCATCATCATCAGGAGGAGATGCCTTCTGGACGACAAACCAAAGAATATCAGGGGCTTGTGGATGCTCCTCGTTAGGGAATAGGTGACTCCACGACCACTGTAGCATGTAGTTTGTGATATCCTGCTACTGCGTATGCTACACGTAGTAGTAATTGGCCTGTTGCTGCATCTACTGTATCTAACGGGCCAACGCAGCTTGTGTCTTAACAACCTCCGATCGAAGCTTCTCAATAGAGTCATCCCTCGAACTTCAGACCCTAGACGTCTGTGCTCTCGAGCTGCCAGACTCAAAGGCGCTGCTCCTGCCATAGACAATGCTAGGTCCAGCGCTATTCCCATCCCCCTCATGTGACCGAGGTGCTCAACTAGACCCAGACCCGCTTCAATGGCGTAGTGGGGTCTACAGACCCCTGTGACTTCTGGGTCTGGGTCTCTCGCAACTCAGCTTGTGCCTGCTGCATCCGCTCTGGCCATTTTTTGGAATAATTAATTATTATTATTATTCACAATAAATTATTATTATATATTAATAAATTTACTTACAATGGCCTTCTTTGCCTGCTTAGAGGTTTGAGTCCTGTCACGGTGTCTATGGGTGATAGAGAATAACTCCTTGTAGTCCGTCTGACGGTTCTCCTACTGTGCCTTCCTCTCCTAAAATAATTAAAAAAATTAAATCAGTATTATGAACAATAAAACACTAAATAATGAATAACAACCTAAAAGTAATTGAGATTGTCAAAAATTACCAGCTCGCAGTAAGTGACAGCAAAGGTCTTCGATCCTGCCATATGGTAGATCTTCTGCTGCCCTCAGCACCTATTATTCCTCTGAGAATGCGTCTGCAAAGAAAAAAAATATCAAAAGTTATTTAATTATTAACACCAATAAATTTATGAAATTTATATTAAAATTATAATTAAAAATAAATTACCTGCCCCTCTGCGCTCTTCCTAAACTAGACAAAACTAGCCCAATCGTTCGGTGGGACGTCGATAGAGATGCTCTCGATAAGCTACTATAGCGGAATCGTCCTAGTCTTATTCATACTGTGGAAGAGACGATTCGTCCTATTCCTCCAGTCATCCCCATCTTCATCAGCGTATACCTCTTCCCATTGTCCCAGATGGCAAACCTAAGCTGTAACACAATTGAATAAAAATTAATTAAATATGACTTGTTACAAATGAAAAAATTAATAAATATTATTTAAATACAATTAATTACAAAATATATAATATAATTAAATACTATCAATTATGTACCTTTACCATTTCGTCCTAAGCCAGGTCTTTCGGCCCCTTGGGAATGTTCCTCCATGTCCTGACGTGAAGGGGGAACCACATCCGATTCGAGCCTAGCTCATTTAGGAAGCGGTTGAACAAATAACCCCCATTGTCGGTAGGCTAGTCCGTGGTTTCATTCCATAAAACTACAACTCGTAATGTCCAGTCCAGGCTATTCAGACTAGCCACGTCAAGCCTCCTCGTAGATGTGTTCCCTTACTGATCTGCATAATTTACCACATATGTTAGATAAATGTAAATTCACATTTAATAGGATGAATTTAAATATTTAATTTCTTAAATAAAAACTTATATTTACCTTGGACCTGCACTTCAAACCCAGTCGACCGGAAAGATGAGCGCCGTGGGTTGTTCTGGTCCCGTGCCTCCTCCTTATCCAGAAACCGCTCTATGCCACTGAGTGGAATCGAGATATGGAACTCCCCAGCTTTCTCATAGTCGCTGACACTTAGCTGACCTCCCTCTCTAGGAATAGTCTAAGGCACCAGTGGTGGGATCAACTCTTGTGGGGCCGCCTGTTGTGGCTGTGGTAGGGCTGACGCCTGTGGCTGCTGCGGCGTTGTCGACCCTTGTATTGGTATAGTGGGGATATGCCTACCCCTACGCTAACCTCTGCCACTACCTCTCCCACTTTTGCCTCTACTACTGCTCCCTCGTAAAATAGGTTTGGGGGGAAGTTCAACCTCCTTCCCCTTCCCCTTGTCTCGATCAGAAGCCATAATAAAATATATTTGAAAAAAAATATATTATTAAAATTTATATAAAAAATATAAAATAATTGCCGAAAAAAGATAAAAAGCACTTAACTTATAACTAACATCGCGTAACAAACTCTCTTAAAAGCTTCCTTCAGCAGAACCTTAGATCTCGACCTAAAGCTCAAAGGGCACGCGTGAGAAATCAAAATGGAAAAATGAGGAAAGGAGGAGGTAGGAAGCTTTTATAGAGCCAGATTTTGTAGCGGTTATATGATAAACCACTACACTAATTGCTAAAAATGTGGAAACCTTACCTCAATAAACGTGAAAATTTATAGCGGGTATTTATAACTACTTCATTAAAACAAACCCTTTGCATTCTGTAGCGGTTATTGCTTTAAACCACTACAAGTTTTTGGTGAACTTTATAGCAGTTATGCTTAATCGCTATAAATATGCATCTTTTTGCATTCTGTAGCGGTTACTTTGATTATAACTGCTACAAAATAACCACCATAATTGTTGAACCAGCTTTGCACCAGTTGGCGCTAGCCTGGTGCCAAATTTGTAGTGGTTTATGTACTATAACCGCTACAAAATAATCACAGCAAATTTGGTGCCAGCTTGGTGGCAAATTTTGTAGCGGTTAATAAGTTTTAACTGCACACATTTATAGTGGTTTGCTGTGACTGCTACAAATTACCATGTTTTTTGTAGTGATAGAGAAAATGCAATGAGTTTAAAATATAGTACAGGAATAGGTATTAACCTAATTCTTGTACATTTGACATTTTGGGACCAAGTTGAGAACCCAAATTGTTGGAACCCAAATCAAGGCATATGTTTCAAGGAGAAAAGGTTTAAGGTAGGAACATTATCTTTCATACATCATGCCATAGTTCATATGATTGTTGGAATGCCATTGTTTGTGCTTTTAATCAACATGGTTTGCCTAGACTAGGTAGTTAGTGCCAGAAGTGCACTTACACCTAAGAGTTGGGTAAGAATCCAACCAGTGTATGATTAGTGAGGCAGGAGCCCTACTTATGTATACATGATGATGATGTTATATTGTTCATTAATTGGTGCATACATGGTGCATTCATATTTACTTTTCACATGTTATGTGAGCAATAGTATGTTTCTACTGGGATTCATTGGAATCTTACCCTTTTTTCTAAACAAAACATCTCAGCTGGTGCTAGTAGCTCAAAAGGCAAGGATCTAAATATTGGGAATTGACAGGGCCATGTCCCGAGATGAAGATGAAGTTCGTGTTTATACATCGACTATGTTTGGACTCCTTTTGGTTATTTTGTTTTTAAACATTATTGAATTTTATATGATTAATTTCGGTCTGTAAACAATTACTTTTATCAGTATATATGTACTTTTTTGTTTTTTTTTGTAGAGCTTGGTCTCTATTACTCTATGTATATCGAAATGGAAATGGGTGTTGACATTTATGCCTCTAAAAATCATGGAAAAGCTCTTCTAATCGCTTTTCCCTCTTGAAAATCATATGTAGCAATCAAAAATCCAAGAGAAGATAGAGAGAGGAAGGTGATGCCTAAAGAGACAAATTGAAAGAATCAAGAGGTAGTCCCAAGAACTTTAATCCTCGTGGTTAATATATTGTTGTTGTCGTGGTTGTTGTTGTCATTGGCTTGACTTGTGGTTTTTTTTGTTGACTTTGTAAATTTGGGATGATGAAACCCTAAGGGTTATGCTACCCAAATTTCTACAAATTATGCTTAATAAGTGTTTAAGAAGTTAAATATGTGATTAGGAGTGAAAAGGAAGGAGCTTAAAGGGTTAAATCAAGAAAACCCAATTTTCGCTTTTATTCTTGTATGTTTCAGCTTACTGTTAAAATAAGGGAAGGAGTTAGAATTTCATCAATTTGAAGGTTCCATTGTGTTTATAAGGGAAAATTGAATAGGGTATATGTTAAGTGTGAAGTGTGAAAAGCATTAGGATGTGAAACGAGAAAATTATCCCTAAACCCTAAGTTAGGGACTGTCGGGCCAAAATTGTGTTTTAGAAGTGGATTTGTCAATTTTGAGTTCGAAAATGGATTCTACAGATGAAATTGTGTAAGAATAGCTCGGGTCATAAGTTTTGAAAAGTGCAGCTGGATCGGGTATAAAGGGACTTGGACTAAGTCCCTAAGGGTGTTTTGGTCATTTTATAGTTTTAAGCAAAGATAACTGACAAAGTGATTTTGGAAAAGTAGACAAATGAGTAATAACTTATTTCTATATAATTTTGGAATTTTAAGACCAGACAGTTATACCCGAGCCGGATCAGGACAGTAGATAGTTGGCGGAAAAGGGGATTCCAAGTAGTAGACAGTTATGCCTGAGCTGGATCAGGACAGTAGATAGTTAGTCTGTGGTATTGAGCCCAGCTGAGGTACAAATAAGTAGGGGTTCTAACAGTGGTTCACCTCCTATATGTGCACATACCGATTGTGATTATTACAGTGTTATTATTCTGTTGATTATCTGTTGCTTGGCATATTTATCGCATTTTATATGACTAATTGTATGTTACTACTGAGATTCGTTTGAATCTAATCCTTTTTCAATATTTAAAAACATTCCAGCAAAAGCTAGCTGCTCTAAGGGTAAAACGGTAAACACCGGCGTTTGAGGGTTCTGGTGTAAATAAAGACCACAGTTGGATTATAGTTAGTTTATATTGATAGTTTAGATCCAATTTTTGCTTTTATTCTTGCATGTTTCGGCTAGCTATTGAAATGAGGGAAGGAGTTAGAATTTCATCAATTTCAAGGTTCCATTGTGTTTATAAGGGAAAATTGTATAGGGCATATGTTAAGTGCGAAGTGTGAAAAGCATTAGGATGTGAAATGAAAAAAATTATCCCTAAACCCTAAGTTAGGGACTGCTGGGGCAAAATTGTCTTTGGAAGTGGATTTGTCAATTCTGAATTCAAAAATGGATTCTACAGATGAATATGTATAAGATTATCTCGAGTCATAATGTTTGAAAAGTGCAGCTGGATCGGGTATAAAGGGACTTGGACCAAGTCCCTAAGGGTGTTTTGGTCATTTTGTAGTTTTAAGCTAAGATAAACAACAAAGTGATTTTGGAAAAGTGCATAAATGAGTAATAACTCATTTCTTTATAATTTTGGAATTTTAGGACTAGACAGTTATGCCTGAGCCGGATCAGGACAATAGATAGTTAGGCGGAAAAGGGGATTCTAGGTAGTAACTCTATCTTTCATGCACTATGCGAACTTGTATATGCTTTATGTATACCATCTTCTTTGATATGTATAATGCACACACGATACCTAACTAGCATAGGAAAAATACAAGGACCATTCAGGGGAAAAGCCCAAGTACCCTAACGGCCCAAAGGGTATCCAGTTATGATACACAGTGCTAGGGGGCACAGTGCCAGGAGGCACATTGCCTAGTCTATGGTATTGAGCCCAGCTGAGGTACAAATAAGTAGGGGTTCTAACAGTGGTTGGCCCCATATAAGTGCTCATACCAATTGTGATTATTACAGTGTTATTATTCTGTTGCATTATATGTTGCTGGCATATTTATTTGTCGCATTTTATATGACTGATTGTATGTTACTACTGAGATTTGTTTGAATCTATTCCTTTTTCAATATTTAAAAACATTCCACAGAAGCTAGCTGCTCTAAGGGCAAAATGGTAAACACCGGCGTTTGAGGGTTCTGGTGTAAATAAAGACCACAGTTGAATTATAGTTAGTTTATATTGATAGTTTAGATCCAATTTTCGCTTTTATTCTTGCATGTTTCGGCTAGCTGTTGAAATGAGGGAAGGAGTTAGAATTTCATCAATTTGAAGGTTCCATTGTGTTTATAAGGGAAAATTGTATAGGGCATATGTTAAGTGCGAAGCGTGAAAAGCATTAGGATGTGAAATGAAAAAAATTATCCCTAAACCCTAAGTTAGGGACTACCGGGGCAAAATTGTCTTTGGAAGTGGATTTGTCAATTCCGAATTTAAAAACGGATTCTACAGATGAATATGTATAAGATTAGCTCGAGTCATAATGTTTGAAAAGTGCAGCTGGATTTGGGTATAAAGGGACTTGGACAAGTCCCTAAGGGTGGTTTGGTCATTTTGTAGTTTTAAGCTAAGATAACCAACAAAGTGATTTTGGAAAAGTACATAAATGAGTAATAACTCATTTCTTTATAATTTTGGAATTTTAGGACCAGTCAGTTATGCCCGAGCCGGATCAGGACAGTAGATAGTTAGGCGGAAAAGGGGATTCTAGGTAGTAACTCTATCTTTCATGCACTATGCGAACTTGTATATGCTTTATGTATACCATCTTCTTTGATATGTATAATGCACACACGATACCTAACTAGCACAAGAAAAATACAAGGACCATTCAGGGGAAAAGCCCAAGTACCCCAACGGCCCAAAGGGTATCCAGTTATGATACACAGTGCTAGGGGGCACAGTGCCTGGAGGCACATTGCCTAGTCTTTGGTATTGAGCCCAGCTGAGGTAGAAATAGGTAGCGCTTCTAACAATGGTTGGCCTTATATATGTGCACATACCGATTGTGATTATTACAGTGTTATTATTCTGTTGCATTATATGTTGCTTGGCATATTTATTTGTCGCATTTTATATGACTGATTGTATGTTACTACTGAGATTTGTTTGAATCTATTCCTTTTTCAATATTTAAAAACATTCCACAGAAGCTAGCTGCTCTAAGTGCAAAATGGTAAACACCGGCGTTTGAGGGTTCTAGTGTAAATAAAGACCACAGTTGGATTATAGTTAGTTTATATTGATAGTTTAGATCCAATTTTCGCTTTTATTCTTGCATGTTTCGGCTAGCTGTTGAAATGAGGGAAGGAGTTAGAATTTCATCAATTTGAAGGTTCCATTGTGTTTATAAGGGAAAATTGTATAGGGCATATGTTAAGTGCGAAGTGTGAAAAGCATTAGGATGTGAAATGAAAAAAATTATCCCTAAACCCTAAGTTAGGGACTGCTGGGGCAAAATTGTCTTTGGAAGTGGATTTGTCAATTCTGAATTCAAAAATGGATTCTACAGATGAATATGTATAAGATTATCTCGAGTCATAATGTTTGAAAAGTGCAGCTGGATCGGGTATAAAGGGACTTGGACCAAGTCCCTAAGGGTGTTTTGGTCATTTTGTAGTTTTAAGCTAAGATAAACAACAAAGTGATTTTGGAAAAGTGCATAAATGAGTAATAACTCATTTCTTTATAATTTTGGAATTTTAGGACCAGTCAGTTATGCCCGAGCCGGATCAGGACAGTAGATAGTTAGGCGGAAAAGGGGATTCTAGGTAGTAACTCTATCTTTCATGCACTATGCGAACTTGTATATGCTTTATGTATACCATCTTCTTTGATATGTATAATGCACACACGATACCTAACTAGCACAAGAAAAATACAAGGACCATTCAGGGGAAAAGCCCAAGTACCCCAACGACCCAAAGGGTATCCAGTTATGATACACAGTGCTAGGGGGCACAGTGCCTGGAGGCACATTGCCTAGTCTGTGGTATTGAGCCCAGCTGAGGTAGAAATAGGTAGGGCTTCTAACAATGGTTGGCCTTATATATGTGCACATACCGATTGTGATTATTACAGTGTTATTATTCTGTTGCATTATATGTTGCTTGGCATATTTATTTATCGCATTTTATATGACTGATTGTATGTTACTACTGAGATTTGTTTGACTCTAATCCTTTTTCAATATTTTAAAACATTCCAGCAGAAGCTAGATGCTCTTAGGGCAAAACGGTAAACACCGGCGTTTGAGGGTTCTGGTGTAAATAAAGACCACAGTTGGATTATAGTTAGTTTATATCGATAGTTTAGATCCAATTTTCGCTTTTATTCTTGCATGTTTTGGCTACCTGTGTAAATGAGGGAAGGAGTTAGAATTTCATCAATTTCAAGGTTCCATTGTGTTTATAAGGGAAAATTGTATAGGGCATATGTTAAGTGCGAAGTGTGAAAAGCATTAGGATGTGAAATGAAAAAAAATTATCCCTAAACCCTAAGTTAGGGACTACCGGGGCAAAATTGTCTTTGGAAGTGGATTTGTCAATTCCGAATTCAAAAATGGATTCTACAGATGAATATGTATAAGATTAGCTCGAGTCATAATGTTTGAAAAGTGCAGCTGGATCGGGTATAAAGGGACTTGGTCCAAGTCCCTAAGGGTGTTTTGGTCATTTTGTAGATTTAAGCTAAGATAACCAAGAAAGTGATTTTGGAAAAGTACATAAATGAGTAATAACTCATTTCTTTATAATTTTGGAATTTTATGACCAGACGGTTATGCCCGAGTCTAATCAGGACAGTAGATAGTTAGGCGGAAAAGGGGATTCTAGGTAGTAGACAGTTATGCCCGAGCCAGATCAGGACAGTAGATAGTTAGTCTGTGGTATTGAGTCCAGCTGAGGTACAAATAAGTAGGGGTTCTAACAGTGGTTGGCCCCATATATGTGCATATACCGATTGTGATTATTACAGTGTTATTATTCTGTTGCATTATATGTTGCTTGGCATATTTATCACATTTTATATGACTGATTGTATGTTACTACTAAGATTCGTTTGAATCTAATCCTTCTTCAATATTGAAAAACATTCCAGCAAAAGGTAGCTGCTCTAAGGGCAAAACGGTAAACACCGGCGTTTGAAGGTTCTGGTGTAAATAAAGACCACAGTTGGATTATAGTTAGTTTATATTGATAGTTTTGGATTGTCTGTAAATATTTCTCAAACCCTATGTGGATTGCTAGTATTTTAAATAAGTATTCAATATCAGTATATTTCTGCTATTTTTATATGTCGGTGGAACTATGCCTTTAACACTTGCAAATATCGAAAGTTTAAGGGTTTTGACATATATCTTTTAAAAATATGAAGTTTTATTTTATTTCTTTTATAACCCTTTAGGGTCACTTGGTATTTAGCGTTTTTTTCCACATCCTATATCTAATTATTGGAACAATTAACTAATTCGGATGGAGGCTTTTCAACCAAGATATATACTGTAACCCCCTCCGTAATTATATCCGAAATACGGGATTAAAATGAAATAGAGACCAATAATAATCAAATAACATTTACTAACCCATCACATGATGGGGTTTTCAAAAATACCTTTCGAAATCATTTATAAACTTGGTCTCATATTCACATTTCGAATACAATTACTACGTGAAGATAAATCACATTTATATATCAGAGTAAGCAATATAAATTGCCAGCAATCCCGGAATACATATCTTCGCTAACAATCATAGGGTACATTAGCCCATACAACTTCACAAATAGGGAATTACACAACAAATCTCAATATCCGAAAACAATTATCCAAATATACATCCCAACTAAGAGAACCAACTACCAACTTCAATCCCGAAGGAGTCTTCATTGCCCTTAGCTGCTCGCTATATCATTGATCTACTACCCTGTCTGAAAGGTTAGTAGGGGAGGGTGAGATTCGAGAGAATCTCAGTAGGGAAACATTATCAATATGCAGGCAAGATAAGTGTTTAATGCATGACATGCTTGCATCACATAACTCATGCACACATACAATAACAAATCTATAAGCTCAATGCTTCGAACGATACACATATGGCCATAGCATATATTGAAACATAGCTTCAAATCATTCATACATGTTCCACATAATCAAGCAAAGCAATAACATGCATCAACACATTAATACAGTTATCAGAGCATGCAGGAGAGATAAGTTCCCTACCTCCAGTCTTTGCTCCTCGATTTGCGTGCCAGCAACTCGGGGATTTACATTCAATCCTACAATGTCAAATATACTATTTAGACACTTCCATAGTGTTTCTGGGGGTTATATGAGGCTATATTGAAAATTTACTAAAATGCCTCCGGGGACCCGGTCGGGCCCCGCCGTACCCGGTCCGGCTGTACTTTTCTTGAAATTTTGACATGGGCTATTCTGACATATTTTCGCCCAAGGAATCCATTTCCGGACTTGGAATTATCAAATTCAATGTCAATTTACAAATTTACCCTTGGCAGCCCCACTTTAAGGGTTTCAAGGGCGTTTTCGTAATTATGCTTTTTCGGCCTTTTCCGAAAAAGTGCCCAACTGTAACCCCACCTAATTTTCCCTCCTGAACGCAATGGAATCATCAAATCATTGAAAATCCAACTCTAAGACCCATTTACAATGCTGGCCGAAATATATGGGTTTTAAGGGGAAAATTGGAGTTTTTCGGTTTCGGCTCCGTAAACGCGTTCCTTTCTACTCCTAACCACTTTATTGACTATTCCATTAGGTTAGAACTACCATTTAGTATCAATTTGAGCAGCATAACAGCCCCACAAACCCATTTTCCATTTTTAGAACCAAAGACAATCCGGTGAAATTTCACCGATTAAATTGTCTATAACAGCCAGAATAGTCAATATGCAAGAGTTTGGAAGTTACCTCAAGCTCCCACTAGCTTTTCCTTCTTGTGGCTGAAAACCCTAACTTCAAAACACCAAAAGAGGAGCTTCCAAACCTTAAAGAACATAAAGGAGTAGCTTAGGATCGGAGTTATACGCGTTAGGGGCTAGATCGTCGGAGAAATCGGCTTACCTTGCGAGATTTCTCCTTCCTTCTCCCTATTTTCTCCAAGGTCTCTCTCTCACGTTTTGTATCTGAAATGGCGTCGGTTTGGAGGAAGGAAGATGAATAAAAAGTGTTTTAACATTAGGATGATGTCATGTTTTATTATGCTGATGTCATTAATCCCATTTTCGGATTTTCTGGCAGATTTTCTGCCCAAACTTTGAAAAATCATAACTAATTCTAGAAAACTCAAAATGAGGTGATTCCAAAGCCAAATGAAAGATATTTAAGTCCTCTTCATAGGAAAAATATTGGCCATTACTAAAAATCACCACACAATTCCAGAATTACATAAATTGCATCACTGCCCCAAAACAGAGTCCATTTTCGACCTCAAACTTTGGACAGTCATATCTCCCAGTTCCCAAAACGAAATGGCACAAATTATATGTCCATTTTGAAGCTTGGGATGTGAAATTTAAGACTGGAAAGTTTCATAATTTTCTGACATCATTTGCCTAGTCAAAACATCCACACAATAAGACTGGCCATACAGAATTCACACTGGACAGCATTTCCAGTTTTGCAACCAATGTGTCCAATTCAATTTAAATCAATTCCAATGATTAAATACCACAACATGACACCATTTCCATCACAATACCCCATTCAATTCTTCCCTCTATTCTAAGTCAATTTGGATGTTGATCCACAATTGAACTCAAATACAGGGTTTTGGCGTTGCTCATAACATAAGTGACTACAATCCACTTTATATTCTTTAAAAGGGTTCATTAATCACTAACCACGTCCACTTTTGTAGTCATTAACCCCCAATCACAATTTGGGATCTTGCTAAACCGGGGCTTAGCAATCCACTAATCTTAGGCTTATTCTCTAGCCTCGAGTCTCGAAATTCGGGGTATTACATTTCTCCCCCCGTTCAATAAATTTCGTCCTCGAAATTTGTCATACCACTTAATCCAAAAACTACGGATGCTTCTTCACGACAGCTTCCGTTTCACAATTCATTTCATATTGGGATGGTCTCCTCTAGACCACCCACACACAAATGATACTCCACAAATCCGATTCTAACAAGAATCTCAAACAATGAATGAAACTCAGTTGCCCCAACCTGCAATCGGCCCATTTCAAGATTGCCACACAAACCAAATCACCATTTTTTTTTGCCAAACAGATGCAATCGCTTCCACATACGATTGCCACAAAACCATCATAACATAACCACAATTATCGCAGGCCTCCTAATTCATGAGTGGCTAGTGCATCTCGATATTTGGAGGCTCTAACTTATGAGCCATATCATAAGATCTTGGCAGTTGGGCGGCATAGGCCACCACTCTGCTTAACTCAAACTAGTTACTCCTTCCGGGAGTAACCCCAAACACCACAACCTCAATACATCACACAACAGCCTTAGCTGTATACACAAACATTCAGCTTTTGCTATATCCACTTTCACCGCTTTACCCTCACCCGTACACCCACCAGTAACTCCACTAGTGGTAACCGGAACTTTTAGGTATCAATGCAATATTACATCATCTGGTCACTCCGGAATCTCAATTTCTTCTATCCGAAGCACCCTACCATAATGGCCCACCTAGACTCTCAATCTCTTCTATCCAGGCACCTTTTATTGTCACACCCACCCCGGTTTTACCCCCTCTAGGGATGCCCCGCGACAGTGGCTGGGTTACTCACATTTCACCCAGGACTCACAAGAAAATCCACTTCCTTATTAAACGTACATTGCAGACTCTAATTTTAAACACCGCCTTTCGGCCTTGGGTCAACACCGGTGCAACCAACGTGGTGGCTAGCCATGCTGGCCATGCTAGGGTAGTGCCCTCAAAATAGAGAACCCCCGATCATGTAGTCGAATTAGCCATCAGCTGAATTAGTTCTGCTCTGCTACAAAACTATACCCTATTCCCAGCTTATCCATAATTGTCACAGATTCACAATCACACCCCACTCTCATCCCCTTTCTCCGCCAGGAAGACACACAGTCTTAACCCGAACCGTTGTTAGCTACTCAGGGACTATTGACGTGGCAGTGCACCCATATAGCCATTCAGGCTCACAATAGCAGATCCATAATCACACCCTACCCTCATCCCCTTTCTCCGCCGGGAAAACACACAGTCTTAACCCGAACCGTTGTTAGCTACTCAGGGACTATTGGCATAGCGGTGCTCACACATAGCCTTTCGGCTTCCACATCACACTCCACCCTCATCCCCTTTCTCCGCCGGGAAGACACAAAGTCTTGACCCGAACTGTTGTTAGCTACTCAGGGACTATTGGCGTGGCAGTGCATATACATAGCCTCGCGGCTCACAAATAGTCAATCCCCCGTAACTACCGCCCCGAAGGCACGGTCCTCCGCCATAGGAATCACCCCATGCGGCCGTAGGTGAGAGACTCACAATGCACAATTGCAACAAGCTGGAACCAGGCATTTTAATAATTCCACCCACCGCAAATTCTTTTCACCAAACTAGGATCCTTCAAGACCCCTTTTTCACAAAATAATCTGAACTTCGAAGTTTTACCTCCCGAAGCCATGATTAACACATCATTCTCACGCTTTCGCTGCACACTCTGAGGTCTTTCTCCTCATCTGTGCTTCCACAATGTCAAGTTGATTGAACAGAAGTCCCATAGGAACCTCTCACTACAACTGACAATATTCACAACATATATTCATCTGCGTTAAACCTTGGCCCGATTCAACTTGAATCATTCAAAGCCACAACCAGCACTTCGTTGAGATCCCATACTCCCAACGTTCCCAGAGCTCTATTCTACGATTCAACGTCATGGCGAGTGCATACTAAGGTTCGTCGTCACGGCAGCTGCACACTAGGGTTTGTCGTCACGGCGGCTGTCACAATTTTTTTTATATATTGTCACACCCCTTTAGAGTGCCCACCTCCCTGGTCAACTACGTACCAGGGCTCCGCTGGCCGGCCCTTACACTGAGCCTGGCAGGCAGCTGGGTTACTCACATTTCACCCAGGACTCACATATAGCCTAACCAATCAGACGTCACCGTAGGTAGCCCTCTCTGATCAGAATTCCCCGTAGGTTGCCTTCTCCACTTCGAATCCTCGTAGACAACTCTTTCAAATTCAAATTCTCCGCAGAATCACTTTTCCCTGTGCTAGATGAACACTAGCAACCTCAGGATACCTGATACACATTTCAATTCCAACCTAGTACCATATCCTGGTACCACAGACCATATAGGTCATATCAACCTCCTAAGAATCAGCCCAGCTATTGAGTCTGATCCTTGGATAACAGTTCATCTTGTAAACCTCAACCTCAGTTGAACCGAAAAATCGCTTCCCTCAAATCCATGGAGCATCACCCACTCCAGCATAAACTAAAAAATCTCTGCCAGCCTAAGGCATATCAGTCCCTAGGTCTTAAGGACTTTAAACACACAAATTCAGTATGACATCACTACATGTAACATCATACCACCTTAAGTTACTTACCCAACATCTAGGCTAGTTATGATACCTAGAACTTCAATATCAAATACCTAGGAAACCATTTTCCTCGGTTTTCAAATCAGATGATAAGTCTGATTACCTCCACCTCTGGTTTTACACCTCAAATTCTCGGGCGAATCATACTGACTCACCATATCTACAACACAAATAATGTATACAGAGTCCATAAATCACATATATCCACAACCAGCAGGGACCTTAATGTATATACCACAAACAAACAAAGTCATTCTCTATGACCTAAGGCAGCAACTACTGCCATTATCCTAGCAAATTCCATCTTTGCCAGGAACTACAGCTCTGATACCAAAAATGTAACCCCCTCCGTAATTATATCCGAAATACGGGATTAAAATGAAATAGAGACCAATAATAATCAAATAACATTTACTAACCCATCACATGATGGGGTTTTCAAAAATACCTTTCGAAATCATTTATAAACTTGGTCTCATATTCACATTTCGAATACAATTACTACGTGAAGATAAATCACATTTATATATCAGAGTAAGCAATATAAATTGCCAGCAATCCCGGAATACATATCTTCGCTAACAATCATAAGGTACATTAGCCCATACAACTTCACAAATAGGGAATTACACAACAAATCTCAATATCCGAAAACAATTATCCAAATATACATCCCAACTAAGAGAACCAACTACCAACTTCAATCCCGAAGGAGTCTTCATTGCCCTTAGCTGCTCGCTATATCATTGATCTACTACCCTGTCTGAAAGGTTAGTAGGGGAGGGTGAGATTCGAGAGAATCTCAGTAGGGAAACATTATCAATATGCAGGCAAGATAAGTGTTTAATGCATGACATGCTTGCATCACATAACTCATGCACACATACAATAACAAATCTATAAGCTCAATGCTTCGAACGATACACATATGGCCATAGCATATATTGAAACATAGCTTCAAATCATTCATACATGTTCCACATAATCAAGCAAAGCAATAACATGCATCAACACATTAATACAGTTATCAGAGCATGCAGGAGAGATAAGTTCCCTACCTCCAGTCTTTGCTCCTCGATTTGCGTGCCAGCAACTCGGGGATTTACATTCAATCCTACAATGTCAAATATACTATTTAGACACTTCCATAGTGTTTCTGGGGGTTATATGAGGCTATATTGAAAATTTACTAAAATGCCTCCGGGGACCCGGTCGGGCCCCGCCGTACCCGGTCCGGCTGTACTTTTCTTGAAATTTTGACATGGGCTATTCTGACATATTTTCGCCCAAGGAATCCATTTCCGGACTTGGAATTATCAAATTCAATGTCAATTTACAAATTTACCCTTGGCAGCCCCACTTTAAGGGTTTCAAGGGCGTTTTCGTAATTATGCTTTTTCGGCCTTTTCCAAAAAAGTGCCCAACTGTAACCCCACCTAATTTTCCCTCCTGAACGCAATGGAATCATCAAATCATTGAAAATCCAACTCTAAGACCCATTTACAATGCTGGCCGAAATATATGGGTTTTAAGGGGAAAATTGGAGTTTTTCGGTTTCGGCTCCGTAAACGCGTTCCTTTCTACTCCTAACCACTTTATTGACTATTCCATTAGGTTAGAACTACCATTTAGTATCAATTTGAGCAGCATAACAGCCCCACAAACCCATTTTCCATTTTTAGAACCAAAGACAATCCGGTGAAATTTCACCGATTAAATTGTCTATAACAGCCAGAATAGTCAATATGCAAGAGTTTGGAAGTTACCTCAAGCTCCCACTAGCTTTTCCTTCTTGTGGCTGAAAACCCTAACTTCAAAACACCAAAAGAGGAGCTTCCAAACCTTAAAGAACATAAAGGAGTAGCTTAGGATCGGAGTTATACGCGTTAGGGGCTAGATCGTCGGAGAAATCGGCTTACCTTGCGAGATTTCTCCTTCCTTCTCCCTATTTTCTCCAAGGTCTCTCTCTCACGTTTTGTATCTGAAATGGTGTCGGTTTGGAGGAAGGAAGATGAATAAAAAGTGTTTTAACATTAGGATGATGTCATGTTTTATTATGCTGATGTCATTAATCCCATTTTCGGATTTTCTGGCAGATTTTCTGCCCAAACTTTGATAAATCATAACTAATTCTAGAAAACTCAAAATGAGGTGATTCCAAAGCCAAATGAAAGATATTTAAGTCCTCTTCATAGGAAAAATATTGGCCATTACTAAAAATCACCACACAATTCCAGAATTACATAAATTTCATCACTGCCCCAAAACAGAGTCCATTTTCGACCTCAAACTTTGGACAGTCATATCTCCCAGTTCCCAAAACGAAATGGCACAAATTATATGTCCATTTTGAAGCTTGGGATGTGAACTTTAAGACTGGAAAGTTTCATAATTTTCTGACATCATTTTCCTAGTCAAAACATCCACACAATAAGACTGGCCATACAGAATTCACACTGGACAGCATTTCCAGTTTTGCAACCAATGTGTCCAATTCAATTTAAATCAATTCCAATGATTAAATACCACAACATGACACCATTTCCATCACAATACCCCATTCAATTCTTCCCTCTATTCTAAGTCAATTTGGATGTTGATCCACAATTGAACTCAAATACAGGGTTTTGGCGTTGCTCATAACACAAGTGACTACAATCCACTTTATATTCTTTAAAAGGGTTCATTAATCACTAACCACGTCCACTTTTGTAGTCATTAACCCCCAATCACAATTTGGGATCTTGCTAAACCGGGGCTTAGCAATCCACTAATCTTAGGCTTATTCTCTAGCCTCGAGTCTCGAAATTCGGGGTATTACATATACCCTCTTCCTAGTGATTGCTTTCAACAATGTGGAAACTAAAAAAATCCTTAATCCACTCATTTTGTGATCAAGTTGGTTCACAATTTGACCAAGCAACCTTTATTTTTTTGACCTATACCAAGCAGCCTTGGCTCAATATAAAGTTTTATTTATTCTTATAAAATTTTAATTTAATAATATATTAAAATGTGGTTTTACTTATGTACATTTAAATTTGAGAGGAACCTCTCCTCTTTCTTCCCATCTTCTTCCCTCCATTTCCTTTTCTATGTATAAGACCAACATTTGAATGATTCAGATTTAGTTTTATACAAAATATTATTTTTTTTATTTATGGTAGTATTTATTGAATTATTCATATCAAAATTTAGTAATTTTTATTTAATTAATTATTTGTTTATAATTATCATTTTAATAATAATTTTATAAAAGATTAAATCTAAACCATTCAAATGTTGATATAATGGTCATAAAATGAGAACATGAGGGATGAGGATAAGAAGGGAAGAGGAGATTTCCGCTCCCATAAAAAAAAATATGTTTTTACTTACAAATATGTTACATTTTTTTAAAAAAATCAAAAACTATTACTCGTATGTTGTAAGATTAGGGAGTGGAGAAAGTTCCCAGGGATTTTTTTTATTACATTCATATAGATTCAAACCTAAGATGTTATACTTATGTAGTTATAACTTCTTCCACTAAAGCCAATAAACTCTATTAAAGTTTGAACTCTTTAATCAAATTAGTATATTATACTTAAAATAATAATTTTTTTGCTGTTTTTATTGCCATTAGGTATGGCCGACTACATAGATCACACGATGACATTAAGCTCAATCAAAAACCAAATCTCTTGATAAATTGTTAATGAGGAGGTCTCGCTTAATAACCTCATTAAGTATTCTCTTTTGTCTTCCTCTACCCTTTTTTACTGGGCTCCAAACAACTTGATTTGCCCTCCTCACTGGTGCATCCAATAGTCTTCTCTGTATGTGTCCAAATCACCTCAAACGATTTTCTGACATTTTATCTTCAATAGGTGCCACTTCAACCTTTCCTTGTATAAGTTCATTACAAATCTTATCTTTCCTTGTATACACATTCATCTCAACATCCGTATCTCAGCTACCCCTACTTTGTGCTAATGTAGTCACTTTAAAGCCCAACATTCACTATCATAAAACATTGATGATCAAATAACAATATGATAAAACTTCCCTTTCACTTTATCTGATACTTTGAAATTACAAATAACTCTAGTATCTTTTCTCCATTTAAAATACCCAGCTTGAATCCTATGATTAATATCTCCATCAATTTCACTATCTTTTTGTAAAATTGATCCCAAATATCTGAACTTTTTCTTTTGTGGAATGATTTGATCTCTCCCATTTTGACAACCAAATCACTTCTTACTCTGTTTTTATCAAATGTGCAATGCATATATATTATGTCATACTCCTACTTAATGGATGATCACCATAAAGGGTTGATAATTTATCTAAAGAGTTGATAGAGCATAATAACAACATGCAATTCATGTACAAGACCTAACCAAGTGAAATAACGCTTGTTGTTGTTGTTGTTTAGATATATTTATTTCATTGATTATAATATCACTACCATAAATTTTGTGTGTGGATATTTAACATTTTTCAACCGTTAAATATCTGAGCATCAAATATTCATGTATAATAGTTTTTAACTATTAAATATCAGGCATTATATTTTATAGTTTTTCAAATACAACCGTTGGGGCACTATATTTGACAATTGCAAGATAATGACTGTTAAATATAGCAACATAATTTTAACGATTGTTTAATAAGAACTATGAAATATTATGTACAATACTTAACAGTAAAAATATTAAATGGTAAAGTATTGGTATAGAGGAAGGGATTTATTTGATGGTTATTTAAAAAAACAATTATATATGTATAATATTTGACGGTTATTGGCGAATAACCGTAAGTATGTGTGACAAATTTTTTGAAAAAGCTTGGGGGGCTCACTTTCGATAAGTCCCCATCTGCATATTACATACAGAAACCAAATGCAGAAACCATTTAAATGAATAATCAAAATGTACATTACAGAAAGCAATCATCAAAATATACATATACAAATTAAACTGTACAGTACAGAAACCAAAACCAAAATCAGTTAGAGCAAAAAGAGAAAACAAAAATAGAAACCAAAATGAAAACCAAAATTAGTCTTAGCTAACTTATTCTCCCATCCATCGCCGGTAAATTATCAAAGACAACTCTTCTATGACTTCTTCAATTTGTTTAGGTGAATATTGCTTAGAATACTATTCTTAAACTACTACACACAAAAATAAAATATGGTTAGTGAATATATATGACTTTACTTTAATTTAACATAAACACACATACATGCATATATATGTATACCTTAGTACCAATTGAACCAGGATTGTGAGTGACTGTGTCCTTCATGAACTTCATGACACAGTACCCACAATAAGTGTTCTCTTCTAGTTGCCTCAGACACTATAACAAACAAATGAAATGTATTAGTCTAACACAAAAAACTAACTCTAACAATTCTAACAAAATGGTCAGTATTGGTGAATTACTATTACTCTCTTCTATTTATAAGTGGATGCAATGCATTTTCCTTTTAACGAGGAGCAGGTAAGGCCTTCGGTTGTAGTGTAATAGCAAACAACTTTGACAAGATATATCACAATAAGAAGTTAAAGCACCAAATTTATAGTAAACTCTATATAAAAGTACCAAACTTATTGAAAAGCTCAACCATTTGTGGTCAATTTTCTGAATCCCAGTGAATCGAATCAAAGTACCAAATCCTTTTCTTGAAAGGAAGGGATTTAGCACAATAAGCATACAATGACCCCTAAGTAAAATAAACATAATGAGAACAAAACTAAGAAACAAATATAATGAGGACCCCAATTTAATGAGTAGTATACTTACCCCTGGCAGTACAACACTAAGAAAAAACTGTTCTTCTTCTTTAATGACCAAATCCAAAATTTCCTCGCTTTCTTCTGAACAAAATTAAGCTTATTACCTTTGCTAACATTTCTAAATAAAAGTGGAGGTTGAAAAATAGGAACGTGTCCTATAGGCCATTGCGGGCTACATGCTTCTTGTGAAGGTACCTTACATAAAAATAGGAAAATTAGTATGTATAAATACTATGAGTAGCCAAGTATTAATTCAAAGTAGAAGAAATATCAAATATAAAAGTTACAAGTACCCGAGCTAGCCATATTGCCTTTAACGGTCTCTTTGACTAAGACCCGAGTGATAGCACGAACATGCCTTGTTCCCTATAGATATTGTAATATCTTGAATTTTGGGACTAGAGGCCAAAGAATAAGCCTAAATAAAGTAAACTATTAAGCCTATTTTAGAAACAGTCTTAGGAATGATCAAGAAATAGAATGAATTTTAGAAACCACACCCAGAACAAAGTATGAATTTGGGTGCGAATTCGTCAAAAGAAAATATCTAATTCCTTTTGGATATGTCAAAATGGCATGAAACCTAACCCGGATCCAAAGGAAAAGGGAAGTAGTGTATGAAAAGAAGTAAGAAAGAGAATTAGAAAAACTAATGGAACAAGAAATAATATTGCCATAATCAAGGGCAAAAGAGACAATTGCCACTTGATCTTGAGGTCAAAATTAGAAGACAAAATGAAGGGTCAATATTTACCCTTTAAAAGTAAGAGGCAATGATGAGATCAAAAAGCAAACTAACCCTCCTTTAATAAGGGTTAAATTAAGTCAAACAAGAAGAAAAGAAGGAAGAAGAGCTTTAGTTAAAAAGTTAAAGTTTCCAACTTGGAAACTTATGGATCAATGGCAAGAAAAATTGAGGCAATTAGTCAACAAATCATCTTCTATTTGGTGGCCCATAATTTAGGTAAAAAGAGAAGGTAAGAGGGAAAAGAAAGTCAAAAATTACCATGGAGAACTTACCACACATGGTAAATAGAATTGGCTTGTGCAAGAAGGAGAATTTGTGGCCATATGTTATTTCTTTTAGAGCGAATTTCGGCCAAGTATTATGGGACAAGGTTAAAGAAAATATGATTATTTCTACTCTCTTCTCTCTTTCAAAATATGGCCAAAACCTAGAAAGAAAGAGAAAAGAAGAACACAAGTAAAGGTAAGCTTTTCTTGCTTTATTTTCACCTCCTAAACAACTTCTTTGGCTCAAATGACCTTTATGAATCTTGTTCCCCTCTTCAAGAGCTTCATTTCTATGGTTTTTTTAAAGAGGAGGAGTTTTTGTTAGAACAGGCTGACACCCAAGAGGGGGGGTGAATTGGGTGTATTATAAAAACTTAACTACTTTGATATTCTTTTCGCATCTTATGAAATCAATACGTATGTAAGTAGTGAAATATAAAACCATAATCAGTTATTGAAATCATATATGCTGGAAATATAAGAGTTCAGGGAAGAGAAGATGCAAACTATAATTTATCCTTGTTCGGTCCAATCCACGATGACCTACGTCCAGTCCCCAGGCTCCTCCTGAGATTTCAATTCACTATCTCCCTCAAGTTTAATCGGGTACTTGAGAACCACTACAGTCTCACAAGTTTGATCCGGGCACTTGTGAAGCCTTTACAATCCTCCCACTGAGATATGAGCTCCCCCTTACACACTGTAAGGATACAATTTGTTTCCCACTCAAGATTCCCTAATCTTGAGTAACTCTCACAAATATAGAATGCTTACAGCGAAAGATTACTTCTCTCTATATGAAGTAGATAATGATTAACACTGAAGTACATGGTAGGAGTATTATTACAGTGCTTCGGTCAAGTAAGATTCAGAGTAATAGCATATCAACATTGTAGGCATGGGCTCTCGTCTCAGTTCATTTTGAATGACTCTTCTTTTATAGTTGATGAAGAACATTTGACTGTTTGAGCTTTTCTTCTTCCCGTTGAGGCTTAAAATATTACTGTTGAACTAGCCGTTGGAAGCTTCTGAGACAAAAGTGCTTTCTTCGTAATGTGTGTTAATCCTTGTTTGATCACCTGGAGAATGCTTAATCACTAATATAATAAAGTGTTAGAGTGATTAGAATCAATAAGAAAAAGTCACACAAAATTTCAATGATTCTCAGAAGTTTCAAGGTGATACTCTATTTTCTGGAAAATTAGTTATTCGGATAACATCTGTTGTATTCGAATAGCCGTCTTTGATAATGAGTAATATTTATTCGAATACTTTATCCTCTATCCGAATAAACTTTTAGAACTTGAAGTGTATTCGAATAGTAAATTCCTTATTTGAATAGCTGCCTTGTAAAACAAATGATATTATTCGAATAGTGTCATTTGTATTCAAATAATATTCTCTCATAATGAACTTTAATATTCGAATAGATGAACCCTTATTCGAATAGCCTTTCTACACAAGATATGATATACTATTCGAATACAACTTGTTGTATTCGAATAATGCACTTTGCTGAAGAATCTCCATATTCCTGCAACCACTATATTTTTCATATTTGGTTACTAAGTAATCCCTCGAGTGTGTAATGTCAGTCATTTCTTGGCCGAGAGCTACTGCAAGTTATCTACATGGTTACTCGAGTACTCACTCGAGTAAAGTCTTTTGTTATCAACTAGTTACTTGAGTGGTGCCTTCAAGTGAATTCTTGATTTTGACTCAAAACATGGCAAATTATATATCATCGGAAAGCCCTCATTATCTACATTGCAATGCAATCAGAATCAGCTCCAAGCTCATTGTACATAGAAAGTTATGATCCAAAGAGTATCTACTATTCTTAGAAAATCTCTGAGATCACGAGTAGAAAATTCCAGAAGGCATAGCTCTTAGGATATAACTTCAAATATTCCAAATTAACTATCCATGGAAAGCTCTTTGAGTCTACTTTCATATGGCACTGTTTTCGTCTCAATACGATGCATAGTTTGGGAGTTATGTCCAAAATACCAAAGCTGTTCTGGAATAAGACGCTGATTCATGTGTAAATTTCAACACACCATATCTCTCCCATCTGAACTCCTTTTAACTTGATCGTGGTGTCAAAATGACGTATTGGAAGTCTAGTTTCATATGCCATTGGTTTCACCTCAATCTAAGTTATGGTTTGGGAGATATGACCAAAATACTGAACATCGCCCATGCTAAAAGAAACAGAGTCTGCTGCGTTATTCGAATAGCACTTCTTCTATTCGAATAAAATCACCCTTTTTCAGTTATAGACTATTCGAATAGTCACTTCATTATTCAAATAATATTTGATTTTTTGCACTGAGACTATTCTAATAGTTCAATTACTATTCGAATAGTCCTCTTTGAAATATGTCAAATATTATTCTGATAGTCTCCTTACTATCCTGATAGTAATCTTACTATTCTGATAGTAACCTTACTATCCTGATAGTCTTGTGATATTGGATGTTGAAATTCATTAAAAGCTTATTCGGATAATCATCATACTATTCGAATAGTGCCCTTACTATTCGAATAGTTATCCTACTCTTCGAATACCATATTTAGAAACTGAGTTTGAAATCACAATAACTATTCGGATAATGCCTTGACTGTTTGAATACTTTTTCACTTAAATTATTTTCTGAAAAATTTGTTAAGCATACTATTCGAATACTAATGTGCTTATCCGAATACTTTCAACTGTTAACAGTTCTCCTCTATTCGAATAGCTTATTCATTATTCGAATAGTACTTTGTTTATTCGGATAAATTGAGAGATATTCGAATATATCTTAACTGAAAACAAGTTTTACTATTCAAATAACAATTTGACTATTCGAATAATCCACAGTATTAAACCACATGAATCTTTTCAACCCAACTTGATATCTTCTCTTTTTGCTTGACTAATCTACAAGATATTTCACATTAAACACGGTAGTTAGTCAACGTAGGAGATAAATACATTATGTAAACTTTTTGCTCTCAATAATTAATATCTATATTTGACATCATCAAAACTAATCATATCCAACAGTTTTGAGCTATATTGCAAGAGCAAACGTACGAGAATCAAGTAAAGAATTCAAGAACGACTTAGAGGTGAGCAAGAGCATTATTTTGATGTATATGTTACTTTGGTTGATTGAGTTATTATAGGCTATTTTGGTTGCCTTTGGCCTTTTAGGTTTTGTTAGGGTTCATAAAGCTTTCATCATATACATATGATTGTATGTTGTTTCAGAAGCATATGAGCTTAGTTTGGTAGTTGAAATGTGAATTGGTAACTTGTTGCATTAGACCCTAAATTCTGGTATAAACAGAACATGATGAAGGAATGGGGATTTGATCATTTTGATGTTACCATTGTGTTTTACATAAAAACCTATGTAGGAATAGCCCTCAACTATAGATTTTGGGTCATTGGAACTCAATTTGTAAAGTTACAATGTTGATGTCCAGTTAAGGTTTCCCTGTATGGCAGATGTTTGCATTGTGTTTAGAATAACTGAATGGTGTCCAATGCCTATGATATTTTCCATAACAAAAGTATACTTATCAAGCTTTAAATTGATAGACCATATAGGTCATTTTGAGCTTTATACTAAGAGTTATGTATTTTTGAAGTTGGTCATGCGAAAACTAGCATGTTTCCAGACATTATCCAATAAATGGTAATTTTGGGATAATTTCAATTGGACATTTGTGCATAAAGATGTGAACTTTCAAAATTTGAGGAAAATTGTAGTAGATTGGAGTTAATGTGCAGAAATATAAAAGTAATGGCAAGATGTAATTACCATGAACTCTAAGGGTAGAAGTAAGCACTTTAAGGTAGTTTGACCACATTAACTCTTCCTTTGACTTAGTGTACTAACCCTAATGATAACCAACTTGATTGTTTGGATTATAAAAGAATTGAAAAAAGTAATAACTCATCATCCATAAATTCTAATTATAGGATTCGATATCTACCCAAGCTCAGAAAAATAGTTGGATATGTTAGATCTCTCATGTTTTGATGATAATAAAGAATGGTATGAAAAAGATTTGATAAATAAATAAGTTTGAACAAAGTAATAACAGGGCAAATCATCACTTGAAGTAAGCACTGGAGTAATGAAGAAAGGCCAAAAGAAAAAGCTGAGAAGCTTCATCACTGGCAAAATTTCTAAAGGGTTACTCAAGTAAGTACTCGAGTAATGAGACATAAACTTGAAGTAACCAGAGTCAACCTTCAAGTAACCTGCCAACGTTACTCAAGTAAGTACTCGAGTAATAAGGTAAAAGACTTCTTGTTGCTCTCGGCATGCCAACGTTACTCGAGTCGCTACTCAAGTAACCAGGTAAATCAATTGCAGGTGCTCTCGACCTGCCAATGTTACTCAAGTGAGTACTTGAGTAACCAGGTAAAAGACTTCCATTTTCTCTGCCTACCAACGTTACTCGAGTCTGTACTTGAGTCCCCTGCTTCAAGAAAATAGGTTGCTCTCGGCATTTTCAATCCTGCCAATGTTACTCGAGGAGTTACTCCAGTAACCTACTGTGGTAAGCAAAACTTGAAGGTAATACTCGATTACCTTGATATGCTTTTATCACACTTCACTCGAGGCACTACTCAAGTATGCAGGTATTAAATTACTCTATATCAAATATTTGAACTGGATTACTCGAGACAACAATCGAGTAATATGCAGAGCTATTTATATAGCACTTGAAGTATCTACCCGAGTAAGCTATGCAGAAAATTGATGTTTACTCGAGTAAGTACTCGAGTAACCAGGTAAGCAACTTGAAGTGCACTCGCCCTTGTAATCCTGCCAACATTACTGGAATAAAGCATCGAGTAACCTAAAGTTTATTGGATAGATTACTCGAGTTGCTACTTGAGTAACCTACGAGGAAAAGTGTACCATACCCGAGTAAGTATTCGAGTAAACAAGTATTTCCAAGGTTTGTAAATTTGTTTACTTTATGCACTACCCAAGTTATGTGATGTTCATTTATTAACTTGCTGTCATTACTCTCACGATGTTACTCTAGTAAGTACTCGAGTAAAGTTAATGAATACTTGAGTATACACGTCCATTTCAAAGTTCATTGATTTGTTTTCTATGTGATTGACCCTTCATTGTGTTAGTATTCTTAGCATATCCACAGATAAACAATGAAGAGATCTTACCAAATTAGGAAAGTCAAAGGCAACATTCAAATGCTATCTACCACCACCTACCGCAAACGGATATTTTTCAAATACTGGAAAAGTCAACAATGGCTGCGCTCGCTCTAACGGGCGAGAAGAAAATGTTCCAACAATCACTACCAACACATCTATATATATGGGAACATCTAAACAGAGGAAAACAACAAGAACACACACACGAACACATTATCAAGTTCACGCTTCAATACTCTGTGTTTATACATACTTGTAATTATGTACTTCAGTTATTCTTATTCACTTTGTGAGAGAGATATTTCATTCAAACTCAATATTTGTTATTGAGGTAACTTAAGGTTGTGGAAACTTGAGTTGGGATTGGATTACAACTTGTAAGGGGGAGCGAGTGTCCAGGCGAAGGAACTTGCTTGTACTGAGGTGCCAAGAACCCACTGAATCTTGGAAGTTATAGTGAAACTCTCAGAGATATTCTGAGGACTGGACGTAGGTCAAAGTGGTTGTGGCCGAACCAGTATAACTCCCGGTATATACTTCGGTGATATTTCTCCTTACTCTTTACTGCATTATATTCACCGTCAAGTTTTCATATTTGCAACAAAATTTTTAGTATCACCCAATTCACCCCCTCTTGGGTGAAACGCTTGCTCTAACATTTGGTATCAGAGACTAGGTCTTCTTGTTAAGGTTTAACAACCTAAGAAGGATCCAATGGCAAGCAAGGGTGAAGGAATTCTTCCTGACGGAGCATCCATCACTAGACCACTAGGTTTCAGTGGCTAACACTTTTCTTTCTGGAAAGCAAAGTTAAGAGTATTCATGATGGCTACCGAATATGGGCTGTGGGATATGATTGAAAGTGGAAACTATCAACCGACAAAGATTGTATATTCTCAGAAAATTCCCAAGACACCAGCAGAATATGATGAGAATGACAAGAAACTTATCACTCTCAATAGCAAGGCAATTCTGATGATACAAAGTGCTTTGTGTTAAAGTGAATAGTTTAGAATTTGCACACTTACAACAGCAAAGCAAATGTGGGAAGCTCTGGAAATAGCTCATGAAGGAACTTCGGGAATAAAGGAGAATCAGATCAACAGTTTGGTCACTGAATTCAATCTACTTCAAATGAAATCAGGTGAATCAATATCTGAATTTGAACTTAGATATACTCATCTTGTTAATCAACTTGCAGCACTTGGGAAAGTTTATGATCAACATACCCAAGTATGAAAGATTTTGAATATTCTTTCTAAAGAGTGGGAGGCCAAAGTCACTGCGATAGAAGAAGCAAAAGGAGAATCAATGAGATCAGTTGCTTCTCTATTTGGAAGTCTTTCTGAATATGAAAGTAAACTAAAGTTCAAACGAGAACTAGATGACATCAGTGACAAGAAGAGAGGCCTAGCACTAAAAGTAAAAGAAGAAAATCAAGATGAGGATGAGGAGTTTGACGATGATGAAATGGGTCTAATCATAAAATGATTTAGAAAGTTCTACAAGAAAGGTCAAGGATTCAAACACTTTTAGAAAGGAGGAACTAGCAGCAAAGATCATATCATTTACTACGAATGTGGAAAACCAGAACATATCAAATCAGAATGTCCAGAACTGAATCAAAAGAGCAAAGAAAAGAGAAAAGACAAATTCTTTAATAAAAAGAAGGCCTTTGTATCTGCTGTATGGGGTGATAGTTCCTCTGACGAAGAAAGTGATGAAGAAAAAGTAGCCAATATTTGTCTCGTTGCTCAAGAAGAAAGCAGGAGGTAAGTCATATTTGAATTATTTCCAGCATTCTATACATACATCAAATCCTTTTGAATTTTGTAATTACTATAATAGAAAAGGTTATTATACCTCTTCATGCATTCATAAGAAGAAAGGAATAATAGGAACCTACAAATGGGTACCTAAAGGATCATATGTTTTGAAAATTTCCTGTACAAACCCAAAAGGACCCAAAAAGAAGTGGGCACCTAAGACTTAATCATATTTAATTGCAGACGTGTCTCAAAGCATCCAAAAACAACAAGTGGTGCATAGACAGTGGATGCTCTAGACATATGACCGGTGATTTCGAAAGTTTTACCAAATTGCAACCTAGAGAAGGTGGAAAGGTAAAATTTGGAGGAAATCAAACTGGAAGGATAGCAGGAATTGGTGAAATCAGAAATGACAAAGGCATACAAGTCAAAGATGTATACTATGTCGAAGGATTATGCCAAAACTTGCTGAGTGTGAGTCAAAGTGCAGACAAAAACAACTGGGTAATATTTGACTCAGAGGAATGTCTAATTATCAACAATAATGACTTACTACTGGATAAGAAGAATATCAAGGCTAAGCTCAGAGCAAAAAGGGAAGGTAATTGTTATACTCTAGATATTAGTAGAAATGAATCTGAAAACTGTTTTCTGAGTAATGCCGATGAAAGTTGGCTATGGCATAAGAGATTGGCTCATGTCAATATGCATCAATTAGGCAAACTACTCAAAAAGGATTTAGTTCTTGGATTACCCAAAGGATATTTCAAAAATGACTTGATTTGTGACGCGTGTCAAAAGTTTAAACAAACTAAATCATCTTTCAAATTGAAAAATGAGATTTCAACAAATAGACCACTACAGTTATTGCATATGGATTAAGTTGGTCCAGCAAGAGTAAAGAGTCTTGGTGGCAACTTATATTCATTGGTCATTGTTGATGACTTCTCCAGATTTACAAGGGTTATTTTTCTATCATCAAAGGATGAAACCTTTGAAGAATTTATTGTTTTTGCCATGAAAGTAAAAAATGAGAAAGGTATGTCCATTGCAGGTATTAGGACCGATCATGGTGGAGAATTTGAAAATCAAGCCTTTGAAGAATATTGTGATACTAAGGGCACTGATCATAATTTCTCTACTCCAAGGACACCTCAACAAAATGGAGTCATGGAACATAAGAATAGAGTGCTCACTGAAATGTCTAGAGCAATTTTAAATGAAAAGAACGTGTCTCAAGTTTTATGGGCTGATGCTATGAGTACAGCATGCTATATTTCAAATAGAGCCTATATTAGAACAAAACTTGGAAAGACACTATACGAGCTGTACAAAGGAAGGAAGCCAAACATTGCTCATCTATACATCTTTGGTCGTAAGTGTTTCATTCATAATAATGGTAATGATAACTTAGGAAAATTTGATTCTAAAACTGATGAAGGAATTTTCCTAGGATATTCTAACTGAAGTAAAGCATATAGAGTTTTCAATAAAAGAACATGTGTTGTTGAAGAATCAATTCATATTGTATTTGATGAATTTGAATCCTCTGACAAAACCATTGATGAAGAGCAGGAAGTTGTTTTAAATCAAGAAAATGGTCAATCTATTTTTAAATCTCTTATTCAAGAAGTTGATGAAACCAAGGAAGAAGAGCAATCACTAGGGAAACCTAGAGCCTGGAAATACAATAAAAGTCATCCCTTAGATCAAGTCATAGGAGATGTGAATGAAGGGATCAAAACTAGAAATAGAATTTTGAATGAAGTAAGTTTTTCTGTATTAATTTCTGATATTGAACCTTCTAACATTGATGAAGCCCTATCAGACAATGATTGGGTTATAGCAATGCAAGAAGAACTAAATCAATTTGAAAGAAATCAAGTTTCGGATTTGGTACCACGACCCAAGGATAATCCGATCATTGGCACTAAATGGGTATTCAAGAACAAACTCGATGAATCTGCAATTATTGTCAGAAACAAGGCAAGATTGGTAGCCAAAGGCTATAATCAGAAAGAAGGGATTGATTATAAGGAAACGTATGCTCCAGTAGCTAGATTGGAAGCTAGACAAGTACTCTTAGCCTTTGCATGCATTAAAGGATTCAAACTCTATCAAATGGATGTAAAGAGTGCATTTCTAAATGGCTACATTATGGAAGAAGTATATGTAGAGCAACCTCCAGGTTTTGAAGATATAACCAAACTTGACCATGTGTTTAAAGTCAAAAAGGCTTTATATGGTTTAAAACAAGCTCCTAGAGCATGGTACGAAAGGCTCAGTAAATTTCTTATTGATCAAGGTTTTGTACGAGGAAAAGTTGATACAACACTTTTTATAAAACGAAAACATGATGATATTTTAATTGTTCAAATATATGTTGATGATATTGTTTTCGGCGCTACTAATGAATCTCTGTGTAAGGAATTTTTTGAGATAATGTAGGGAGAGTTTGAGATGTCAATGATGGGAGAATTGAATTTCTTTCTTAGTTTGCAAATCAAACAAGGAAAGAATGGAATCTTCATATCTCAAACAAAATACTTGAGAGAGTTATTGAAGAAATATGGAATGGATGAAGCAAATGGAACGGACACACCTATGAGCTCAACTACATTGCTTGATGCTAATGTCAAAGGAAAAGACTACAACATCAAAAAATACAGAGGAATGATTGGATCATTACTCTATCTCACAGCAAGCAGACCGAACATCCAATTCAGTGTTGGCATATGTGCAAGATGTCAATCAGCACCAAAGGAATCACATGCCGAAACTGTCAAACGAATCTTTAGATACCTTACTGACACACCAGAATTGAGTCTGTGGTATCCCAAAGGAAGAAGTGAATATCTTATTGCATATTCAGATTCTGATCATGGAGGATACAAGACAGAAAAAAAGAGCACCAGCGGACAAGGTCATTTCTTGGAGGATCTCTTGTATCATGGTTCAGCAAGAAACAAAATACAGTGTCTCTTTCATCAACGGAAGCCGAATATGTTGCAGTCTCAAGTTGTTGTGAACAAGTGATATGGTTAAAACAACAACTACAAGATCTTGGTATTTATCTCAAAGAAATACCAATCTATTGTGACAATACCAGTACGATAAGCTTGGCAAAGAATCCAGTTCAACATTCTAGAACCAAGCATATCAATGTCAGACATCACTTTATCAGATATCATGTTCAAAAGAAAGATGTGAAAGTGATACTTATTCCTACTCATCTTCAACTAGTTGATATCTTCACCAAACCCCTTGCAAAAGATCAATTTATATACATTAGAAGAGAATTGGGAATGGTAAATCCCAATGAATTGTAAGTTATTTCAGTTTCTTATAATGTTAGATAAAGATATTTGATAATGTTTTGATGATTACTAATTTAAGCATCGGAGTATGTAGAAACTTATTTTGCAGGAAGATTGAAACTCTGTTTTGAGAAATAAAAATAGAGGTTATCAGAGGACACCATTACTGGAGTGCCAACTTCAAGTAATGTCTAACAGTGCAGTATTACCCGAGGGATAACTTGAAGTAAAATAGCACATTACTCGAGTAAGTACTCAAGTAATGGTCTTCCAAAATTGGTAGTAAAGTCTCAAGTCACCTGAAATTTAAATCAAATGGTTCGTTTGGTGAGAAATGAATAGTCAAAAGTAGAAAAGACAGGTTACCCGAGGGAAGCCTTGAGTAAAGTTGAAGTTTACTCAAGTAAGGCCTTGAGTAACTGCAGGTTCATATCACAAACTCGATGAGAATCAACTCAAATCTGTTCTTAAACGGTTATAAAATGATCGAGGGAACATACATGGATAATTACAATATTATTCATGCCAAGTACGCAATTTAAATGAATTATTTTAGAAATTTTCTATATGATCACTCGAGTAAGGACTCGAGTAAACATGATATTTACTCGAGTAAGGCCTCGAGTAACATCGGGTTCTAGGTCTTTATCTGTCGCAAACTCTGTCATTTCTACAAAATCTCCTTGAGTAAATCACCCAGTCCTCTCACAAAAAGTTTTCACAATCTCTTCCTTACTTGATTTCCGTCAAAACCCATCAAATCTGAGCTCTAAAAACTTCCTATTTTGTTCAGATTCACCTTGCCCTAACTCACGACTTAGCACTCTATTTTTCTGAGATTTCAAGTTTTCTCTGAATCAACATGGTTAGAACTAAAAATCTTACTCCTACATATTCTTCTGGATCCCCATAACTCTCTGACCCTCTTTCTTCTCCTCCCAAAAAGAGACAAAAACTCACACCTAGATCAAAAGCCAAAATCCAACCAAAATTGCAATCGAAACCAAAGGAAAAAGGTGTTGTGATTAAAGAGCCAGTGGTCACAAGGGCTCAATCAAAGAAGAGCACCTCTACTGGGAGAGGCAAAAGTGCCAAGTCTCCTTCTCCTCCACCTTCTGATTCTTCCACTCCCTCTTTCACTCCAAAACCCTCCAAAAAGCCCAAGTATGATGTGAATGTGGCTAAAGCAATGGCTAGAATTCTTGATCAACTAGAGAAGGGGCAATCCTCTAAGAAATCAGAATTGCTAGAAGAGGAGATCACTAAACCTCCAAAGGGGTTCAATGTCAACAAGTTGGAGGATTCTCAGAAGTACCTCACACAATTTTCAAGAAGAAAAGTCTACAAAACTCACTATGTGGATCTCAAAGTACTTCAAGAGGTATTGAAGTATGATCTAAGTCCCTTTCTTGAACCTTTTATGCCTTGGCTATCAATTAGACTTCCTTTTTACACAAAAGTAGTGACTCATTTTTACTGCAATTTAGAAATCCTAGATGCACCCAATAGGACTTCTGTAGAGGAAGAAATGACCACTACTGTTAGAGGCCAGAAAATCCTAATCTCACCTTCTAGAATCAATGTTTGGCTAGGAATAGAATGTTAGAACAAGCGTTTCACCCAAGAGGGGGGCTAAATTGGGTGATACTAAAATTTCGTTTGCAAATAAAAACTTGACGGTGAATATAAAGCAATAAGGAGAAAGGAGAATATCACCGAAGTGTACACCGAGAGTTATACTGGTTCAGCCACAACCACTTTGACCTACGTCCAGTCCTCAGAGCTTCTCTGAGAGTTTTACTATAACTTCCAAGATTCAATGGGTTCTTGGCACCTCAGTACAAGCAAGTTCCTTCGCCTAGACACTCGCTCCCCCTTACAAGTTGTAATCTAATCCCAACTCAAGGTTCCACAACCTTAAGTTATCATAATAACAAATATTGAGTTTGAATGAAATATCTCACTCATAGAGTGAATAAGAATCTCTAAAGCATAGAATTACAAGTATAATGTAAAACAAAGTAATGAACTTGATGATACATTTGTGTGTGTTCTTGTTCTTCTCTCTGTTTAGAGGTTCCCATATATATAGATACATTGGTAATGATTGCTAGAACATATTTCTTCATGCCCGTTGGAGCGTGCGCAGCCACTATTGACTTTTCCAGTATTTGAAAGATATATGTTTGCGGTAGGTGGCGGTCGGTGACATTTGAACGTTGTTTTTGACTTTCCTTATTTGGTAAGATCTCTTCATTGTTTATCTGTGGATATGCTAAGAATACTAATATAATGAAAGGTTAATCATATAGAAAACAAAACAATGAATGTTGGAATGATTTCTGAATTTCTGGGTTTGCATACTCGAGTAGCTACTCGAGTATTCATTAAAGTTTACTTGAGTACTTACTCAAGTATCATCGTGAAAACTTTGATGAACTGCAAGTCAACATACAAATATATGATTACTCGGGTAGTGCATGGAATAAAAAAAATATCAAACCTTTGGAAATGCATGTTTACTCGGGTACCTACTCGAGTAATGCACTCTTTTCTTCATAGGTTACTCGGGTACCAACTCAAGTAAACCTTCGAATAATCTTTTGGTTACTCGATGCTTTACTCCAGTAATGTTGGCAAGATCTCAAGGCTGAGAGCACTTCAAGTCTGATTACCTTGTTACTCGAGTACATACTCGAGTAAACTCAATCTATGTGCATAGTTTACTCAGGTAATGAGTTGAGGTTTTTCTTCAAAAATAATTCTGCATACTCAAGTACTTACTCGAGTAATCCACTTAAAATGAATCATTAAATACCTGCATACTTGAGTAGCACCTTGAGTGAAGTATGATAAAAACCAGATCAAGTTATTCGGGTAATACCTTCAAATTTTTGCTTACCACAGTGAATTACTCGAGTAGCTCCTCAGTAACGTTGGCAGGGTTCAAAATGCTGAGAGCAACACATTTTCTGAAACAGAGTAACTTGAGTATCATTGGTAGGCCGAGAGTAACTTGAAAACTTTTACCTGGTTACTCGAGTAGCTACTCGAGTAATGTTGGCAGGCCGAGAGCAACTCTAAATGATTTACCTGGTTACTCGAGTAGCTACTCGTGTAACATTGGCAGGTCAAGAGCAACTTGAAAACATTTACACTATTACTCGAGTACTTACTTGAGTAATGTTGGCAGGTTACTCAAAGGTATCTTTGGTTACTTCAAGTTTTGTCTCATTACTCGAGTAACGCCTTAGAAAACTTGCTTCTCATTAAGTTTTTCAGCTTTTTCTCTTGGCCTTTCTTCATTACTCCAATGCTTACTTCAAGTGATGCTTTTCCCTGTTATTACTTTGTTCAAACTTATTTATTAATCAAATCGTTTTCATAATTTTCTTTGTTATCATCAAAACATGAGATCTAACATTCTCCCCCTTTTTGATGATGACAAAATTTGGTGATTTTGAATAGGATTTTTGGAACTGAGTTCTCAATTAAATACTTCTTGAATTCAAAGATCATTTTGAAAAACTTATTAAGTTTAGATTCAAAGTGTTTTAAAAGAGAATGAAATCATAGTATTCACCTTGCATATACAACAAACTCATTAGTCCAACAATTTATCATAATTTTAAAAATTAAATGGACTTGAAATGAAAACATAACTTAAACTTGCATTAATCTTAAGAAATTACAAGATAAAAAGTTCAAAAGCTCCCTAAAACCCATATACACCCAAAATACCCAAAATGACTCAGAAACTTCCACAAAATCATTCTCAAGCTCTTCTCCCCCTTTTTGTCTTCATCAATCATGTGGAGGACTAGAAGTCCTGACCACGGAGATAGGCTTTACTGGAAGAACCAAAGGACCATCTGAACCAGAGGAGTCAAATGAACTAGAAGAAACTAGTTCAGGAAGATGAAGTGGAAGGATGTGGATATCATCTTTGGGAGGAATAGGAGGAGATTGGTAGACGATCATAGTGGTCTCAACCTCTGGAGTGGTCTCAACCTCTGGAGTATGATGATCAGAGGATGAGGAGGGAGATATTTCCTCAGTATGGGTAGGAGATGGAATAGGTTTAGGAGCGGGTTCAGTCTAAGGTTTGGGTAGTGAATCATCAATGATGATGTGAATGGTCTCATTTTTTTCAGGGTTATCCACTGAGTACAAGATCTTTGGGTTGTGCCTCAGGTGGACTAGAGACCGGAGGGATAAAAGGCTCAGCCTCAGGGAGTGGAATATCAGAATGGATGTGCTCTCGAGGTAGTGGTGGTGCAGAAAAAGATAGATTGGCAGAAGGTCCAGGACCCAATGAATCCAGTCGTGCCAGAATCAATCTCAATCTCTCACCCTGGGCACATTGCTCAGCTAGCAACTCCTCGTGCCTCTTATCCATTTTCTCAACCAACTCCGCCATCTTTTAATTCATGTTGGTTATTAGTTCAGCATTTATGTTGGCAATATCAACATGGAATCCTCGGAGCATATTCTCCATAAAATGCTGAAGTGTGGTATTGAGGAAGGAGGGTGATGATGTAGTGGTGGCTGGAGCCGACGACTGAGTGTCATCCATCTTGATAGTCTCAGTCTCAGTCTTCTTCTTCTTCTTCTTCGACCCAGACTCCAGAGGGCCTTTGAGAGGAATTCAATATTCAGCTTGCCAATCTGATTTCTCCTAACCAGAGTAATCCTCTTAATAGGTTCCTTGTTTTCCAGATACCATATCTTATTCTCTTTTAGAATAAGTGACACAACCTGAGGATATGGCATCGGTGTGGTAGCCTTCCCATCCACCCTGTACCTCTTCATCTCAGAGAAGATATACTCCCCCAAGTCCATCTGTTCCTTCAGGAGAAGTGAAGCAAACCATCTAAAGTCCCCATCTGAGAAATGGGTATAGTTGTTGGCCTTGTTCACAAGGGATCTAGAGTAGATGTACCATAGAACCCTGTGATGATCACACATATCACTTGGTTTGAAATTTAAAGGGCCAACTAACTCACTAGGTTTCAGGACAGAAAATATTTGGTTTGGGTCAAGTTAGGAGTAAATGTCATCTGGGGGGTTCTCTATTCCTAACCACAAGTTTATCCTAGAGGGTGAAATGAGAATCTTTTGGCCTCTCACTATGGTGGTCATCTCTTCCTCAGCTGAGGTTCTATCTGGTTCATCTAGGATCTCAAGGTTACAGTAAAAGTGTGTGATCACTTTTGTGCAAAAAGGTAGTCTAATGGAAAGCCAAGGCATAAAAGGTTCTAAATAAGAACTAAGATCATGCTTCAATACCTCCTGAAGTAACTTGAGCTTCACATAATGTGTCTTACACACTTTCCTCCTGGAGAATTAAGTGAGATACTTTGGGGACTCCTCCAGTTTGTTGACATTGAACCCCTTTAGAGGGTTGGTGATCTCCTCTTCTGGCAATTTGGATTTCTTTGAAGACTGCCCCTTCTCCATTTGATCTAGAATGCTAGCCATTGCCTTAGCCACATTCTTGTCATTTTTGGGCTTTTTAGAAGGCTTTGGTGTGAAGGAGGGAGTTGAGGAATCAGAGGGTGGAGGAGAGGGAGACTTTGCACTTTTGCCTCTCCCAGTAGAGGTGCTCTTTTTGGATTGAGCCCTTGTAACAATCGGCTCTTTGATCACAACCCCTTTTGGTTTCGGTTGAGGTTGAGGTTTTGGCTTAGGATCTTGGAGTGAGTTTTCTTCTCTTTCTGGGAGGAGAAGAAAGAGGATCAGGGTGTTGTTGGGATTCAGAGGAATCTATGGGAGTAAGGTTTTTAGTTCTCACCATTCTGAATCAGTGAAAAATGAAAATCTCAGAAAATTAGAGTCACAGTCGCGAGTTTAGGGCACTGAGAATCTGAGCAGAATAAGAGGTTTTTGAGATTGAAATCTGTTGGGTTTTGACAGAAATGATGTAAGGAATCGATTGTGAAAAGTTTTTGTGAAAGAGTATAGTGATTTACTCGAGGAGATTTTGTGGAAATGACTGAGTTTGCGACAGATAAAGACATAAAACCCGACTTTACCCGAGGCCTTACTCGAGTAAACTTCAAGGTTACTCGAGTCCTTACTCAAGTGATCATACAAAAAATCTCTAAAACAATTTATTTAAATTGCGTACCTGGCATGAATAATATTGTAATTATCCATGTATGTTCCCTCGATCATTTATAACCAATTTGAAGCAGATTTGAGTCATTTTTCATCAATTTGGTGATCTGGACTTGCAGTTACTCGAGTCCTTACTCGAGTAAGCTTCAAGTTTACTTGAGGCTCACCTCGGGTAACCTGTCTTTTTAACTTTTGACTGTTCATTTCTTTGTAACTGAACCATTTGATTTAAATTCTAGGTAACTTGATCCGTTACTTCCAGTTTTGGAAGACTATTACTCGAGTAGTTACTCGAGTAAAGTACTTCTTTACTTCAAGTTGTTCCTTGGGTAATGTTTCACTGTTAGTCATTACTTTAAGTTGGCACTCCAGTAAAGGTGTCCTCTGATAACCTCTGTTTTTGTTTCTCAAAACAAAGTTTCAATCTTCCTGCAAAATAATTTTCTATATACTCCAATGCTTAAATTAGTAATCATCAAAACATTATTAAATGACTTCATATAATATTATGAGAAACTGAAATAACTTACAACTCATTGGGATTTACCATTCCCAATTCTCTTCTAATGTATAGAGATTGATCTTTTGCAAGGGGTTTTGTGAAGATATCAGCTAGTTGAAGATGAGTAGGAATGAAAATCACTTTCACATCTTTCTTTTGGACATGATCTCTGATGAAGTGATGTCTGACATCGATGTGCTTGGTTCTAGAATGTTGAACTGGATTTTTCGCCAAGCTTATCGTACTGGTATTGTCACAATAGATTGGTATTTCTTTGAGATAAATACCAAGATCTTGTAGTTGTTGTTTTAACCATATCACTTGTGCACAACAACTTGAGACTGCAACATATTCGGCTTCCGTTGACGAAAGAGACACTGTATTTTGTTTCTTGCTGAACCATGATACAAGAGATCCTCGAAGAAATTGTCCTTGTCTACTGGTGCTCTTTCTGTCTGTTTTGTATCCTCTATGATCTGAATCTGAATATGCAACTAGATATTCACTTCTTCATTTGGGATACCACAGACCCAATTCTGGTGTGTCCGCAAGGTATCTAAAGATTCGTTTGACCGTTTGAGCATGAGATTCCTTCGATACTGATTGATATCTTGCACATATGCCAACACTAAATTGAATGTTCAGTCTGCTTGCCTTGAGATAGAGTAATGATCCAATCATTCCTCTGTATTTTGTGATGTTGTAGTCTTTCCCTTTGACATCAGCATCAAGCAACGTAGTTGAGCTCATAGGTGTGTCAGTTCCATTTCCTTCATCCATTCCATATTTCTTCAATAGCTCTCTTAAGTACTTTGTTTGAGATATGAAGATTCCATTCTTCCTTTGTTTGATTTGCAAACCGAGAAAGAAATTCAATTCTCCCATCATTGACATCTCAAACTCTCCCTGCATTATCTCAGAAAATTCCTTACACAGAGATTCATTAGTAGCACCAAAAACAATATCATCAACATATATTTGAACAATTAAGATATCATCACGTTTTCGTTTTATAAAAAGTGTTGTATCAACTTTTCCTCATACAAAACCTTGATCAATGAGAAATTTACTGAGCCTTTTGTACCATGCTCTAGGAGCTTGTTTTAAACCATATAAAGCTTTCTTGAATTTGAAAACATGGTCAGGTTTGGTAATATCTTCAAAGCCTGGTGGTTGTTCTACAAACACTTCTTCCATGATGTAACCATTTAGAAATGCACTCTTTACATCCATTTGATAAAGTTTGAATCCTTTGATGCATGCAAAGGCTAAGAGTACGTGTATAGCTTCCAATCTAGCCACTGGAGCATACGTTTCCTCATAATCAATCCCTTCTTCCTGATTATAGCCTTTGGCCACCAATCTTGCCTTGTTTCTGACAATAATTATAGATTCATCGAGTTTGTTCTTGAATACCCATTTAGTACCAATGATCGGATGATCCTTGGGTCGAGGTACCAAATCCCAAACTTGATTTCTTTCAAATTGATTTAATTCTTCTTACATTGCTATAACCCAATCATTGTCTGATAGGGCTTCATCAATGTTAGAAGGTTCAATTTCAGAAATGAATGCAGAAAAACTTACTTCATTGAAAATTCTATTTCTAGTTTTGATCCCTTCATTCACATCTCCTATGACTTGATCTAAGGGATGGCTTTTATTGTATTTCCAGGCTCTAGGTTGTCCTAGTGCTTGTTCTTCTTCCTTGGTTTCATCAACTTCTGGAATAAGGGATTTAGAAATAGATTGACAATTTTCTTGATTTAAAACAACTTCCTGTTCTTCATCAATGGTTTTGTCAGAGTATTCAAATTCATCAAATACAATATGAATTGATTGTTCTTTTATTGAAAACTCTATATGCTTTACTTCGGTTAGAATACCCTAGAAAAATTCCTTCATCAGTTTTAGAATTAAATTTTCCTAAGTTATCGTTACCATTATTATGAATGAAACACTTACAACCGAAGATATGTAGATGAGCAATTTTTGGCTTCCTTCCTTTGTATAGCTCGTATGGTGTCTTTCCAAGTTTTGTTCTGATATAGGCTCTATTTGAAATATAACATGACGTACTCATAGCATCAGCCCAGAACACTTGAGACACGTTCTTCTCGTTTAACATTGCTCTAGCCATTTCAGTAAGTACTCTATTCTTACATTCCACGACTCCATTTTGTTGAGGTGTTCTTAGAGCAGAGAAATTGTGATCAATGCCATTAGTATCACAATATTCTTCAAAGGCTTGATTTTCAAATTCTCCACCATGATCCGTCCTAATACCTGCAATGAACATACCTTTCTCATTTTGCACTTTCTTGGCAAAAACAATAAATTCTTCAAAAGTTTCATCTTTTGATGATAGAAAAATAACCCATGTAAATCTGGAGAAATCATCAACAATGACCAGTGAATATAAATTGCCACCAAGACTCTTTATTCTTGCTGGGCCAACTAAATCCATATGCAATAACTGTAATGGTCTATTTGTTGAAATTTCATTTTTCAATTTGAAAGATGATTTAGTTTGTTTACCCTTTTGACATGCGTCACAAATCAAGTCATTTTTGAAAGTTACTCTGGGTAATCCAAGAACTAAATCCTTTTTGAGTAGTTTGCCTAATTAATGCATATTGACATGAGCCAATCTCTTATGCCATAGCCAACTTTGATCGGCATTACTCAGAAAACAGTTTTCATATTCATTTCTACTAATATCTAGAGTATAACAATTACCTTCCCTTTTTGCTCTGAGCTTAGCCTTGATATTCTTCTTATCAAGTGGTAAGTTATTCTTATTGATAATTAGACATTCCTCTGAGTCAAATATTACCCAGTTGTTTTTGTCTGCACTTTGACTTACACTTAGCAAGTTATGACATAATCCTTCGACATAGTATACGTCTTTGACTTGTATGCCTCTGTCATTTTTTATTTCACCAATTCCTGCTATCCTTCTGGTTTGATTTCCTCCAAATTTTACCTTCCTACCTTCTTTAGGTTGTAATTTGGTAAAACTTTCGAAATCACAGTTCATATATCTAGTGCATCCACTATCTATGTACCATTTGTTGTTTTTGGATGCCTTGAGACATATCTGCTATAAAATGACTAAGTCTTAGGTACCCACATCTTTTTGGGTCCTTTTGGGTTAGTACAAATAGTGTTCTTAACATATGAGCCTTTAGGTACGCATTTATAGGTTCCTATGTTTCCTTTCTTCTTATGAATACATGAAGAGGTATAATGACCTTTTCTATTACAGTAATTACAAAATGCAAAAGGATTTGATGTATGCACAGGATGCTGAAAATAATTCAAATATGACTTACCTCCTGCTTTCTTTCTACCTTTCCTCTTATCTGATTTTGGATCATATCCAATTCCAGAACGGTCATTTACAAATCGTTGAGCTTTTAAAATAACATTTAGCATCTCACTTCCTTGAGTAAATTTTTCAAGAGTTTTTGTAAGATCAGTGTTTTTCTTTTTCAAAGAAGAACATTTTTCACAATTCTTTTCTGAAATTTCTTTAAGTTCAATTTCAAGAACTTTGTTTTTCTTTTTGAAAACAACCAATTCTTTAACTACTTTGATGAATTCAGAATGTAAAGCATTATATTCAAAAAATAATTCATCATAGGTAGGTTCAAAATCATTTACCTCTTCTTCTGTTTCTTCTTGAGCAACAAGATATATATTGGCTAGTTCTTCCTCATCACTTTCTTCGTCAAAGGAGCTATCACCCCATATAGCAGATACGAAGGCCTTCTTTTTGTTAAAGAATTTACCTTTTCTCTTCTCTTTGCTCTTTTGGTTTAGCTCTGGACATTCTGATTTGATATGTCCTGGTTTTCCACATTCATAGCAAATGATATGATCTTTGCTGCTAGTTCCTCCTTTTTGAAAGTGTTTGAATCCTTGTCCTTTCTTGTAGAACTTTCTGAATCATTTTATGATTAGGCCCATTTCATAATCGTTAAACTCCTCATCCTCATCTTGATTCTCTTCTTTTACTGTTAGTGCTAGACCTTTCTTTTTCTTGTCACCAATGTCATCTAGTTCCCGTTTGAACTTTAGTTTACTTTCATATTTAGAAAGACTTCCAAATAGAGAAGCAACTAATCTCATTGATTCTCTTTTTGCTTCTTCTATCACAGTGACTTTGGCCTCCTACTCTTTAGAAAGAATATTCAAAATCTTTCGTACTTGGGTATGCTGATCATAAACTTTCCCAAGTGCTGCAAGTTGATTAACAAGATGAGTATATCTAAGTTCAAATTCAGATATTGATTCACCTGATTTTATTTGAAGTAGATCGAATTCAGTGACCAAGGTGTTGATCCGGTTCTCCTTTATTCCCGAAGTTCCTTCATGAGCTATTTCCAGAGCTTCCCACATTTCCTTTGTTGTTGGAAGTGTGCAAATTCTGAAATACTCACTTTGACTCAAGGCACTTTGTAACATCAGAATTGCCTTGCTGTTGAGAGTGATAAGTTTCTTGTCATTCTCATCATATTCCGCTGGCGTCTTGGGAATTTTCTGAGAATCTACAATCTTTGTAGGTTGATAGTTTCCACTCTCAATCACATCCCATAGCCTATATTCAGTAGCCATCCCGAATACTCTGAACTTTGCTTTCCAGAAAGAAAAGTGTTCGCCACTGAAACCTGGAGGTCTAGTGATGGATTCTCTGTCGGGAAGAATTCCTTCACCCATGCTTGCCATTGGATCCTTCTTAGGTTGTTATACCTTAACAAGAAGACCTAGACTCTGATACCAAATGTTAGAACAAGCGTTTCACCCAAAAGGGGGGGGTGAATTGGGTGATACTAAAATTTCGTTTGCAAATAAAAACTTGACGGTGAATATAAAGCAATAAGGAGTAAGGAGAAATATCACCGAAGTGTACACCGAGAGTTATACTAGTTCAGCCACAACCACTTTGACCTACGTCCAGTCCTCAGAGCTTCTCTTAGAGTTTTACTATAACTTCCAAGATTCAGTGGGTTCTTGGCACCTCAGTACAAGCAAGTTCCTTCGCCTTGACACTCGCTCCCCCTTTCAAGTTGTAATCCAATCCCAACTCAAGGTTCCACAACCTTAAGTTATCTCAATATCAAATATTGAGTTTAAATGAAATATCTCTCTCACATAGTGAATAAGAATCACTGAAGCATAGAATTACAAGTATAATGTAAAACAGAGTAATGAACTTGATGATACGTTTATGTGTGTTCTTGTTCTTCTCTCTATTTGGAGGTTCCCATATATATAGATACGTTGGTAATGATTGATGGAACATATTTCTTCATGCCCGTTGGAGCGTGCGCAACCACTATTGACTTTTCCAGTATTTGAAAGATATACGTTTGCAATAGGTGGCGGTCGGTGACATTTGAACGTTGTATTTGACTTTCCTTATTTGGTAAGATCTCTTCATTGTTTATCTATGGATATGCTAAGGATACTAATATAATGAAAGGTTAATCATATAGGAAACAAAACAATGAACGTTGGAATGATTTCTGAATTTCTGGGTTTGCATACTCGAGTAGCTACTCGAGTATTCATTAAAGTTTACTCAAGTACTTACTGGAGTATCATCATGAAAACTTTGATGAACTGCAAGTCAACATACAAATATAAGATTACTCGGGTAGTGCATGGAATAAACAAAATATCAAACCTTTGGAAATGCATGTTTACTTGGGTACCTACTCGAGTAATGCACTCTTTTCTTCATAGGTTACTCGGGTACCAACTCGAGTAAACCTTCGAATAATCTTTTGGTTACTCGATGCTTTACTCCAGTAATATTGGTAGGATCTCAAGGCCGAGAGTACTTCAAGTATGATTACCTTGTTACTCGAGTACATACTCGAGAAAACTCAATCTATGTCCATAGTTTACTTGGGTAATGACTTGAGGTTTTTCTTCAAAAATAACTCTGCATACTCGAGTGCTTACTCGAGTAATCCACTTAAAATGAATCATTAAATACCTACATACTTGAGTAGCACCTCGAGTGAAGTATGATAAAAACCAGATCAAGTTATTCAGGTACTACCTTCAGGTTTTTGCTTACCACAGTGAGTTACTCGAGTAGCTCCTCGAGTAATGTTGGCAGGGTTCAAAATGCCGAGAGCAACACATTTTTTGAAACAGAGTAACTCGAGTACATACTCGAGTATCATTGGCAGGCCGAGAGTAACTTGAAAACTTTTACCTGGTTACTCGAGTAGCTACTCGAGTAACGTTGGCAGGCCAAGAGTAACTCCAAATGATTTACCTGGTTACTTGAGTAGCTACTCGAGTAACATTGGCAGGCCGAGAGCAACTTGAAAACATTTACACTATTACTCGAGTAACATTGGCAGGTTACTCGAAGGTATCTCTGGTTACTTCAAGTTTTGTCTCATTACTCGAGTACATACTCGAGTAACGCCTTAGAAAATTTGCTTCTCATCAAGTTTTTCAGCTTTTTCTCTTGGCCTTTCTTCATTACTCCAATGCTTACTTCAAGTGATGTTTTTCCCTATTATTACTTTGTTCAAACTTATTTATTAATCAAATCTTTTTCATAATATTCTTTGTTATCATCAAAACATGAGATCTAACATAGAAAACCCTCCAGATGACATCTACTCCAAACTTGAACCAAACCAAATTTTCACTGTTCTTAGACCTGGTGAGCTTGTGGGTCCTCTTAACTTCAATCCTAGTGACATGTGTGATCATCACAGGGTTCTATGGTATATTTACTCTAGATCCCTTGTGGACAAGGCCAATAACTATACCCATTTTTCTGACCGGGACTATAGGTGGTTTGCTTCTTTACTCCTGAAGGAACAAAAGGATTTGGGGGAATACATATTTTCTGAAATGAAGAGGTACAGAATAGATGGGAAAGCTACTACTCCTATGCCATATCCTCAGATTATTTCACTTATCCTGAAGAAAAATAAGATATGGTACTTGGAGAGTAAAGAGCACATTGAGAGGGTTACTACAATGGGAAGAAACCAGATTAGGAAGCTCAATATTGAAATTCCTCTCAAGGGTTCTCTAGAGTCTGGTTCTAAGAAGAAGAAGAAGACAGAGACTGAGACGAGTAAAATGGATGACACTCAGTCTTCTGCTCCAGCCGCCACTACCTCTTCACCCTCTTTCCTCAATGCAACACTTCATGGAAAATATGCTCAAGGGATTTCATGTAGACATAGACAACACCAATGCTGAGTTGATAACTCACATGAATGACAAGATGGCTGAGTTGGTTGAGAGGATGGACAAAAGGCACAAGGAGTTGTTAGCTGAGCAATGTGCCCAGGGTGAGACTCTGAAGTTGATTATAGCAAGATTGGATTTTATGGGTCCTGGACCTTCTGCTGGTCCATTATTTGCACTAGAGAATATCTCACCTCCAGAGAACATCCCCCTCTGAGCTTCATCATATTGAGGTTGAGCCAACTATCCCTGAACCTCCATCATATTTGAATTGGACTAAGTAATAACTCGTCATTATAGAATAGGAATTTTGAATCCTGATTCTAGTATGTGTGTATATTTGGTATAATTTGGGAACATGATTTCTCAGCTCAGCGGATGTTAAGGTTCTAAAGTTCTAAGAGTTGAATCATAACCTGAGAATCAAATGCAATAGTTGAATTGATTCTCTAAGAATTTGAAATAGCCAGAGTGGCTTCAAGTACTAGAATGTGATACAGAAATGTGTATGAGGTTTCAAGAGGCTGTTAGTTGCTAATCTTGCATAGGGAAAGATCTTTATCATAGAATATTCTATTAGAGTTGTGATTGTGCCTGGAGTAGGACCAATATTGAAAGTCTATATAAAATGACCCCAGCTGAGATGTCAGAATTAGAGAAAGCATATTTCAAAATCGCTAGAGAAGAGGGACCCTATAAGATCTGGATTCCCATTACAATGGTACTTCTATTAAGAGACGACCAACTGAAGAGAGCTACCTACAAAGAATTCTGATAAGAGAAAGCTACCTATGGAGGATTCTGATCAGAGACGGCTACATGCGAAGAGATCTTATCAGAGAGGGCTACCTACAGGGGGTTTTGACCAGGAGGGCTAACCAGTTAGGTGACTAAGTGAAGCACCAAGTGCAGTACCATAGCATGGATCTACTATGATGTCAAACCATAATGTGCAACCGTCATGATGTCAAACTGTAGTATGAAGCCACCATGACATCGAACCGTAGAGTAGAGCTATAAGGACATTGACTCTCAATGGTGGTGCATTGTAATAAGTCTCCTATCTAGTCAAAAAGTCAAAGTTCACAACTTGAAAAATTATGGATCAATGGCAAGACAAGTTGAGGCAATTAGTCAACAAATCTTCTTACATTTGGTATTCCATAATTTTGGTAAAAAAAGAAGGAAAGAGGGAAAAGAAAGTCAGCAATTACCATAGTGAATTTACTACACATGGTAATTAGAATTGGCTTGTGCAAGAAGGAGAATTTGTGGCCACATGTTATTTCTTTTTCCTTTTTTATTTTAGGGTCAACTTTAGCCAAGTATTATGGGACAAGGGAAAAGAAAAAAATATGATTATTTCCACTCTCTTCTCTTTCTAAAAATTTGGTCAAATCCTAGAAGGAAAGAGGAAAGAAGATTACAAGTAAAGGTAAGCTCTTGTTGCTTGATTTTTAGCTCCTTAACAACTTCTTTGGATCAAATGACCTTCATGAATTGTGTTCCCCTCTTTAAGAGATTCATTTTTATGGTTTTTTTAATAGGAGGAAAAGAATTCAAGAAGGACATAGAGGTGAGCAAAAGAATCATTTTGATGTATATGTTGATTTGGTTGATAGCATTTTTGTGGGTCTTTTTGGCTGCTCTAATTTCATGCTTTGAGGGTTTTTTAGGGTTCATCAAGCTTTCATCATATACATGTGATTATATGTTGTTTTGAAAGCATATGAGCTAAGTTTTGTGGTTCAAATGTGAATTGGTAACTAGTTACTTCAAAACCTAACTTGTGGTCTGATAGGACATGTTAAAGGAATGGGAATTTGATCATTTGGATATTACCATTGTTTTCTACATGAAGAACTATGTGGAAATAGCCCTGAGTTATAAATTATAGGTCATTGAAACATAATTTGTAAAGTTATAATGTTGCCGTATAGTTAGGGTTTCCTTGTGTAGCATATGTCTTCATTATTTTTTGAGTAAATGAATGGTGTCCAATGCCTATGATATTTTCCATAATGAAAGTATACTTATCAAGCTTTAAATTGATAGGCCATATAGTTCATTTGGAGCTGTACACAAGGAGTTATGTATTTTTAAAGTTGGTCATGTGAAAACTAGCATGTTTATGGACACTGTGCAATAAATGGTAATTCCAGAATGCTGTGCATCTAATTGGCTAAGCACAATATTTTTCCCTAAAAATAGACTTAATAAGAGTTACATAACCCTTTGAATCATTCCAATTGGACATTTGTGCATGAAGATTTGAACTTTCAAAGTTTAAGGAAAATTCTAGCATATTGGAGTTAATGTGTGGAAGTAGAAAAGTAATGGCAAGATGTAATTACCAAGAACTCTAAGGGTAGAAATAAGCACTTTAGGTTAGTTTAACCACATTAACTCTTCCATTGACTTAATGTATTAACCCTAATGATAACCAACTTGAGTGTTTAGATTATAAAAGATTTGGACTAAGTAATAACTCGTCATCTATAAATTCTAGTTATAAGATTCGATATCTGCCTGAGCTCTGAAAAACAATTGGATACACCCCAGAAAAGGCGTCTAGGTAGTAACTTATTCATTCATATACTATGAGATACTATGCATGTTTATGGTTTCATCATGTATTTACTTAAGCATTCAGGATATGTCAGGTGGATGGCCATGGTCAATGACTTGTTTTGCCAAGCACTGTGGTAATATGTTTTATATGTGTTATTCTACATGTTGTATACTTAATGCCAATGTGATACTTGTGATATAATGACTGTGTTATATGCTTTGTATTCTTGTATTTTGTATGATTAAATGGTTGTTACTACTAAGATTCTTTTGAACCTCATCACTTTTCAATAACTAACCCACAGTAAAGGCAAGATTCTTGAAGGGCAAGAAGGTAGCCACGAACGATTACAGGATGCGACCAGCATATTAAGAATTACTGTTGGTTATCTATTTTATACCTATTATATGTTGTGTTTAACTTAAGATCATTACGATAGTAGTAGTAGTAGTAATGATTATGGTAGCCTCATAAACATATGGTAAATGAATAGTTGCCTACTAACTTGGTAAATAAAATAGAATAGGGCACCTATACACTAAAAGGCCCATAACCAAATGATGACATAAGGGTAATAAGCAGAGAGATGCTTGAATAATCTAATAAAAGGGAATTAAGAAATGATGAGTTATGAAAAAGTTACAAACCACTTTATGATAGTTTTAAAAAGTTTTAAATTATCCAGAAAAAACCCACTAAACTACATTTTCGAGTCATATCTTGAGATTGTGAATTGAAAGAATCTTGAGAAGAATATCGCTTAGTGGTTCGAATTGCTATATAAAACTCTTCAGATTGATTACAGAAATAAGGTATTACATTTATGGTATCAGAGCAGATATTCTTGCAATGGAATTGTCTACTCAGAGGTAATGATTTTGTTAGAGCAAAGGGTTCTAACTATAGGATATATTCTCTGCTCATGTGACTATTATAGTAATCTTCTATTAGTGCTGATGTAAATAGAAGTTACAGATAGCAGAGGAAACTAAGGATTTATATCACCCCTATCAATTAAGCAACCTACCAAGGGAAGGGACAGAGCTGTAATAGGGGAAGAAACAGATCAGCAGTGATGTATACCCCGAAGAAGCGAGTTCAGGCTCCAGTGATAGTAAGTTGACACTGGAAGAATCTACACCTGAAGAATCTTCTGCCAAAGGGATTGAGGCTCTAGAGATAGATAAGGTAGCACAGTATTTGAAATATGTTGCTAACTCTAAAGTTGCAGATTATGAAATATAATATGATTTCGAACCCCCCTGTGCTAATGAGAACACATAGAAGGGTTGTATATACCATGAAGCTGGTACTACTATGTTTCCCTGTGGGAACAATATCTAACATTTATAGACATGATAATATGATATACTATGATTGAGGTATATATGGGATACTAATGCCTAGAAATATATAGATCGGTATGAGAACTAATTCCCAGATACCATCAGAACTCTGAGGTTAAGCGTGCTTAGGCAAGAGAAATATCGAGATTGGTGACCCCCTAGGAAGTAAAGTTTGTAAGGTCTTAGAGACTGGAGGAATACTAATTACCTTAAGGTTTCTCTATAACTAATGATCATCTTAGTTAGATGAATCATAGTTAAAGACATATAGGTATGATAGACAGTATTGAATTGGAGGAGGCCATAAACTATTAAAGAGATACATAGTTTTTTGGGTCTTACCAGATATTGTCGAAAGGTATCCTGACACTCAAATCACCTTGCCATTGACAAGCTCTTAGGAAAGGATTTGTTATTTGAGTGGAATTGGGAATATGAGAGGAGCTTTATAAAGCTATAAAGGGGGTTGACACTCACACCAGTGTTGATTATCCCATATCCTAGTGTGACCTGTACGATCTGTAGAGAAGTGACTTAAGTGGTCTGCAGTGAAGTGACCTGTATGGTCTACAATAAAACATATAAGAAAGGAATGGGATATGTCCTAATGAGGTAGGGCAGAATTGTGGCGTAAGTTTCTTGACAACTTAAACCTCACAAGATGAGTTATCCGCTTATGATGTAGAGCTGGCAGCAATTATCTTTGAGGTGGAAGAATGATTATTAGAATATGCCTTTATAATATTGAGGATTGAGGTAGAATTAGTGTAATATCCTAAATTTTAGGCCTAGGGACTCAAGGATATGCCTATAGTAATGCCCCAAATTTTGATTAAGGATTAATGATAATTGTTGAGAATAATTTGTGAATTTAAGATGGAATTGTTATATGTTTTGTGGCAATTTCGGTAAATGTGCCAAAATCAGTGGAAAAATAGAAAGAATGGAAAAATTGTCAATTAATTAGTCAGTGATTAATGGAGAAATTAATTACTAACTAAGAAGAAATGAGATGTGTGACTAGATGGCTAATGGAGAGTAACTAATTAGTTACTTATTTTATAAAAACCAATGAGGTGGAGACATGTGGCAAGTGGAGATTCTGGTTGAGTGTGTGAGAAAAGTCAAATAACTCATTATTTTATCATTTCTCTCTCTTCCCTCCCTCCTTTTTGTTGAAACAAGCATGGGAGGTATAAGAATCATCATTCTTCTTCTCCTTCCTCACTCTCATCTCTCTTTTCTCTCTCTCTATAATTTGGCAGACATAGGAGCTTAAGGGGGAAGAAGAAAAGCTTGATTTAAGGTAAGCCAATGACCTCAAATGCCAAAACTCAATTCATTAATCTTGTTCCTTGGATTGAGGGCTTTATTTTGATGGTTATAGACTGTCCATTGGTGTTGGTTTGTGCCGTCAAGGGAATTTAAGCATTGGTGAATCAAGAATCCTCTTTGAGAAAGTTGTTGAGGTAAGTGAAACGAACCTTCCTATATGAGCTTTGTGTATTTGGTTAAGTTTGGAATTTCTATAATTATGGAATTATTTTTGAAAAATTATGGTCATGGAGAGTTTGGTATGCTATGGTCATGGAAATGGTGTTTTGATATATGTTGGGATAGATAGAATTGGTTTGAAGTAGAAATGTTTAGTGTGGCATATGACTTGTTTAGCCAAGCGCTGTGGTAATATGTTTTGTATATGTTATTCTGCATGTTGTATACTGAATGCCAATGTGATACTTCTTGGATGGGAATCAGAAGGGCATACATAGGATCAATGGTTGTCTTTAGCTCTACCCTAATATGATTTTAAGGGAAAGATGAGTTGTGAATCATGTTCTCCTCCGGTATGTTGTACATACAACCCATAGCAACAATATATTGCTTGGGGCTATCAGCCACACATTTAACCTCCACCTCACCATGAACAAAGAGAAAATACAATTAGTGTAAAACAAAAATAAATGAAGCATATGCTTTCAGCATAAGTCATACTACCTCAAGTAGAGTCTGAGAAGGGAATGTGCATCTATCTTTAGCACTTGGGTTGTGAGCTATTCCATGCTTCCCTATGATTGCTTGACCTATTCACTGATCAATAACAGCTTGTAATGCTTCAATCGTCTTCTTCAGCATCTCAGTTATCTCTATATAATATTAAAGCTTCTGATCAAACACCCTTGTCAACCTTTTTTGCTTCCTAAAGCATTCTTTTTACCGAATCTAAAGCTAAAACCCCTCAAAAGACCACCATGGCCAGGACTCAGAGCCTTTTCATATACATCCTCATTCTAAGAAAGATCGCCTTGCTCTACTACTTGACTCAAGGTCTCTTGTAACAAAATGAAAGGTTAAAAACTCTTTTACTTAACACAAACATAATTAAATCAAAATCATTAGTATTTGCCATTCTTGAGACAACCCCCTAGACGTGAGGATTGTCAATATTGCCCTCTTTGTTTTGCCTTGCATTAGCTCACAACATTCCACAGGTGATGTTCCCCTACTTCTTTATTAACTATTGCTTGATGTTTGCATACCCCTTGCAACCTCCACGTATAGGGTATTCATTGTTTTTCATCCTCTCATAGGTTGCCGCATTTAATGCCTATGGATAGAAACAACAAAGAATACAAAAGCATTCAAAAGCTGGAGAGCATATAAAAGAGTAAACATTAAATTTAATTTACCTTAAAAGCTAGAGAGCATCATGAACAAACAAAATCAGCCCATTTAGGCTACTATTTGACAACTTTCTTTAGCATTGTGGAACCATCAACTCACCTATAGAGTCGAGTTCCAATAAAATTTTTTCCATTACAAACCCTCAGAATGAGTGTATAATCCTGCTAGCCTTCCTGAGCAAATAATCCTTCCTCTCCTTACCAATTTGGAATCCAGACTACAAACCACACAAATCGTTGTTAGTGTTAGGCATACTTGTTAACAAGAAATTATTAACTAAGTAGCATATTATCTTACCAATACTTCATCCCACATGTTCTCTTTTATTGTATGGTTGCCTTCCTCTAGTTGTTCAAAATGATAGGCACGTTGGTTTTTGTCGCATACTCGAGGTAGCTAACAAAGTTGTCCAAACTCACAACTTGCCCTTTCTAGTTCCATATGATATTAAGTTTCCTTCCCTTTCTCTTTGCTTTCTAAACCTGCTTCATTAACACAAGACCATTCCTTAATGCTCTTTCGTCTTTTTGTATAAGTTCTATGTCAGTGTCAGCTTGCTGCGCCTTAGAGGGGTTGGTGGAGGGGTTAGGGGCCTCAATACTTGAGCCACCAAATAATGCCGATATATTCGTTAGTGCAAGCATTTCAACCAAGAGGGGGTGAATTGGGTTATAATAAAAATTTAATGAAAAATAACAATTTAAAAGGAATTAAATAAGATAAAACTAAAGTTAAGAGATGGTGAGATATCACCAAAGTTACACTGGGGATTTATATTGGTTTGGTCACAACTTACTTGACCTACGTCTAGTCTATAGATTTCCTCTGAGCTTTTCACTATATCTTCCAAGATTCAATGGGTTCTTGGCACCTCAGTACATTAGAAACTCCTACTCTGAACACTTGCTCCCCCTTACACAATGTAAACAGATACCCCATATAAGGTTCGTCAACCTTAACCTATCTTAAGAAATACCCTCTTTAAGGTTCTACAACTTGAAGTTATCTCAATAAGAAATATTGAGTATTTGAAGTAACTCTCTCTCTCAGAGTGAATGATTAAACACTGAAGTATAAAATATAGATAAAATGATGAGATAAATAGAGCACTAATATTAGACTTAAATGTTTCACAGTTCGGCAGTTACTCCGCTTTGAATGCTTTTGTATTTATAGTTAGAATGAATTTAATGACCATTATGAGCATTTCATTTTTTTTGTTACAATGCTAATGCTTCTCTAGACATTCCTTGTGTTTTGGAATATAGCCATTAGAGCAAAGAGAATGTCATGGTTGAAGTTTTGGTTAGCATTTAATGCTTCTGACACAAAATATGCTTTTCTTGATATTCAAATATTTGATGAAGAAATACCTTGAAACTTGCTTAAGAGATGTTAATCATGCAAAAGAATAATAACAAGCAAGATTAAGGCTTTCAACAAAAGTTCCTTTGATTTCATAAATCTTTGGTTTCATGCTATGTTTTCAAGAACAAATAAATATTCAAATTCTTACTATTTGAATAGAATGACTCTTTTCCAATTATAGACTATTTGAATAGCCTCTTTACTATTCGAATAGTATCTAGTCAATTTGAACTGAAACTATTTGAATAGTATGTTCTTCTATTTAGATAGTCCCTTTTGAAAAATAAAAATAATTTTATTCTGATACAATATCTGACTATTCAAATACTCTTTTTAAATTGGATTAGAAAATAGATAAGTTTCATATATCAATAGTATTCTGATAGTCTTCTCACTATTCGAATAGTATTTAGTCAATTTGTACTATGACTATATGAATAACTTGATCTTCTATTTTTGGATAGTCTCCTTTGAAAAACAAATGATTTTATTCTGATACAATGTTTGACCATTCGAATACTCTTTTGAAATTGGATTAGAAAAAGAGAAGTTTCATATAACTATACTATTCGGATTGTCTTCTTATTATTTGAATAGTGCCCTCACTATTCGAATAGTAATACTCACTAATCGAATAGGTATGCCTTTTGATCTTTAAATCTGTCTTAACCTTATTCGAATAGCTAACTTATTATTCGAATATACTATCTGGAAGTAAGCTTGAAAAAGAATATGTTATTTGAATAATACCTTGACTATTCGAATAGTATTTGTCTTATGTTATTTTCGGAGAAATTGATCAGGCATACCATTCGAATACTAACATGGCAATTAAAATACTTTCTTTCTTTAACTGTGCACTCTTATTCGAATAGCACATGAACTATCTAAATAATTCTTTGCTTATTCAAATAGACTGAGAGTTATTCAAATAGCTTTGAACTGAAATCAAGTTTTACTATTCGAATAAGAATATGACTGTTCAAATAGTCCACAGTATTAAATCGCATGAATCTTTTCAACACAAAATCATAAATCGTTATTTGAATAATCCTAAGTTTGTTATCATCAAAAGTCTGAATATAACAATGTTAACCTGTAACAAATCTTAAATTATCATTCTAACTTCTCCAACCCATAAAATGTAGCAAAGATACATAATGCAAAGTTATAAGAAATCATAATTTCCTATGCAGCAAAGATACAATGCTAAGTTATTTCAAACTGCAACAAAGAAACACAAAGACAAATGAGTCAAATGAAGAAACAAAGATACAACGCAAATTTATTTCATAAACAACTTAAAACGAAAAACTTGAAGCTAAGAGAAGTCATAGCAGGGTTTTTATTACAAGTTTTGTACCTTAAACCTCCTGTAATAAAACCAGCATCACATTCCAGTCAATTCATGTTCTCCATAGGTAGTAAATGCTTAACAAAAATATTATTAAGTAGAAGCTCCAATATAGAGCAGCTTGTGAACAATTACAGACAGTAAACTTGAAGCTAATAGACAACATTGCCTAATGAACAAAAAAACCTAGTAGAGAAAGAATAAAGCAGCAAAACTATCTTTAATATCTTTTAAATGGTAATCAATTTCACTTTGCCTTGCACACCAGAAACCAGAAGAACCAATAAACTTAGCAACAAAAGCAAATCAAGAGACTAGAAACCTCAACTACTTCGAACCTTAATCCCAGAAACTATAATAGACCATAAGAGACTAGAAACCAATCGGCTACTTCAACATTACAATGAATTAAGATTGGCAAGTACTCACTGTTATGAATGCATGATTCAAAAATGGAGATTCAAAACTAGGCAGAATGACGAACGCCTTCACGGACTGCAATGTATATGTAATGGAAGAGAATCACAAGTCCAGCAGCAATAGAGAGCTAAATAGTGGTGGGGATTGTCGGAATAGTGGTTGGAGCTGTTTCAAGCGCGCTGAGAAATGGTGAGAATTTTAATGGTGAGAATTTTGCACTCGTGACAGAATAGGGTATAGAAATGGATTTTAAAGATCTATATTTGACGGTTTATTTTGAAAAACAATCAAATATATAAGTTTCACGGTTGAGTGATAAGTAACCGTCATATATTTATAGCCTATATTTAATGGTTTTTCATATACAACCCTTACATAAACGATACCTTCTTTTTCCAACAAAAAAATTATATATCACAGTGATAATATAAAACCGTCAAATATCTTCTTATATACTTAACGTTGGTTTTAAATAATCGTTATATATTGCTTTCCCATAATTTTGCCTATTTATATTTAACAGTTTCATAAGTATAAAGCGTCAAATATATATGATTATGTAGTAATGTATACAGACAAAACTATTTCTTAATTACTATTTACTTAGAAGATGTTAAATTTGTTGTTGATTATTTCATTGAAATGGATGCTTCTTTTAAATTTAAATATACTTGTGTCCATAAGCCTTTTCTAATTGTTCGTTGATAATAAGTTAATTTACAAGAAGACGATCTTCAAATATGATCCAAAATTTAGAGCGATTGATAAGTAAGTTAGTCTTAATTAATAAAAAGAAAGTGATACTAAACATGAAAAATGAGTATTTGCAGTGAATATTAACTTAATTTTTGTTGTTTAATTATATATTTGTTTTTAGTATGATGCATGAAAAAAATATTAACTTAAAAGTTCTTTTGATAAAAAGATTGTACCCATTTCTTTAGGAATAAAGTTGCATGGTATACGGAGAAATATATATATATATATATAAAAGAATAAAAATTAGTTACATGGACATAAGTCAAGTCCATACCTGCGTTTTTTGTTGGGCCGGTAGAACTCGTAGTACCATAAAATTTTTAAAACCATATATAATATTTGTCTATTAAAAATATAATTTTTTTTTTGTGCCAGATACTTTTTCATATGCATCCATAATTTTAAAATATTTTTTGTTTGCATATAAAATCCTAAAGTATTAACACTCTAAAATACTTTTTGGGTGCATGAAGTACTAAGGCACAAAAAATGATTTAGGGTTTGTTGAAAATACCGCAAAATATTTTAGGATGTCAAATGCACATAAGAAATTATTTTAAGGTGTTGAATGCAAATTAATCCTCTTTTTTTTTTTTTTTTTACAATGCTTTGGGCTACCTAGTATTCCACATTTTTTTTTTCAGATCATATTACCATATATCAGAGCACCTAACTAATTTGGATCGAAGCTTTGCGACCAACGTACCTTCCCATGGTCTTTTTAAATAAGGTGGCATTAAAAATATATTCTGTTGTAAAATTAAGGAGTAGTGGAGGAAGTATATTATATACCTTATCGTATGTTGTATTGAAAAAAATATTCTATGCAATTTGATATAGTATATAATTTATATTATAATAGACTCCGGCAAAGATATATTCTAATAGACACATTTTTCATTTTTGCATGAAGTTTATAAAATCATACAGTTAATTACTCATAAATAATTTTCCTTGCTAAGGTTTAACTGTTTATATTGATATTGATAAGTTTTGAAACTAATTTAAAGTTATTAGAATGAATAATATAATTATTATATTTTTCTATAATTTGTAATTATTCTGCCTTAATGAATGCAGTTCAATCCAGATTGATCCCTAACCCAGTATCCCACAATCAGACTCACAGTTGAATGACATGCGTTTCACTCGTTTTGCCTACAGTGGACCTCTAGACTTGGATTTGGGCCACTAAGGCTGATTGCACTGGCCGCTTCATGGACTGGGCTAGACAATATTCTAAGGCCACAATTTAATGACCTAATTATTTTTATTTAAGGGCCTAATTAATCATTTGCATATCATGATTCAATGTTGACATTTTTTCAATATGTTATATTTAGTATAGATTGGCTTATGTAAATTTACAAAATGTTCGAATAATTGTTAACATTTATAAAAATAGAGTATATTAAACAATTTATTGCAGCAATGTCACCCCTCCTCAACTCAAGTGTTAAGATTGCTGCAGTATTGCTCTAAAAATAATTTGGAATACTCATTGTTCCTCGCGAAACAGTAGTTCGGGCGCCGCAGGGGGGGGGGGATGCCTTTTAACCCTCAAAATTGTATTAATAGAACCAATATACATTGGTTAGATTTAGTGGAAGGGATTATGACTATTTAATTAAGTGTAAGATTTTGGGTTTGAGTTCATCCGAATGTAAAAGACCTTTAAAGAATTATTCTCAATTAGGTTGGATAATACTTGAATTTGACTTGATACAAGGCATAAAAGAGTGGAATCACAACCCTAGTTTTTTTTTAAAATTTTTTTTAAAAGAGCGTTAAGACGTGAATTCAACTTACCAATTTGAAGAGAAGCTTCTCAAGTTAATTTTAATTTCCCTTTTTTTTGGAAAAAAGTTAATTTTAATTTCCCCAACACGTGTAGTTCAATGGTTGAATTGTAATTTATAGTTACAATATTAAAGTAACATAACTTAATTTGTTACGTATATAGATTTAGAAAACCATGTTCTACGTTGAGTCGTAGACTTTCCTGTTCTATAAATAAATTTTATTACATTTATCTAGATTAAAACACTTTATACGCATAAGTTAGATTGTATTGTAGGCCTTGTACTCTTGCAAAATTTTTGGGAGAAGTTGTGTTCTCTATGACTTTTAAAATAACATATATAACTTTCTATAAATTTCATTCAACATATTTATGGTTTATTTTACTCAATAAATATACAACATTAGTACACTAAACAATATTAATATAAGTCGGTAAGTCGTAAAGCCAGCATAGAAAAATAACCTGTAACATTTTTGTAAATAACTTGTTCGAAAATTATATTGCATAGCTTGATTATTCTTTTCTATTAATTAGCAAATAATTATATAAGCTTATATATTTATTCTCAAATCAAGTTGCTACAATCATAAGGAGAGCGTGTTTTGGTCATCTGTGGCCTCAATCTGGGAATCATCAACTGGTTGTTCATCATGTTGTTGTTCAGTTTTGGATAATGATGAAGCATGATGAACAACAATCTCAACGGCTGTAGATTGTTGAGCGATTTGATCCGACGGTACTAATTGATTCATCTTCTTCGCTTCTTTGCCCTTTCCCCATAACACCAGGTATAACCCTACCACTATCAGCACTGCTCCAATCACACTGCAATTTCCCAAACTCGAATTATAATTATAAATATAAAAACACACACACACACATATCTTAAAAACTTGAATCCTAACATGGTTATATATAGTAATCATGTAAACAAATAAAAAAATCAAGTCAATATGGGAAAAAAAATAGAATGTTAGTTTGATTGACCGATAAAACGACTAGCCAAAAAAATTGTCAAAAACTAATCAAGCCAGTCAAATATCTGCTGAACTAGTCTTTCTTTTTGTTTTTTTTAAATTATTTTTTGATATAAAATAGCATAATATATACATGCCTCTATTTTTTTTTTTTTTTGGAAAATTTTAAATAAATACATCTAAAATTTACTTTTCCTTAATAAGTTATCCCAATTTAACAATTCCCAAGACAGTCCAATGTCTCAAATTGGAATTTAGAAATGTTGGTGATTTTTACAATGTTACCCCTCAATTATAAAAAAAGGCACAACCTTTGTCACCGGCAAACACCGTCAATTATGCCCGAGCTGCAGTGGCTTGGTTGGATGGCAAAAGAGCACGTGACCATTAAGCCATCAAGCCTCATTACAAAAATAGTGCAAAAGTGATTTAATACATTTCATTAGCTATTTACTCTACTTTATTAGCAAATAACCACAAGTTTTAACAAATTCCGAACTTAAATACATTTAATCTTAAAAACGTTGTTTAAGCATATTTATTATATTTCGACAACTATTTACAACATTTCATCAGCAAATGACAAGTCTTAGCAAATTAAGTACTTAGAAAATTTAATTTAAAAGGTTTTTATTCTACTTACTACACTTCATTAGTTTTTTTTAATTCACATCTTATTTGCTATTTACTACAATTCATTAGCATCCCCAATTTTTTTCAAAAAATGTGTATATGATATATTACCTGCCCAAGTAGAGGTTTTCATCCAACATGAGAGAGCCGGCAATGGCGACAAGCACAAGCATGAGAGGGTTGAACACTGACGCATACAGTGGGCCCCTCATCCTCACACACCAAGCGATCACTATCACCATTATTCCTGATGCCACTACTCCCTGCGTCGTACATAAGCGGTGATAGTTTATTCATATAAGCAATGAGAACTGCAATTATAAATGAACTAAAAATCGGACCGTCTATTGAGCTGGAGGACACAGTGATTTAAGGATCAGTGATCAAATCTTGGTTGAATAGGGGTGATGAAGTTTATCCCATCCCAACCGTCCTATCGATCAATGATCCAATCTTGATTGAATAGGGGTGTTTGAGTTTGTCCTGTCCTTGTCTTGGTTGTATTGGGACAAGACGAAAGCGGAATGGGATAAAAACTAGTTTGGGACGAGACGAGACATGGGACAATAGTATCCCTATCTCGTCCAACCCCATCCCGATATATTATAATTTTTACAAAATTTTATTAATTCATTTTTAATACTTTATCCCTAAAAGCAACTCTAAAAACTAATTGTTGCTTGCTTTAGGTTCTCACGAGACAGGACGTACGTGACCAGGATACCCTTGGGATAGGACGAGATACAGGACAGTTGAACTATTCCATCCCCATCCCTCTCATTGGGATGGGACTTGGACACAAGGCTTGTCTCAGTCCCTTCTCGTACCGTAAGCGCCCTAGGTTGAATGAGGTCAAATGAATCATGACTAAAATTATATAATTTAATTAAAACATGACAAAAATATTCATATATAACTTGAAAATAGTAATATTTAAAAAAAAATGCATTGATCCATAGTAAATAGAATATTTATGCATAGACCACATATAATCCAATAAAATTGTTTATAAAGCACAAATTTGACGGACTACTATTTTTTTTTTTTAATTTCATGCCCATTAAAAGAAATAGAAGCTAAATGCATAAGACTCTCACAAATATGGTTTGATTAGAGATGGATGTATGCCGCTTTATCCTCACAAGTGGGGAAAATATTTTTCCAGAATTTGAATTTAGTTGACCTATCTAAAACTCTTGATTAGACTAGCTAGTTCAAAGACTTGTTCACTGGTTCACTAATAATTTAACCGGACAACCTAGGTTGGGTTTTAGTACCATGATAATTATTTATTAGACTCGGTACAATACATGGTTCCCGTTTCTTAATTAGGTCAAGGTTAAGAGTGTATATATATACACATACTTACCGAATAAACTGCAGTTAGGAGCTTAACATTCCAATGCAACCTCCATTGACTCCAATCTCTATCAATGCAAAGGGCAAACACAGTGGCCTGTATTGCTCCCATTGTGGACATCAAAGCTGTGCTTGAATGATGCTTTGGGTATTCCTTACTCATCTTTGCCTGCAATAATTTTCATGCATATTAGCTTACAATTTCTTAAAAGCTTACTCAGAGATATCGGTTATCGGTCTGGGCTGATTCTGAAATCAGTAGTGAGTGAGTAAGTGAATGAAGGAGAGGGACCTGAATGATGAGCCAAAGGGCGAAGCAGAAACAGCTTGCAATGCCACAGAAAACACCAAGCAATTTGTTTCCATGTTGTTGTGAGTTTGCGGCGTTGTGACGCAAAAGGTGAATGTGAAATGTCCAAATGTTGATTTCTATTCCTTTCATGAATGTTAACAACATTGCCCCTCCAACCCCTGTAATTGTTCCTAATACCTTTGCTTTCCCTGCTGCCTTCCCCAGATTTAATTTCTCAAAACTGCGACCAGAAAAAAAAAAAGAGACACATATTTCATATTAAACACAAAAAAAAAAGTTTTAAAACAATTTTTATAAAAACAAGGAATTAATCATGTGTAAGGTTCATATTTTTAAAAACTATACCAAAAAAAATTAAACAAATTTAATATGAGTTAAGCTAGAGACACATTCAAACATAGCATAACGTTAGAAAAAATATGATCATGTATATTATGCTTCTCATTTGGTTGTTGATGGAGAACAATAGCATCATGTGACTACTAATCATATAATTAATCCCACCTAGTGGGATAAGGCTTGTTGTTGTTGTTGTTGTTGTCGCCACTGCTTTGCATATTATATGTTATATATAATGGTGATATCTTTTAAAATATACTACAATTTTTAACTTAATTTATTGTATAATTTAAAATTTTGTTTTGAGTCCTATAATATATTACTCACAAAAAGTTATATAATTTACTACCCTTTAAATTTTCAATGTTTTAGAAAATTTTGTTTATATAACAAAGTTGTTTCTAAGAATAATATAAATTATTTAAATAAAAAATGAAAAGGACAAAAGGTATAGATAATATAAAAAACAATGATAAGGGTCGCATCAAAAGTATAAACTCTAAGAAAATTTTCTGAGAAAGGAGAAATAATATTGTCTAAGTCATTTAACAAAGTTAAAAAAATTCAAGTAATTAATTATAAGTGAACAATACACACACACACACACACATGGCCCCCCTAGCAAGTTATAGCGGTGGTAGAATTTATAATTTTTAAAAAATATTAACTGAAATTATGCTCATTATTCAATATTAAATAGTTATTCTTTATTTTTTTTTAATTTGTGTATATTTCATTCTATGGTAATATCAATGAAAAATAAGGAAAATTGTTAAAAAAATCTGTCATTGCAAACTTTATTACCTAAAGATACATGGAATTTATTTAAGGAACCAAGTGCATCCTATCTTTAATTGGTGCAACTCTTTTTCAGTTGTGTATAACCTATTTTTAACCATATACATAATAGATGACATATTTGCTTATAACACATAGATGAAGAAGAGTTGCAATGCAGGATTGTTTTTCAAAATTTTCCTTAAAAAATATAAAACTATACCATGGTGCGATATTGATATATATATAAACATAAACCACCTAAATTATCTTAGATATTACATCTAATATGTCGAAACTATAAGCGAGAATGAAATCCTACCCACAGCAGACTGCCAAGATGAAAGTGACGGCAGGAATGAGGTTATAGACAGCAGAAGCAAACGTTGCAGATATCAAAGCCAAACCTTCAAAATAAAGGTTTTGAAACAAACTTCCCCTGCAGTATCAATTTTTATAACGTGATCCAAACAAAATTTTGTTAATAAATATTTAATTTAAGCTATATATGATAATAATATGTAATAATCAAACTGCTACCCGAATAAACCACAAAAAAATGACATGAACAACACCCTCCAAGTCAGCTTTGGTGTCTTGTTCCTGCAAACATAATTAAAAAAGAAGAGAAATGCCAATGAAAAAAACAAACATTTTTAGCCAAATTGATTAATCTTGTACATATACATTCATGCATGTAAGAAAGAAATGGAAGAATTAAGATAAAGGGTATACAAATTAGACGAAGGAACTTATTAATTAACATACCTTTCAAGAAGAAGAGCAAGAGGAATAGTGAAAGCAGAGGCAAAAATGAGACGATAAGCAGTGAGAACCCTAATGCTCATTCCATGGTTAATAGCAACCTTGTACATCACATTCACTGAAGCAAAAGCAATTTGTACACTTAACATCAACAAGGCTGGTTTCAACCCATCCACTGCTTTCCACATATTTCTCATCCCTTACACACTACACAGTACTATTTAATGGCTTTCACACTAACTGATATAAGCTTCAATGTTTCCGCAGAATCGTGACTTTTTGAGTCTCCGAAATAATATGAGGAAGCTTTGAGTCTCTCTCTCTCTCTCTATATATATATGTTGTGTGTGTGTGTGAAATGAAGAAGCAAAAGGGTACTTGAAGTTTGAGTCTTTGAGAGTTACTAATGAAGAAACCTATATATGAGAGCTTTAGGGAAGCAAAAGGGTACTTGAAGTTTGAGTCTCTGAAATAAAATGAGGAAGCTTTGAGTTTCTATATGAAATAAGGAAGTAAAAGGGTAATTGAAGTTTGCTTTTTTGAGAGTTATTGATGAAGGAACCCATCTATGAAAGCTTTAGGGAAGCAAAATGGGGTATTTATAATGGGCAATGACGAATGAAGGAGGAATAATGAAGAATATAATTTAGGTTTTCAGAGAGATAGTCACAATGTTGGAAGAAAAACACGTTTTTGTTGACAGTTGGTGAGTATCTAAGTTGGTCAATTTGAGACAACCTTTGATACTTTGGTTCATAGTTTCCCTTTTCATAGACCAGCATCTTCAAGGTCATTACAATTGTGGAAGTTTGATTTATTGAGGTCTCTCATACTTCTGCTATTTTTATGCTCTGTACAAACCTAGCTAGCTAGCTTCGTAGAAATTGCCATATACCTACTACCTATGGCTCTTCAAAATTCTATAATCTAAATATTAAATTCAAGTATAGCTAATTAAAATATTAAGTTTTTCATAAAAAATATAATATAAACTGCTTTTTCGTACTTGTAGCAGGTTATTATTGATTCACTTAAAACCAATTGTTTCATGTCATTAGTTATTTGAAAAAGGGAAAATTTCAGTAAGCCCCCTCTTAAGTAAGTTAATTTCAGTCATCCCCTAAAATTTTCTGAAACTTCACTATACCCCATGGTCAAAATAAAATTAATTTTTTAAGGTGAAAAGACAATGATGCCCTTGTTTTATTTTCTCTAGAAGAGTATTTACAAGATAAATATGGGCATTTACAAGATAAATAAAAAGATTTACAAGATAAATAAAGGGATTCAAAAGAACTAGGTTATTAAAAATATTTTGGCTATTTACAAGACAAATATAGAAATTTACAAGACAAATATGGGCATTTACAAGACAAATAAATGAATTCAAAAGAACTTAAGGAATTAAAAATATTTTGACAATTCAGAAGACAAATATGGAAATTCACATGATGAATATGGGTATTTATAAGACAAATATGATAATTTATAAGACAAACAAAGTAAGGGCATCATTATTTTATACCTACAAAAATGAATTTCATTTTGATCATGGGGGTGCATTGAAGTTTCAGAAATTTTTGGGGTTGATTGAAATTGATTTGCTACAGAGGGGGTTGACTGAAATTTTCCCTTTGAAAAATTAGTTTTTTTGGACAATATGGGATGAAAATTGGCGTAATTTTGTATTATACATCAACTACCACACCAGCAATGCCCATCATGCAATTTAAAATTATGTTCTGATGTTTAATTTATTAATAAGTTAAAAGGGCATTTATTTTGTTTTTCATTTTAAAAGCCATATATATAAGGATTGTGAACATTTCGTACAATGAATAGAGTAATTGCATTTATTTTGTCAGCCACAAAGCTGGCTTTCAAATCCAGGAAGAGGAAAGTTGCACGCTTTATGAGACTATCTAACAAAACGTAATTTTTTCCTCCTCACTGCAATGCGACAAAAAAGACCCAAAGACGCATGGTCAAAACGTCAAAACCAATGTGTCGTTCATGCCCAGCACCTTGTTTCAAATAAATACATATATTAATTTCCAAACACTTGTGTTTTAATTATAATTTTAATAATAGTTGACAAGTAGGATGGGATGGGGGTAGTGGATTTTTCATTATTCATCCTCATGTCATTTTTTAAATAATTTTATAATTATATCATAATTTTTTAGTTTATTTTTTAAGAAATATATCGTATTTGATATTATTAAATTTGAGTATTGGACTCAAATAAGAGTAATTTATCGTTTTTACTCGTAATCTGTTTATCTGTTAATTCAAATTTAAATATAAATATAAATACTACAACAAAAATTCTCAAAAACAATTTATTAGATTGAATATTATTATAACTAATTAAGCTTATATTATATAAAGGGATATAGAACAAAATTAAACATGAGTGTACACAGTACTTGAAAGTTGAGCTTAGATTGTTATTAATCCTATATATATGCCTTAATCAGTTTGATTAATTGAAAAGTGATTTTTTTTTTTTTTTTTTGCCGATAATTGAAAAGTGATTTTAATTAAAAGAAAAGATTGTTTTTGTGGGGCACACGTAGGACCACTAATAATGTCATATAAGAGTTCGAATTGGGTTTAACAACTTCCTGATAACTTATTTCTTCAATTAATATCAAGCTTTCTAGAAGGAATGAATGAAATATATTGAAAAGCCTATGGATTAATTATTCTTAGAATGCCCCTAAGGAAAAAAAAAACACAAATATATAACTTATAATAAATTTGAAAACACTTGTATATACATAAGTGCTTCTCCCCATGGCATTTCATATCCCTATAATCTAGTGAACTTTTCTGCATTTTAAATTAAATGTTAGTGTCGGTGTTTTTCTTATTATTATGATTATTAGTATTTTGCAATTGAAGTTAATTCCACTACTATATAATAAATATAATGCTTAATAAATAACGGTTTCAACTAATAAGCATAACGTATGTTAAGGTGGAGCTTGCAAGAATATATAATGCTAATAATTAATGGTTACATATGTGCACTGCCATATATTGAGAGGTGAAATTCATGAAAACAAAAACATAACAGTTATAACAAGTAACCATAAAGTATGAATGATAAAAACTGACATTTCTTAATGAGATAATAGTTTTGGTTTAATAACCATCAACTAAGCATTTGAAATATTTCCTCTTTGATGCATGATAGTAATATATGCTTCTTTGTTCTCCGATGATCGGCACAAGAACCAAGGACCCTTTCATTATTCACCATTGCACGTGAATGCTCTTCTTCAACTTCCAACGTATGCAATAATTGTTAGAACCTGTCACTTCCAATCTATTTAAACTCCCTATTTTCATATGTTTTTTCGCACTATTTCTTCATCATCGTCCTCTGTTCTCTCAATTGCCAAGATGAAATGCCATGCTGAAGACTTGCTAACAAATCCACGGCATCATACTCCTCTTCCACCTCCAAAACCTCCACCTCCTTCTCCTACTCCTCAACCTCTGCCTCCCCTTTTGCGTCCACCTCCTCTGCTCCCTCAAGTGAAGGCAATGATGTGGCATGCAGAATGTATTGACCTTGATGTGAGGAGGCTGATTGGATATTTGTCGAGCAAGAATAAGAAGGCCAATGTCATTCTTGATGAGTATGAGATTGGCCACCATGATCATGAAATACTCTCAGATGATTCAAGCCACTCTTCTAGTGACAAGCAATGTGGTGATATGAGGTAAGACACTAATTTTCAGGACTTAGGTTTCCTTTGAAGGAAACCAAGGATCCAAAATTAGTGGCAGACCTCAATTCCATCAGGCAACTTGCTATTTTTTGGTTTTATTTGTATCATATATGAAAAAATATAATTATTTGGGCACTAATAGCCCAAAAGAAGTATAAAAATATATAACATACCTCATGATTGTTAGCAAAGAACCATGATAAATGTAATAAAATAAATAACAGTTCTTACAATAAAACTGTGAACTATAGGCTTTTAACTTACCTCATAGTTATTAGGAACAAACCATGATGTAAAGTCTTACGTGTGATAACCCATAAAAGTGCATTATTTCACTTCTATTTAAATGTCTAAAACAAATACACTTAAGACTACTTGTCAAGTCAAATGTAATCCACCAACCTTGGAACCCTACTACTTTGGTTGTCTTTTCTGGTAGTTTTCAATTGAACCACACCATCAAAAGCCTTTGACGAACTTCTCAGTGATAGCCGAAAGAGTAAATACACTTAACACTTGTCTCAACGTCAGCTGCGCTAGTTGCTTTCACATGCCTAACTTTTGTTTTTGTTCGTGTGCCCTAGCGAAGTCGCATTCCTTTAGTGCTTTATTCTCTTTACTTGTAAGTCTAATTTCCTAGCTCTATTTCTCATTATCTATTATGCATTCTTTTTTATTCGCTTCATGCTGCCAAGCTAGGTTTAGACATTAGATTGGGATGCTTTTGTGAAGAAACAACATGATATAGCATTCAAGGTGACACTAAATTGCTTTTGTGAAGTCATGTTTTTTTTTTTGGGAAAACCCATTGCTCTGATCAAAGGTTCCTCTCCTATTATAGGAAGTTGTTAACCCGACCCATTAGGCTGCTTTTGTGAAGTCATGACATGATAAAGAATTCATGGTGATATTAAATTGCTTTTGTGAAGTCATCTTTTTGGGTAGAACTCATTGCTCTGATTGAAGGTTCCTTTCTTGTTATAGGAAGTTGTCAAGCTGGTTGATTAGGATGCTTTTATGAAGTCACAATATGATAAGGCATTCAGGATGACATTAAATTGCTTTTGTGAAGTCACTTTTTTTAAAACCCATTACTATGATCGAAGCTTCCTCTTCTATCTTTGTAGGTAAAACTTTGAAATTCACAAATATGCGATTGGTCCTAGACTATTCAATGTGAGAGTTTATAAGCTATTTGAACTTGATTCTATCTAATAGAGTAGTATTTCTCACATCGAGTAGTCATGCAATTTGGGATGGATGAAGATTTTCTAGGCTTTGTTGTTACACTACAAAAAAACATTAAATTTCTGATGGAATTTGTCACGAAATTTGTTTCCATGGCAAATTCTGTCAGAAATCCATCAGAAATTCGATCGAAAAAGTTTCCAATGGAATTTTTGACTGAATTTTTTCTCAAAAAATATTCTGTGGCAAATAATTTAGCCACGGAATTTCTGACGGAATAATTCCGTGGTTAAATTTGCCACATAATTTACGGAAAAATTCTGTGGTTGATTCCGTCAGAAAAATTTAAAATTTATTATTATTTAATTAAATTAAATGTTTAAAAAATATCTTTATAAAAATTAATATTATGATATTATTAGCCATATAAATATTTAAAAATTAGAATTAATACCATCTTTCATGCCTCAAGTTTTTTCTCTTTTTGCTTTTGGGTCCTCAAGTTTCCAACCATAGGTTTTGGTTCCTGTAGAGGCAAAGTGGTGATATAAAAATTTGTTTATAAAAAATAAAATTTATTTGTTATTAATTAATATTAATAAAAAATATTAGTTAGTAATTATTTATTAGTTATTAGTTAATGTTAATAAAAAATTTAATTTTAGAAATCAAACAAAAATATAGTCTTATTAAATTTATTTAAGAAGTAAAATTTTAAGCAAAATTTTTTAATTTGAAGTTAATTTATATTAAAAAATATTTTATATCATTATTACATTTATAAATAAGAAAAAAATATATTTGTAAATAATTGACTATATATGATAAGATTATATATATAACTGTGTAATAATAAAATGCCAAAGCAGTAGAGCTCATCCGGTAAGGCATCGCACGCGTACAATTGATGTCGTGGGTTCGAACCAAAGGAGGGCAAGTTGAGTTGTAATTTCAGGAAAAAAAGAGGTTGCAACACATGGCGGATCTAGGCGCCAGCGACGAGGTAGAGGCTGCCAGAGTTGCCATGTGGGTTTTTAAAATTTAAAAAATAAAAATTAAGTTTGCGAGGGAATTTCCGATGGAATTCAATTTGCGATGGAATTCCGTTGGAATTTGCGACGGAATCTAAATTCTGTCGAAAATTGGTTTTTCACGCTATTATTAGCGACAAAATCCATTCCGTCGGAAATTCTGTTGGAAACTCTAAATTCGGTGACAAATTCTATTGGAAATTTAGTGTTTTTTGTAGTGCTAGAATCAATAGCATTTCTGACTTGTGTCATTAATAATGTAATGGTTGACCCACACCTTGTGTCTCTTAACAACAATTAGTCAGGAAAACAAAAAGATGGTGAAAAAGAACAAATATTCCTATCAAAAAGGGCGCAAGGATTATGCATAACCTAAGCAAGACTTAATAGAGAAGGAGGGATCATATTGAGGTTTGCATACCCCTTGCATCCTTTCCAATAATGATATTCGGTTTTTCTACCCTCTTTTTGTTTTCTTGGCTTAATTCCTGTGAAGAGACACAATCTTTAATTCAACAATTACATTATTACATATATAGGGAATGAGTAGTCCCATTGATTCTTCCCACAAAGCTTGAAATGCCTTGATACATCCCAAATTGCATGGCAACTCATTGTGGGAGGTACTATTCTATTATATACAGTCTAGTCTAACTAGCTGTGAAACTCTCACATAAAGAATCTAGTATCGATACATTACGGTTATTATATAACTACCGTCATATATTATAAAACTTCATTGTTCATACTTAACAACTATTATGTATGTTACTAAATAAATAACAGCTATTTATGTTAGCCCATTATTTATTATGGCAGCATTATGCACATCATGGTCTTACTAGGCCTCAATATATAATGGGTGGCCTATCAAAACCATATAATAGATACTGAATACATCAGGGTTTGGAACCGTTATGTATCTAAGCTGATCATATATAGTGCCTTAATATATGATGGTTTAAAACAATAATGTATGCATGGTAAAAAATAACCGTGATGAAAGGCCTTTTATGTAGTAGTTATAATTGGTAATGTTGTTATATATTTAAATTAATTAACAAATTTCAAATATTCTGTAGTATTTCCCTTGTTCAAGTGTGAAGGGCTTGATGGGGAAAATGGGGCACACTGCATGTTAAAAGAGTTTTGTTATGTTTTTAAGAAAAAAAAAAAAAAAGTGGAAGTAGAATGAAAGTAAGCTTCAAAAGTATATGTTTCGCATGTGTATGAATTGTTTTAAAGTATATATATTTTTAATTCCAAGTTTGTTTTGATAATATTAGATGCATGCTAGCTACTAAAGTATGTAGTAGTGTTCAAGATGTCCTTTCCAAATAACAAGAAATAAAGCGTGTTCATCTTGAATATTGCTATGTACAAGTGCACCACCAAAATCAACCACCAACCCCCACAACAACAACCATATATTGTCAACCAAAAAAGCAAATTAAAATCAAAATCATAAAAAAGTAGAAAATAATTTAAACCTATAATATCAATCCATCCATAGAGCGTGAAGATGCAAATATTGAACACCAACAGGGTCAGCAAAGCAATCAATATTGAGACAGTAAAACAAGGCAATTATTTGAACCAATCACCAACCATATGAGTCCAATACTTGAAAAGGCAATCATCATTTTGAAAAAGCAAACATGGAAATCAAAGGTGCTTAATTAGCAAAGGAGGGGTCATGAATATCAACCCCAAAGTGGACTAGAAGCTACCAGAGGAGAGGGTGCTGTGTGAGTCCCACATCAAGAAGCCTCTCATAACTGAAATGTGATTTATAAGTTCAAGTGGAAGGGGTTATGGTTGTTCAATTTGATATGATAATATTTGAATTTAACTTGATATTAGGCATTAATTAAAGAGATGAATCAAGAATTTAGTTTTTAAATTCTTTTTATAAAAAAGAGAGTTAAGAAGGGAATTCAATTTACCAACTTAGGTTAAAGAGAGATTCTCAAGTTAATTTTACAGCTCACATGTAGTTGCAATCACTAAAATGTAATTTATAGTTGCAATATTAAAGTTACATAACTTAATTTGCTACATAGATTTAACAAAACTTGTTTACGTAGACTTTCCAATGCCATAAATTTATTATATTTATAAATATAAATTCATATCTGTAATATATTACTCTAGTGTCACATATAAGAGTTATTTAGTTATTTAAGAACCACTTGTGACTCAAATAATACTCTTGGAAAGACTAAAACATTAAATCTTTTTCTCAAACGTTAGGTACCATGAAATAAAGAATTTTACTAAAACTTAGAAAATTCATAACTAAATCAATTTATCTCCAAAATTAATGGTTTAAAGCTCTATTTCTAGCCCTTGAAAAGGTTTTGGAGGGTAAATTAAGACCAGGTTCATTTTTGTCCCATTAGGAACAAAAATAGCCATTGATTAAAACTAGACAGGGTATTTTCGCAGCATTTTCCCCATTTTCTAGGAAAAATCATACTCCCTTGGTTCTTCTTTATAAGGTAGAATTAATGAAATTATGTTGTTTAAAAAGTTAGTTGAAATTAGTTAGGAGCAACAAACATGTAAAAAATAAATTTTGTTTTCTGAACATGCCTTCATTCATGTGGAAGTGAGAGAATATATTATATTTAGTGCTTTAGTCAAACATGGGAATTAAACACAATAGTGGTGAGAGTAATTTTTGTAATTATGTGAGAATAACATGGGGAGTGAACAAAAGTATTTTCCGTACATCCATCTTATACAAAGGAACAAAGCATACCCAAACGTTTTATCTTATAAAAAGGAATGGAAAGAGTATCTTTTAATCTACACGTTCAAAATATGAAATCGGACTCATTTTAGAAGATTGGATGTGTACTATGATATTGCCAAATTTCATAACCTTGTTCAAACATTTTCCTTGCCAAACCACATTCACAAATCACAGCCCTTCAATAAAACAGCAACTAACTAACATTAGCTATTTCATGCATTTTAATTGTGCTTTATCCCAGCACTTACCTTGACTTGTGCTTGGCTCCTATGCTCTTCCATATGGAGGTTACGTATAAACATGTAATAAACAAATCCATATATAAATAACATTACATCCATAAAATATAACATATATATTTAACAAATGGTTAATTGTGGGCAAAAAAAACAAAAAAACAAAGGAGAGCAAAAATGCCCCGAAAGTCTCCATTGAAGAGCATAAGGTGTTTGGAAGTTTTTGATGGGGTAATTTAGTGCTAGATGTTTCCAAAACTAAGCAATGTGGCCTTGACTTGACAAACCCAAATGGTCAATGTGTGTTGACCCAATAAATGCTTAGCTGGCACTGCCATATAGGATATTTTGCCACATATTACACCACATCATCTTTGTTATCCTCACGCAAAAAAAAAACAAAAAAAAACAAAAAAAAAAAAACAAAAGAAACTTCTCTCTTATCAACTTCATTGTCTCATCAACATCGGCATCCTAGGAGGTATGAATAATCAGCCAACAAAATCCAAATAATCCAAACCAACAATTAACCAGTATGGGGGAAAAAGAAGCCAATCTACAAAAAACTAGTCTCTCACCCTTCATCATCATAGGCCTCCATGAACAATCACCCAAAAAAAAAAAAAAACACCAAAGCTAGATCAACAATTAAAGAATATTAAAAATAAACCAGTCTGCACAATTAGGTTGAACAATCAACATACCCAAAAAGAACTTTGATGGATTTAGCACATGAGGTGCTGAAAAGTTGAACCTTTGAAGGCAAAAAAAAAAAAAAGAAAGAAAATTTGAAACTTCAAAATAAACTCTGAAACGCCCATGGTGTTGAAAAGTTTGCAGCTTTGGTGGAAAAAAAATCCTGCACAATCAGATCAAGCATTCAACAAACCTCCAACATGACTCTCACACAAGTCATACCTCTTGTCTTGAAAAGTTGGCAGCTTTGATGGATTTAGCCAATAGGGTGTTGGATTCAATAGTAGAATGGTTGGCTTCAGAGGGGAATTGGATCGTGAGCAATGATATCGAGAACAATCAAATGGGGGGTTTTTGTTGCTAATGATGACACCATACTATCGAAGCAACAAAATTCCCTGAGAAACTTATGTTGGAACTCACTGATGGTTGCAAGGACCTCTCTTTGGACGACTTTAGTTGGCTCAAGATCAAGTTTACTGAATTTGAAATACTCAGGATCACGTCGTTGCTGCCATCGCATGTGACAATGCCTCCGTCTTTCTTTAGAAAGGCGAGACTCTATAGGATTTCCAGTGGTGTACTAAGTGTGTGCTTGACTGGGGTCATCGTGGTGGTCCCAGTCTGATTGTCGACCACGTTGTTGATGCTCTACCCTCTTGATTATTCATCTAGATTTCTCTTTTTTTCTCCCATGAAATACATAAGTGCAATTTTTTTCACTTGCAAATCAGAGCTCGAAAAAAAGTGAGGTGAATGCCACATGCACATGCCACCTTAGATGTTATCTGCCGCATCCTTGCCACGAATGCATCTTGGAATGTTCGGTTTCCATCCTTGGAGGTCAACATTGCACCAATTTTGCTACTTCTGGGGTAAAATTGCCCCCTCAAAAACTTCCAGACACCCAATGCTCCTTAGTGGTAACTTTTGGGGCATTTTTGCCCTTTAACCCTTTAACAAACTAATTACAACTATAAGCCTCTTTGAATCTCCACCTCTCCTAATCCTCCACTATCTTTGCTTTCCCTTTAAATGAACTTGCTCCTACTATTGATACATGAGAGAAAGGGATGAGATTTAAACAAATCTAAGTCACAAAACATCAACACAGTAGACATTTATGAAATGATAATAAACTTAGCATGTAAATAGCCAATATAAGAACAACACCTTACAAGCAAATACAAATCGTCATTGCACAAACTCAAGTAAGGATATCACATGTTCAAAGGCCTAATTACGATATACATGGTTATTCGTTGATAAGGGTTAAATATTTGTTTATCTTTTGGTAATTAACCTTAGGATTTTGTGGGATTAATTGAGTATTTTGGGCATAATTAAGTATTAAGGAGAGATTTGAGTGCAAAAGTGATTTGGGAATTAAATTGGCTACATTGATATATTTTAAGTAACATTTATTATTGCCATTATTCCTTAATTGTGAACATATAATATTACCTTTGTGGATCTTATTTCTGTAGGTGATGACATGGTACATTGGAGCTTAATGAATGGAAAAGATGGAATTAGAGGAGAGCACATATGCAGATTTTATTTCCTAATTTTCTAATTTTAATAGGCATGAGAAAAGAGCTAGGCATTGTTTGGTGGCTTGAGTTTCTTAGCCTTAAAATCCCTCACATTATTGCCGACCTCCAAACACGGCCTTGTACCTTATATTCACCAAAATCATATTGCGCAAGAGGGGTAGAGGAGACTGGTTGGCATTGCAGTTTTTACGACTTCGCACCGAGAGCACTTGCTCTTTCTTCTCCATCTCATTTTCTTTGTCTCACACTTGCTCTATCCTTCCTGCATAACCGATTCTTCTATTCCTCTTCATTTTTCACTGATTATTTCATCCATTTTTCCATCCGAAATCATTTCCATCACCCAAGGAAGTTCCAGCCGCATTTGGTGGGAATTTCTGCTATAAGTGGCTAAATATTTTTGTCCGATGGTAATGATGAAGCTAACCTAAGTCCTTGAGTGACTAGGGGAGTTCTTTGTATCTTAATTTCATCTTCTACTCTATGTATATGCAAATTATGATTCTAGGTTGCTAGAGTTATTGATTTGTGTACATGGCTAAGGATTTGATCGGTTGATGTAATACGGAGGATGATACTTGTGTTAGATTTGTACTCATGGATTGTGATTGGACTATAGCACTCTTTTGTTATTCAATTGCTTTCACCTATTCTCTTGAAATCAATTGTTTACTAGGTTTCTACATTACTATAGAATATAGATTCTACTACCCTAAAAGATGTCCCTTTTTTAAAAAGGGAAGTAAAAAAGAAAGACGTTGGCATTTTTGTAATTATAAGTGAGAACTGAATAGCCTTAGGCGTCCCCAATTTAAAAAGGGACGTCTAAAGTAAAAAAAAAATTTACTTTAGACGTCCTCAATCCAAATAGGGATTTCACTTTAGACGTCCTTATTTGGATTGAGGATGTCTAAAATTAAATTTTTTTTTTTAAAATTAGGGACACCCTTTAGCATCCCTTATATATATTAGGGATGATATCATCAGGGATGCCATTTTGGCGTCCCTAATATAATTTTGGCGTCTCTAATGATACATCAGGAATGCCATTTTGGCGTCCTTTTAAACACTTTAGACGTCCCAATTTTGAAATGGGGATGTATAAAGTCCAGACTTTAGGCTTCCTTTTATTTACGAATGTTATTGCCATTTTTTACTGCGTCGCACACATAGACGCCCCTTTGTTTCATACATTAAAAGGCCTAAAAAAGGGACGTTAAAAGCGTTTTTTGTAGTAGTGCTAGGACTTAATTGGTGGTAGAGAGGATCTCTAATGAATCTAGCATGAGCTAAGTACTTCAAGATATTCCTAATTGATAATTGAGTCTAAGTTTAGATTAAATTGAGAAGTTAGGAAATTCATATTCAAGTAGTTCTTTAGTTTAATTAGATAGATGAAAGTCACATCCCATACTTTTTGGTTAATTTGTTATTTACCCTAGATAACTTAGGAACTAAATATAGGCTCCACGTAGAGATAGACCTAGGTTAGTTGCCATATAATGCATTTAGCTTAGTTTTATTTGATAGCCCCACAACATTAACTTTTTAAATTTGGCACTATTGCCTGGGAGCCTATCTCCTTGGTAATCGAGTGTCCAATATCATTTTGACTGGGGTATAGCTTGTGTAGGTTAGGAGTACTTGTTTCTCAGATTTTTAATAAAAAGTTGTTGGAAAAGCAAAATAAAGAAATTTGTATGCCTTGTTTTTTTTTTCTAGCATACTTGGTGTGAAGTCAAATTGCTGAAACTTGGGTGTTTTGCATTGGAAAATTACTGTCACAAACCATTAGTACTATCATCACTATGAACTTGCTGTCTCTAGTGATTTTTGTTGATGTAAGGGTGTTGGTGCTGTTAATTTTTACAGATTAAATTGTGTTACTGCTGATATTGTATTTTAGTGACTTGAATTCTACCATAGGTAGGCTGTATAGCATTGAATCCTTGCTAATTTGACAGGTTTCTTCCGAATTATAAATCACTACTGCTGTAATTGAATTACTGGTTCTGTTGTTATTGATTTTTCCCTGCTGAAGCAGAACATTCTTGTTGGAAAACATAGAGTATAGCAAGTTTATCATACCTTGCTTTCCTAGAAGAGTTTGATCGAGTTCTTGTTGTTATACTTGCCGAGTGAAATTGAATCTGCAATTAGTATTTCAAGTATTTTTACTGTGAGAACCATTTTTGCTGAAGTTAAGTACCAATTCTAATTAGAACTATCACATTTCACTCTGAATTTGAGAGTTTCTATTTGGAATCTCAAACTGATGTTGCGCTTGCTGAATTGTGACTTCACAGAACTTGCTATGAAATTGTTGTTTGAAATTGTTGTTGGTTGTTGCTGAAATTAAGAATTTGAGTCGCCACCATTGTTGTCCTGCTTTCAGACTTACAAGTTTGTTGTCAAAATTATGTTAGGACTTTGCTGAAATTCTATGCAAAAAGTGAATTTTACAAAAATCTGATTGCATTATCAATTTTTACTGCAGTATGGGTCAAAGTTCTTAGATCTAGAACTGTTCTTCATCTCTCAAAATTTGTGACAGCAATTTATACATTCAGTTAACCTTTATATGATTTGTTCATATACTGAAAATAAATACAGAAAAACCTGGAGTTGAGAATTGAATTTTGCTGTTGTTAGTAAGTATTGCTGTCATTGCTAGTTTAAGCTAATGTCTTGTTTTGTTAAGTGTTTGGTAGTGGAAATATGAAGTTGTTTGTGTTAGGAATTGGTAATCTATCACTGCATTAGGCATAATATTTCTCCATTGCTATCTTTATTGGAGATTAATCTGTGTTTGTTGGCTGTAATTTAAGCTTTACTGAAGAAAGGAACTTTGAACTGAAAAATGGGAATTGATTATTGAAAGTTTGGTCATTTTATCTGCTGTTGAAATTTGGAACCTGACTATGATAAATTTTGTTTGTGTTAAAAATTGCTTTGTGCTGTCATTGAACTTAGATTGCTATCATTTAAGAAACCCTTATTACCGCAAATCACTACTGTTGTTTTTAATTGCACTCATATATCTATTGAACCTGTTACAAGTTGAAAAAATAGCTCCTATAAAATTAAAAGTTTCTGTCAAAAATTGTTTGGAGTGTATTTTCTTGTGAAAACCAAGGCCGGAAATTGCTATTGATAGTGGTGATTTCTTTGTTGATTTCATTGATTGCCCTCTCATTGATAATCATATTGTGCTAGATCAAAATATGGATAAACATAATGAAAATCGATATAATGAGGTTCTTAATAATCGTAATAATGAAGTACCTCCCAATAATAATCATGGGCATGATAACTTGCATGATGATGTTGGAAATAGGAGCATGAGAGATATAATTTTTTCTAATATTGATTATAATCCTTATGGCTTTTATAATTTCAATGCTAATTTTGAATTGAAAGGCCATTTGATAAATGCCTTAACTAAATTTCATGGTAATGAAGGTGAAGATCCACATAGGCATTTGGAAACTCTCCACGTGGTTTGCTCATCTATGAAACCTCTGGGAGCTGACATAGGTGAAGTCATAAGTCATTCTTTCTTCTTTTATGTGGAAGGAAAAGCTAAAGAGTGGCTTTATATGCTTCCTCACCACTTTGCAACTTTGACTTGGGAGCAAATGAAGAAAGTATTCTTAGAGAAATTCTTTCCAACTACAAGAACGACTAAGAAGAGGAAAGAAATTTATAGTATTCAACAAGTAACGGGTGAAAACTTGTATGAGTATTGGACTCAATTTTTGGCTCTTCTTGCCAAATACCTACATCATCAAAGTTCTCAACCACACTTGGTGGGATACTTTTATGACAGGTTGCTTGATCACAATAAAGACACCATTGATGTTGCAGCTAGTGGGTCTCTAATTGATATGACATCTCAAGAAGCTTGGAATCTCCTTGAAAAGATGGCTACCAATAACCAATAAGTTGGACTTGATGATTGAAAAGAGGATGATGAAGAAGTTGTTTATGATGAAAGCATACAAGAGCAAGCTTCCACATTCCAAGTTATTCCTTCATCCAAGAGCTAAAAGGAGCAAAGCGTCTTGAAGAAGACTTCCTCCACAAGTTCTACAAGACAAAAGATTCTGTCAAATCTCACCCTCCCCAACCAACCATTTAGACAGGTGATCATAGGAGGCGTACTGAGATCAGAGAAGAGAACTGTACACTGAGAAATGTTGTAGTGGAATGAAGAAGGAAGGATGTCTGAGTTTCATTGAACGAATATAAACACCTTAGTAACCCTGTGTGGCTACTTTACTTGTAATTATTATATACCTTCACTGCGAGGAATTCTATAATCAAGTACTTATTATCAATATTTTTATGCTATTTCTGTGTGCCCACTAAATTGCATGTAAGTACTATGAAAATGGAAAAAATAAGATAAGAATCTTGCATTTTGGTATTAGAGCCCAAGTAGTTCTGGTAGAGCATGCAATTCTAGTCATATAATAGTATACTGATACGGTAAAAGGAAATAAGAACAGAAAGGGGCACTAGAGAAGTGAACCATCCCCTTTTGTAAATCAGCCTCGGAGGAATGGTTAATACCCGAAGGGCAATAAGTAGTATGATATCAAGTAAGGGTCTAACAGTTCAGGGTGATATAAGGATGTCACGAACGTCGAGGCTACAGGTCCGAGTAAGGCCAACCAGAATCAACAGTGAGCTCATCAGTCAGAGACATTGGTCAATCATGGACAAAGGAAACAAAGTCATATTCAGATTCCGTTACTGGTTCTAGAGTTGGAATGGTACATGTGTTACATGATCTGTAACCAGATCGAGGGTTATGGGTAGATCAGGAATTATGGGAGGACGTCTAGAGTATGCATCTGTGGGTTGTATGGAAGCATGACACCCCTACAGATTGGCATACGGGGTACTCAGATAGTCTAACCCTAGTATAGTATGAGCAGGGTCTTCTAGATATAAAGACCCGGATGACATATGGATTTGTACAGTGATGTATGCTTTCTTGGATACTGCATTTTGGAGTATGGGGGAAGAACGTGGATATAGAGTGGGATTTAAATGACAGCTTGGTGGACTTCTGAGATCATATCACAAAGTACATGACCGAGTGCATGTACCAACACTGATACGCAGTCCATACACAATATTTTGATGCCTGGAGAAAGTGGGCATGACTTTGGAGATGAGGGCGGTCATGGGGCACCGATGGTCAGAAGTGGTTAAAGTTGGTATTTACGTTTTGGCCTGGGTACACAAAGGTTAAGCATGCTTAACCAAGGGAAATCTTGAGATAGGTGACGCCCTAGGAAGTCACAAGTATATGTGGTGACATGTTATGAAAAGGGGCCAACACATATTGTATAGTAGTTTAGAGGTTGTAGGTTATTGCAAGCTTTTTCTGGCAACTATAAATGTCTGTGACATGTTATTTCAGGAGTACCTGTGTACCCAAAACTTTGTGAAATGACATATATGCCCTTGTGTTTCTGAGGAATTTATCTCTTCTTTGTTTCCATATAGTGAAACACAAAGATGATGAGATTAAGAGGTATAGATGCTGGGCAGGGTCAAGAAGCTAGACTTGACCCAATGTAGCAAATCATTAGCATGCTAATAGAACTAAGGAAGTAAGACAAGTACAGATAGTTAGTGTAGCCTTACTTGAATTATATTTAACAGTGGGAAACATCAAAGTCTGTAGCGGAAGTGTGGTTTACAAGGCACGGCATATATGGTCGATAGTCACACACCCCATATAGTTTGTGATGACACATATAGACAGAGATTGGGATGAACCCTAGTGTAGTAAGGCAAAATATTGGTGAATACTCTCTGCATTATAGCTTCCTAGAATCAAATACCCACTCATCAGAGCAGTAAGCCCCAATGTTCATGTCAGTATAAGGCAGTAATACCTAATGGGCTATAAGTCCTGAGGTAGTTAGTGTCGATATCTATTAAGCAAAGATGATGGACTATATGTCCTAAAGCAATAAGACCTGATAGACATATATGTCCTTGGGCCAGCAAAATCTTATGTATTTGAAAATTGTGATGAATCAAGGCTCGAGGTATAAGACTTTGTACAAGATTGTATGGGGCAGCATCCCTAGACTATAAAATCCTATATTCCAGTGATGTTGTAGCAAAATAGTATGTCAAGAGGCCCTAAAACCTAGTGGACTAGTGTGTGCTTAAGCTAGCATATGTATTCAAAATTGTGACGGGCAGTGAGCCGAGGATTTAGGGGGTAGAGCCCTCGGCTGTACGATCTTATATGCTAGTTGTTTATGTTGCAAGGGTATAATGGTAATTTGGGCATGAATTTGACAAAACCAAGGTAAAAAATGGATTCCTTAGGCAAAATTATGTAAGAATAGCCTAGGTCATGATTTTTGGTAAAGTACAGTCGGACTGGGTCCCTGGGGTATTTTGGTAATTTTGCAGTTTTAAGCAAAGATAACCAACGCAATGCATTTAAAATAATATATGAATGAGTAATAACTCATTTATTATAAATTTGAAATTTTAGGACTTGGCAGTAGCCCAAGCTGGATATAGGATATTAAACAAACAGTGGATTAGGGAAGGGCAATCAAGGTAGTAAACTTACCTCTCCTGCACGTATTTGATATTTGTGCTTATGTATTTATGCATGTGATTGCTTTGCTTGATTATGTGAAAAATATATGAATGATTGAAGCTCTGTTTCTATTTATGCTATGACCTTGAGTATGTTGTTTGAAACATTGAGCACACAAATATGTCATTATGTTAACATGAGTTTATGTAAGGCAAGCATGTGATGCATTAAGCACTTATCTTGCATGCATATTGGTATTGTTTGCTATTGATATTCTCTCAAATCTCACCCTCCCCCAACCAACCATTTAGACAGGCGATTATAGGAGGTGTGCTGAGATCAGAGAAAAGATGTAGTGGAATGAAGACGGAAGGATGTCTGAGTGTCATTAAATGGGTGTACACACCCTAGTAGCCTTGTGTGGCTACATTATTTGTAATTATTATATACAATCCCTGTAGGGAATTACTGTTACAAAGTACTTATTATCAGTATTTTTATATCAATTCTGTGTTCTTACTAAACTGCGTGAAAGTACTCTGAAAGAGGTCAAAATAAGATAAGGACCTTATACTCATTAAAGAGGAAGTATGTGCATTAAAACAATTTTCAAACACACATCAAATGGTTCTTAACAATTTATTTGAGAGATGACTATGAATGCATTGGTCATTAATTAAATAAATTGGACTCGAAGCTATTGCTTGGGGTTTTTGTTAGAACAAGCGTTTCACCCAAGAGGGGGGGTGAATTGGGTGATACTAAAATTTCGTCGGAAATATAAAACTTTAGTAGATGAATTGAAAACAGTAATGAGTAAGGAGAAATATCACCGAAGTGTGCACCGGGAGTTATACTGGTTCGGTCACAACTACTTTGACCTACGTCCAGTCCTCAGATCTTCTCTGAGAGTTTCACTATAACTTCCAAGATTCAGTGGGTTCTTGGCACCTCAATACAAGCAAGTTCCTATACCTGGACACTCGCTCCCCCTTACAAGTTGTAATTCAATCCCAACTCAAGGTTCCACAACCTTAAGTTATCTCAATAACAAATATTGAGTTTGAATGAAATATCTCTCTTACAGAGTGAATAAGGATCACTGAAGCATAGAAATATGATTTCAATGTGAAAACAGAGCAATAAGCTTGATAATACGTTTGTGTGTGTGCTTGTTGTTGTTTCTCTGTTTGAAGGTTCCCATATATATAGATATGTTGGTGATGACCGTTGGAACATTTTCTTTCATCCGTTGGAGAGTGCGCAGCCACTGTTGACTTTTCCAGTTTTTGAAAAATATCCGTTGGCGGTGGTTGGCATTTGAACGTTTCCTTTGACTTTCATTACTTGAGATGATTTCTTCATTGTTTATCTGTAAATAGACTAAGAATACTAATACAATGAAATATAAATCATTAGGGAACAAATCAATGAACGTTTGAATGATTTCTGGATTTCTGGGTATGCTTACTCGAGTAGCTACTCGAGTATTCCTTGAAGGTTACTCGAGTACCTACTCGAGTATCTTCGGGAATTCTGAAAGTCAATGAATAAAAATAAGAACACTCGGGTAGTGCATGGAATAACTTAATTTTAAACCTTTGGAAAAATCATTTACTCGGATACACACTCGAGTAATGCACTGTCAACTTTATATATTACTCGGGTACCTACTCGAGTAATTCACTCACAACTTTATGAGTTACTCGGGTACCTACTCAAGTAATGTTGCAGAATTTCAAAGCCGAGAGCACTTACCATGTTATTCGAGTACTTACTTGAGTAATTGATTCATTTTTGCATGGGTTACTTGGGTATCACCTCGAGTAACTGTACTTTCTGAACATGGCTTACCCGGGTAGTGACTTGAGGTTTACCTTCCAAATAACTTATCATACTCGGGTACCAACTTCAAGTTTTTCACTTACCTTAGTGAGTTACTCGAGTACATACTCGAGTAAATTGTTGCAGTGGTACAAAGTGCCGAGAGCTTCATCTTTTTAGAAACAGAGTTACTCGAGTAGCGCCTCGAGTATCGTTGGTAACCTGAAGGCAACTGGAAGTTTTCCACATGATTACTCGAGTAGCTCCTCGAGTAATGTTGCAGTAGTACTAAATGCCGAGAGCTGCACATTTTTAGAAACAGGGTTACTCGAGTAGCTCCTCGAGTATCAATGGCATCCTTAAAACTTTTACACTGTTACTCGAGTAGCTCCTCGAGTAAAGTTGCCTGGTTACTGGAAGTTGTCTCTGGTTACTTCAAGTTTTGTCTCATTACTCGAGTACATACTCGAGTAATGCTTTAGGAAACTTGAAGTTAATCAAGTTTCTCAGCATTTCTTCCTGTCCTTTCTTCATTACTTCCAAGCTTACTTCAAGTGATGCTTATTCCTGTAATTGCTTAGATCAAACTTGTTTAATAATTATTTCCTTTTCAAACCATTCTTTTGTTATCATCAAAACATGAGATCTAACATTCTCCCCCTTTTTGATGATGACAAAACTTGGTGATTTTGGATAGCTTTTCAAAAAAAATATATCTCAGTTCACCTTACATTCACAAAAACTTCATTAGTCCAAACTTTAACATCATAACTTAAATATACTTGCATTAAACTTTAAAATTTCAAATTACAAGATAAAGTTCATAATTAAAAATGAAATGCTCCCTAAAACCCATATACACCCAATTATCCCAAAATAAACTAGGACATATCCACAAAATCACTCTCATCTCTTCTCCCCCTTTTTGGCTTCATCAATCAAGAGGAGGGCTAGGTGGCTTGACGACGGAAATGGGTGTCACTGGAAGGACCGGAGAACCATCTGAGCTCAAAGAGTCAAAAGAGCTAGATGGGACAGGGTCAGGTAGATGAACTGGAGGCACTTGGATGTCATCCCTTAGAGGAGTGGATTGGAAGACAACCATAGAAGATGTATCTCCTCCTGGAGTGGTCTGATTCTCAGGGGTGGTCTCAGCCGAGGGAGTAAGATGTTCAGAGGAGGATGTGGAAGAAGAGATTTCCTCTGTGGGAGCAGGTGATGGAGTTGGTTTAGGATCAGTTTCTGGTTGAGGCTTGGGAGGTGAATCATCAATGGTAATGTGAGTGGTTTCATGGGTTTCAGGATCATCCACTGTGAATAGAATTTCTTTGCCTTGGGGCTCAAGTGGATCAGAACCCAGAGGGGTAGATGGTTCAGCCTCAGGAATGGGATCAATAATAGGAGGGTTCTCTGGAGGTGGTGGTGGTGCAGATGAGGAAGGACCAACAGAAGGTCCAGGGCCCAAAGAATCCAACCGTGCCAGAATTAATCTCAAAGTCTCTCCCTGGGCACGTTGCTCTGCTAGTAACTCCTCATGCCTTCTATCCATCCTTTCAACCATTTCCTCATGCCTTTTGTCGATTTTCTCAACCAGCTCTCCCATTTTGAAGTTCGTATTGGTGATTAACTCAGCGTTTGTATTGGCTATGTCCACATGGAAGCCTCTGAGCATATTCTCCATAAAGTGCTGGAGAGTGGCATTGAGGAAGGATGGTGATGATGTGGTACCAGCTGGAGCCGATGACTGAGTGTCATCCATCCTACTGGTTTCAGCCTCAGTAGCCTTCCGCTTCTTCATAGATCCAGACTCCAGAGGGCCTTTGAGAGGGATGTCAATTTTCAACTTCCCAATTTGATTTCTCCCCACTGGGGTCAACCTTTCAATCGGCTCCTTACTATCCAAGTACCATATCTTGTTTTCTTTCAAGATCAGTGACACAATCTGTGGATATGGCATTGGTGTAGTAGGCTTCCCTTCCACCTTGTACCTCTTCATCTCTGAGAAGATATACTCTCCCAGATCCTTTTGTTCCTTAAGAAGCAGTGAAGCAAACCACCTAAAGTCCCTATCAGAGAAGTGGGTATAATTGTTGGCTTTGTTTACTAGGGACCTAGAGTATATGTACCAAAGGACCCTATGATGATCACACATATCACTGGGCTTGAAATTTAGAGGGCCAACTATCTCACCGGGTTTGAGAATTGTGAAAATTTGGTTTGGCTCAAGCTCTGAATAGATATCATCAGGGGGGTTCTCTATCCCTAACCACAAGTTAATTCTGGAAGGTGAAATTAAGATCTCTTGACCTCTTACAAATGTGGTCATTTCTTCCTCTACTGAGGTTCGGTTAGGCTTACTTATAATTTCTAGGTTGCAATAGAAATGGGTAATTACTTTAGTACAAAATGGTAACCTAATAGAAAGCCAGGGCATAAAGGGTTCTAGATAAGAGCTTAGGTCATACTTCACTACCTCTTGAAGCAACTTCAGATCAACATAGTGTGTTTTGCACACTTTCCTTCTGGAGAATTGAGTTGAGTACTTCAGAGACTCTACCAATTTGCTCACATTGTATTCCTTTGGTGGGGAAGTGATCTCTGCTTCCGGTATCTTGGACTTCTTAGAAGATTGACCCTTCTCCATTTGGTCAATGATCCCAGCCATAGCACTTGCCACTTTCTTGTCATATTTTGGCTTTTTGAGTGGCTTAGGAGTGAAAGAAGGGGTAGAGGAATCAGAGTGAGGAGGTGAGGGAGATTTGGTACTCTTCCCTCTTCCGGTAGAGGTACTCTTCTTGGATTGAGCCCTAGTGACAATAGGTTCTTTAATCACAATACCTTTGGCTTTTGGTTGTGGTTGGAGAGGAATTTTGGCTTTTGATCTCGGAGTCAATTTTCTTCTCTTTTTGGGAGGAGAAGAAGGAGGATCAGAGTGAGGTTGGGAATCAGAGGAATCCATGGGAGTAAGATTTTTGGTTCTCATTGTTCAGAAAAATTGAAAAACAAGAAACTCAGAAAAAAAATGAGAAAACTGTCGCACAGAGATTTTGAACAGAATAGGAAGTTTTGGAACTTGAAATCAGTTGGGTTTTGACGGAAATGAGGCAAGGAATCACTCAAGAAAAATTTTTGTGAGAGGAAATAGTGATTTACTCGAGGAGATTCTGTGGAAATGACCAAGTTCGCGACTGATAAAGCCCTAGAACCCGACGTTACTCGAGGCCTTACTCGAGTAATGTTCAAGTTTACTCGAGGCCTTACTCGAGTGTTCATACAGAAAATTTCTAAAATAATTCATTTAAATTGCGTACCTGGCATGAATAATATTGTAATTATCCATGGATGTTCCCTCGATCAATTACAACCAATTTGGAGCAGATTTGAATCATTATTTATTAATTTGAGAATCTGGACTCCGACGTTACTCGAGGCCTTACTCGAGTAAGCTCCAAGTTTACTCGAGGCATGCCTCGGGTAACCAGCTTTTCAACTTCTGACTCTTCATTTCTTTGAAATCTGAACCGTTATGTTTGAAAATCAAGTAACTTGATCCGTTACTTCCAGTTTTGGGGGCCATTACTCGAGTACATACTCGAGTAAAGTCCTTCTTTACTTCAAGTTGCTCCTCGGGTAATGTTTCTCAGATAGCCAAAACTTCAAGTTGGTACTCCAGTAAATATGTCCTCTGATCACCTCTGTTTTTATTTCACAAAACAGAGTTTCAACCTTCCTGCAAAACAAATTTCTATATACTCCGATGCTTAAGTTAGTAATCATCAAAACTTTAACAAATGACTTCATCTAATATTATGAGATGTTGAAATAAACTTACAACTCATTGGGATTTACCATTCCCAATTCTCTTCTAATAAATAGAAATTGATCTTTTGCAAGGGGTTTTGTGAAGATATCAGCTAGTTGAAGATGAGTAGGAATGAATATCACTTTCACATCCTTCTTTTGAACGTGATCTCTGATGAAGTGATGTCTGACATCGATATGCTTGGTTCTAGAATGTTGAACAGGATTTTTTGCCAAGCTTATCGTACTTGTATTGTCACAATAGATTGGTATTTCTTTGAGATAAATACCAAGATCTTGTAGTTGTTGTTTTAACCATATCACTTGTGCACAACAACTTGAGACTGCAACATATTCGGCTTCCGTCGATGAAAGAGACACTGTATTTTGTTTCTTGCTAAACCATGATACAAGTGATCCTCCAAGAAATTGTCCTTGTCCGCTGGTGCTCTTTCTGTCTGTTTTATATCCTCCATGATCCGAATCTGAATATGCAATAAGATATTCACTTCTTTCTTTGGGATACCATAAACCCAATTCGGGTGTATCAGCAAGGTATCTAAAGATTCGTTTGACTGTTTCAGCATGTGATTCTTTTGGTGCTGATTGATATCTTGCACATATACCAACACTAAATTGGATGTCCGGTCTACTTGCCGTGAGATAGAGTAATGATCCAATCATTCCTCTATATTTTGTGATGTTGTAGTCTTTCCCTTTGACATCAGCATCAAGTAACGTTGTTGAGCTCATAGGTGTGTCCGAGCCATTTGCTTCATCCATTCCATATTTCTTCAATAACTCTTTTAAATACTTTGTTTGAGATATGAAGATTCCATTCTTTCTTTGTTTGATTTGCAAACCAAGAAAGAAATTTAATTCTCCCATCATTGACATCTCAAATTCTCCCTGCATAATCTCAGAAAATTCCTTACATAGAGATTCATTAGTAGCACCGAAAACAATGTCATCAACATATATTTGAACAATTAAAATATCATTGTGTTTTCGTTTTATAAAGAGTGTTGTATCAACTTTTCCTCGTACAAAACCTTGATCGATGAGAAACTTACTGAGCCTTTCATACCATGCTCTAGGAGCTTGTTTTAAACCGTATAAAGCCTTTTTGAGTTTGAAAACATGGTCAGGTTTAGTAACATCCTCAAAGCCTGGAGGTTGTTCTACATACACTTCTTCCATGATGTAACCATTTAGAAAAGCACTCTTTACATCCATTTGATAGAGTTTGAATCCTTTGATGCATGCAAAGGCTAAGAGTACACGTATAGCTTCCAATCTAGCCACTGGAGCATACGTTTCCTCATAATCAATCCCTTCTTCCTGATTATAGCCTTTGGCCACCAATCTTGCCTTGTTTCTGACAATAATTGCAGATTCATCAAGTTTGTTCTTGAATACCCATTTAGTACCAATGATCGGATGATCTTTGGGTCGGGGCACCAAATCCCAAACTTGATTTCTCTCAAATTGATTTAGTTCTTCTTGCATTGCTATAACCCAATCATTGTCTGATAAGGCTTCATCAATGTTAGAAGGTTCAATCTCAGAAATGAATGCAGAAAAACTTACTTCATTGAAAATTCTATTTCTAGTTTTGATCCCTTCATTCACATCTCCTATGACTTGATCTAGGGGATGGCTTTTATTGTATTTCCAAGCTCTAGGTTGACCTAGGGATTGCTCTTCTTCCTTAGTTGCATCAACCTCTGGAATAAGAGACTTAGAAATAGATTTTTCTTAATTTAAAACAATTTCCTGTTCTTCATCAATGGTTTTGTCAGAGGATTCAAATTCATCAAATACAATATGAATTGATTCTTCAACAACACATGTTCGTTTATTAAAAACTCTATATGCTTTACTTCGGTTAGAGTATCCTAGGAAAATTCCTTCATCAGTTTTAGAATCAAATTTTCCTAAGTTATCTTTACCATTATTATGAATGAAACACTTACAGCCGAAGATGTGTAGATGAGCAATGTTTGGCTTTCTTCCTTTGTACAGCTCGTATGGTGTCTTACCAAGTTTTGTTCTGATATAGGCTCTATTTGAAATGTAGCATGCTGTACACATGGCATCAGCCCAAAATACTTGAGACACGTTCTTTTCGTTCAACATTGCTCTAGCCATTTCTGTAAGCACTCTATTCTTGCGTTCTACAACTCCATTTTGTTGAGGCGTCCTTGGAGCAGAGAAATTGTGATCAATCCCATTAGTGTCACAATACTCTTCAAATGCTTGATTTTCAAATTCTCCGCCATGGTCGGTCCTAATACCTGCAATGGACATACCTTTCTCATTTTGCACTTTCTTAGCAAAGACAGTAAATTCTTCAAACGTGTCATCTTTTGATGATAGAAAGATAACCCATGTAAATCTAGAGAAATCATCAACAATGACCAATGAATATAAGTTGCCACCAAGACTCTTTACTCTTGCTGGACCAACTAAATCCATATGCAATAGTTGTAGTGGTCTATTTGTTGAAATCTCATTTTTTAATTTAAAAGATGATTTAGTTTGTTTACCCTTTTGACATGCATCACAAATCAAATCATTTTTGAAAGTCACTTTGGGCAATCCAAGAACTAAATCCTTTTTGAGTAGTTTGCCTAATTGATGCATATTAACATGAGCCAATCTCTTATACCATAACCAACTTTCATCAGTATTACTCAGGAAACAATTTTCAGATTCATTTCTACTAATATCTAGAGTATAGCAGTTACCTTCCCTTTTTGCTCTGAGCTTAGCCTTGATATTCTTCTTATCAAGTTGTAAGTCATTCTTGTTGATAATTAAGCATTCTTCTGAGTCAAATATTACCCAGTTGTCTTTATCTGCACTTTGACTTACGCTCAGCAAATTATGACACAAGCCTTCAACATAATATACATCTTTGACTTGTATTCCTTTGTCATTTTTGATTTCACCAATTCCTGCTATTCTTCCGGTTTGATTTCCTCCAAATTTTACCTCTCCACCTTCTTTAGGTTGCAATTTTGTAAAACTTTCGAAATCACCGGTCATATGTCTAGAGCATCCACTATCAATATACTACTTGTTATTTTTGGATGCTTTGAGACATTCCTGCAATCGAATGACTAAGTCTTAGGTACCCACATCTTTTTGGGTCCTTTTGGATTAGTACAAATAATTTTCTGGATATATGAACCTTTAGGTACCCATTTGTAGGTTCCTATCGTTCCTTTCTTCTTATGAATGCATGAAGAAGTATAATGGCCTTTTCTATTACAGTAATTACAAAATGCAAAAGGATTTGATGTATGCACAGAATGCTGGAAATAATTCAAATATGACTTACCCCCTGCTTTCTTTCTACCTTTCCTTTTATCTGATTTTGGATCGTATCCAATTCCAGATCGATCATTTACAAATCGTTGAGCTTTTAAAATAACATTTAGCATCTCACTACCTTGTGTAAATTTTTCAAGAGTTTTTGTAAGATCAACGTTTTTCTTTTTCAGAGATAAACAATTTTCACAAATCTTTTCTTTAAGTTCAGTTTCAAGAGCTTTGTTTTTCTTTTTGTAAACAATCAATTCTTTAACTTCTTTGATGAATTCAGAATGCAAAGCATTATATTCGGAAAGTAATTCATCATAGGTAGGTTCAGAGTCATTTACCTCTCTTTCTGTTTCTTCTTGAGCAACGAGGCATATGTTAGCTACTTCTTCCTCATCACTTTCTTCGTCAGAAGAGCTATCACCCCATATAGCGGATACGAAGGCTTTCTTTTTGTTGAAGAATTTGCCTTTTCTCTTTTCTTTGCTCTTTTGATTCAGTTCTGGACATTCTGATTTGATATGTCCTGGTTTTCCACATTCGTAGCAAATGATGTGATCTTTGTTGCTAGTTCCACCTTTTTGAAAGTGTTTGAATCCTTGTCCTTTCTTGTAGAACTTTCTGAATCGTTTTATGATTAGACCCATTTCGTCATCGTCGAACTCTTCATTCTCATCTTGATTTTCTTCTTTTGCTTTTAGTGCTAGACCTTTCTTTTCTTGTCACCGATATCATCTAGTTCCCGTTTGAACTTTAGTTTGCTTTTATATTCAGAAAGACTTCCAAATAGAGAAGCAACTGATCTCATTGATTCTCCTTTTGCTTCTTCTATCGCAGTGACTTTGGCCTCCCACTCTTTAGAAAGAATATTCAAAATCTTTCGTACTTGGGTATGTTGATCATAAGATTTCCCAAGTGCTGCAAGTTGATTAACAAGATGAGTATATCTAAGTTCAAATTCAGAAATTGATTCACCTGATTTCATTCGAAGTAGATCGAATTCAGTGACCAAGGTGTTGATGCGATTCTCCTTTATTCCCGAAGTCCCTTCATGAGCTATTTCCAGAGCTTCCCACATTTCCTTTGCTGTTGGAAGTGTGCAGATTCTGAAGTATTCACTTTGGCTTAAGGCACTTTGTAACATCAGAATTGCCTTGCTGTTAAGAGTGATAAGTTTCTTGTCATTCTCATCATATTCCGCTGGTGTCTTGGGAATTTTCTGAGAATCTACAATCTTTGTAGGTTGATAATTTCCACTCTCAATTACATCCCATAGCCCATATTCGGTAGCCATCACGAACACTCTGAATTTTGCTTTCCAAAATGAAAAGTGTTCTCCACTGAAACCGGGAGGTCTAGTGATGGATGCTCCGTCGGGAAGAATTCCTTCACCCATGCTTGCCATTGGATCCTTCTTAGGTTGTTATACCTTAACAAGAAGACCTACTCTCTGATAACAAATGTTAGAACAAGCGTTTCACCCAAGAGGGGGGGTGAATTGGGTGATACTAAAATTTCATCGGAAATATAAAACTTTAGTAGATGAATTGAAAACAGTAATGAGTAAGGAGAAATATCACCGAAGTGTGCACCGGGAGTTATACTGGTTCGGTCACAACCACTTTGACCTACGTCCAGTCCTCAGATCTTCTCTGAGAGTTTCACTATAACTTCCAAGATTCAGTGGGTTCTTGGCACCTCAATACAAGCAAGTTCCTATACCTGGACACTCGCTCCCCCTTACAAGTTGCAATTCAATCCCAACTCAAGGTTCCACAACCTTAAGTTATCTCAATAACAAATATTGAGTTTGAATGAAATATCTCTCTTACAGAGTGAATAAGGATCACTGAAGCATAGAAATATGATTTCAATGTGAAAACAGAGCAATAAGCTTGATAATACGTTTGTGTGTGTGCTTGTTGTTGTTTCTCTGTTTGAAGGTTCCCATATATATAGATATGTTGGTGATGACCGTTGGAACATTTTCTTTCATCCGTTGGAGAGTGCGCAGCCACTGTTGACTTTTCCAGTTTTTGAAAAATATCCGTTGGCGGTGGTTGGCATTTGAACGTTTCCTTTGACTTTCATTACTTGAGATGATTTCTTCATTGTTTATCTGTAAATAGACTAAGAATACTAATACAATGAAATATAAATCATTAGGGAACAAATCAATGAACGTTTGAATGATTTCTGGATTTCTGGGTATGCTTACTCGAGTAGCTACTCGAGTATTCCTTGAAGGTTACTCGAGTACCTACTCGAGTATCTTCGGGAATTCTGAAAGTCAATGAATAAAAATAAGAACACTCGGGTAGTGCATGGAATAACTTAATTTTAAACCTTTGGAAAAATCATTTACTCGGATACACACTCGAGTAATGCACTGTCAACTTTATATATTACTCGGGTACCTACTCGAGTAATTCACTCACAACTTTATGAGTTACTCGGGTACCTACTCGAGTAATGTTGCAGAATTTCAAAGCCGAGAGCACTTACCATGTTATTCGAGTACTTACTTGAGTAATTGATTCATTTTTGCATGGGTTACTCGGGTATCACCTCGAGTAACTGTACTTTCTGAACATGGCTTACCCGGGTAGTGACTTGAGGTTTACCTTCCAAATAACTTATCATACTCGGGTACCAACTTCAAGTTTTTCACTTACCTTAGTGAGTTACTCGAGTACATACTCGAGTAAATTGTTGCAGTGGTACAAAGTGCCGAGAGCTTCATCTTTTTAGAAACAGAGTTACTCGAGTAGCGCCTCGAGTATCGTTGGTAACCTGAAGGCAACTGGAAGTTTTCCACATGATTACTTGAGTAGCTCCTCGAGTAATGTTGCAGTAGTACTAAATGCCGAGAGCTGCACATTTTTAGAAACAGGGTTACTCGAGTAGCTCCTCGAGTATCAATGGCATCCTGAAAACTTTTACACTGTTACTCGAGTAGCTCCTCGAGTAAAGTTGCCTGGTTACTGGAAGTTGTCTCTGGTTACTTCAAGTTTTGTCTCATTACTCGAGTACATACTCGAGTAATGCTTTAGGAAACTTGAAGTTAATCAAGTTTCTCAGCATTTCTTCCTGTCCTTTCTTCATTACTTCCAAGCTTACTTCAAGTGATGCTTATTCCTGTAATTGCTTAGATCAAACTTGTTTAATAATTATTTCCTTTTCAAACCATTCTTTTGTTATCATCAAAACATGAGATCTAACAGTTTTCAATTTGACTTGATGAAAAATTAATCCTTAAACCATTTAAAGAAGCTAGGAAAGCCATCAACTTTGCTACCAAGACTCATTTCATCATTAATACTTTCAAACTCCATTCTATTCACTCATTTATTGCAAGATGTTCTCTCTTCCTATCATCTAGAGAAAATTTTGGATAGAGACGATCAGAAAGGTCTATAGAAATACTTAAATGAGGCTCAAGCATATCTTCAAAACCAACGCAGTTACTGCTTCAACTTTCAGAGATTCATCATCATCTAACTCCACAATAAACCGATTATCTCTCAATTTATTCTTCTTAATTAGAGAATCACAGTAGGTTTTAGGTGTATTGTAATGCCCTAAAATTCTTAACACATGAGAATGAACTCTTTTGGGGAATAAAGTATGAATTATGACCCGAATTAGCAATAGTGAGTGCCCCAACCCAGTATTTAAGCCTAATTATGGTGTCAAAGCTTAAATTGAATTAAAATGAAGGGGAGGGTGCTTGACATGTGAAAGGGAAACAAAAATGAAGGGCCAAGTTGGTCAATAGAAAAGTAAGAGTAATTATGAGGGTCAACAAGCAAGCTAACACCCTTCCTCATATTTTTAGAAACATCTAAAAAGGGTAAAGGATAAGGAAAGAGGGATTTGGTCAAAATTTTAGCTCTTTTACAAGAAGACTTTAACCATATTGATCACATATACCTTTAAGCAAGTGGTCAACATTCTTCCTTGTGTTTTTATTGTATCATTTCGGTTAAGACCAAGGGAAGGGAAGAGAAATTAAATTAAAGCAAGTCCATGCTCATTGAGCAAGTCAAAAAGAAAAAAAACAAAGATAAGAAGAAAAGTCAATAATTATGGCTAGGCATAAGAGCGAAGAGAAGAGAGAATTCAAGAAATATATTTTCTCACTTTTCTCATGTTGGACGTCCAAGACTAAAGGCAAAAAGGAAGAGAGAATTTCTAAGCCAAAAGGGAAAGGAAAGAAGATAAGGAAAAGTCAAATGCCCTTTTAAATGCATTTTATCTCGCTTTCCCCTTATTAAGTCGGCCAATAGGAGTATGAGAGGCAAAAATTCTGCTCATCTTCATCACACTTTCTCTCTCATTCTAGTTGCCATTTTTATTCCAAAAAAAGGGGAAAGAGAAAGGAAAAGGTGAGCTTTAGCTAGGAGTTATGATTTTCCAAAGTTTAGGGTTGAAACTGGAAGCAATTCTGGAGCAGTATGAGATTTCCTGTAATTCTATATTTTTTTTGTTATGGACAGAATTGATTCATATTTTTTTGTATAGAGGACTTCAATAGCTTTCCATAGGACTTGGGATCACCTCGTTTCAATTTTTCTAGAATTAGTTATGATTTTTCAAAGTTCATGAAAAATTCTGGCAGATTTGGTCACGTATGCAAAAATTGAAGATGTTATGGCATAATGTAATATTGTTGAACTTTGAGGTTAGAAAATGGTATTTTAGGTTAATTGACCACTTTAGCTCCTTAGTTGACTTGAATAAATGACCATAGAGATAACCAACCCAAGTATTATGAGTTATTAAAGAATCAGAATAGGTAATAACTTGTTGTCCTTGATTTTGGTTTATAGGATTAGATTTTTGCCCTGTTCGTTAACCACCTATGCCAGAGCACACCCGGAAAGAACAAGGTAGTGACACTTTCTCTTATACTATATGTGATGCATTGTATGTTTGATTGATCATTGGATTGTGATGATTTCGAATGCTGTAAAGCTTGTGGATGTGAAAGCTGAAAGGATATGTGATAGCCGTAAAGGCTATGTGAAAGCCAAAAGACTATGTGAAAGTTACAAGGCTATGTGTATGCTGTGAAGACATGTGTAGGCCGAAAGGCTATGTGTATGCTAGGAAGGCTATATATATGCCGTTGAGGCAATGAGTATACTGTGATCGTTGTTGCTGTGCTGATTGATGATTTGCTTGCATGTTATGTGATTATATATTACATGAGTGATTTATTACTACTAGGATTCTCTTAAATCTCATTTTTTCCATTGACTAAACTATAACTAGGGCAAGTGGCTCAAAGCAGAAGCAGACAACCAAGAGCAGCTAGTTATTTATTTTCGTTTGTAGGTTAGTTATCATATTTTTGTTGGGATTATTGTACCGTTTGTAAATATTAATTTGGATAAGGATATGTAATCCCCCGAATAGGAACTTGAAAGGGATGAATATACCCCATAAACCCTTTAGTTAATGTATGAAACCCAGGGTTACCGGGACTTTTCTTTTGCACTCTGATATGAATGAATGTGACCTAACTGCACATGATAATTATATTCAAAATACGAATGTGAGACCAAGTTTATTGGTTTTTGAAAGAAATTTGTGAAAACCCTATCCTAAATATGGGATTGGAAATGTGTGTTTTACCATCCATTGGTCTCTAATTCATCTTAAGGATGAATTTTTGAATCATAATTAATGATTATATGGTAGGGGGTTACATTTATGGTATCAGAGCTGTAGTTCCTGGTAAGGGTAGATTTTGCTAGGATAGCTCCCTTAGTTCTTTACCTTAGTGATAGAAGATGATCGGTGATTGGTTATTGTATACACATTAATGTTCCTGTTATTTGTGGATATGTGAGTGTTAGGAGATATGTGTATACATTATCTATGATATTGACGTGGTGAATCATTTATAGAATGAAGAAAACAATGGTTTACCCCAAAGTACAACGAGTAGACCCAGAGGTGGAAGTGGTTAATGACAATCCACTAGATCCTATGCAAAAGCTAATGGGTCTGATAAGAGAATAGTGAGATATAATTAGTGACCTGAGAAAAGAGCTCCGAGAAGAGAGAGCGAAGAGTAACGAAGATCGAGTTCAGTCTGTTAGTGCAAGCGTTTCACCTAAGAGAGGGTGAATTGGGTGATACCAAAAATTTATTGCATATAAGAAAATTAACAGAATATTTAAAGCAGTTGAGAGCAAAGAGAAATATCACTGAAGTGTATACCGGTAGTTATACTGGTTCGGCCACAACCACTTTGACCTACGTCCAGTCCTCAGAGCGTCTCTGAGAGTTTTGCTATATTCTCCAAGATTCAGTGGGTTCTTGGAACCTCAGTACATAGCAAGTTCCTTCACCTAGATACTCGCGCCCCCTTATACATTGTAATCAAATCCCCAACTCAAGGTTCCACAACCTTAAGTTGCCTCAATACCAAATATTGAGTTTGTAATGAAAAAAACTCCCTCATAGAGCAAATATATAATCACTGAAGTACAATAAATGAGTATAAGAAAAATAGAGCTCAAAGAGTATATTGATCGATGTGTGATTGCTTGTTCTCAGTTGTTGTTATTGTTCTCTGCTCTTTGAATGCTTCATATATATATAGATGATTTGTAGTGTCTGTTGGAAGCATTTCAAATATGTCTGTTAGAGTCACACAACAATGGTTGACCATTCTTCTAATTTGAAAACTATTTGTTTGTGGTCGGTACGGTAGGTGAGTGTTCGGACCTTTTATGTGACTTTTCACTTCTGGCATGATCTCTTTATTGTTTCTCTATAAATATACTTAGGATACTAATACAATGAATGGTTAATCCTATAGAAACAATTTAATAAACATTGAATTAAAGAGATGTTTTCTAGACTTCATTACTCGAGTGGCTACTCGAGTGATCATTCTCATTACTCAAGTAGTCCCTTGAGTAAACCTATCAAAACATGGCAGAGAGTAATTCAACAATTTTCATAAAATATTACACGGGTAAGACATGGAGTAAGATACATCACAAACCTTAGAAATACTAGATTATTGGAGTGGTTACTCGAGTGTCCATGTCTTTTCTTCACAAGTTACTCGAGTGAGCCCCTGAGTAAATTTTAAATAATTTTGTAGATTACTTGATTACTCCTTCAAATAATTGCATCAAATTCTTGGCCGAGAGTACCTCTTCTTTTCTTACCTAATTACTCGAGTGACCCCTCAAATAATACTTCAAATAACTCTGCAGATTACTCGAGTGCTCCCTCGAGTAATGCCTTTTTCTCTCCTGGTTACTCGAGTGGCTACTCGAGTAAATTTTTGCATTTCTTGGCCGAGAGCTACTGAAAGATATTTACTCTGGTTACTTGAGTAATGCCCTATGCTTATGCTGTTACTCGAGTAGCTACTCGAGTAATGGTTCATATAACTTTGCAAATTACTCGAGTGTCCCCTCAGTAACTTTTCCAAATCCTGGCAGTACTTCTCTGGATGATATTCTTCTTGATTACTCGAGTGCTTACTTGAGTAACAGCTTCCTTTACTCGAGTAGTCACTCGAGTAAGCCATGACAAAATATGCTACTACTGTTTTTCCTATACTGTTTCTCATTACTCCAGTAATTACTTCAAGTAATGCTTTGTCTGCCATTTATTTTCTTTGTTCAAATTCATTTTTTTATCATATCCTCTTTTATCATTAGTCCAATCTTTGTTATCATCAAAACATATGGGATCTAACATTCTCCCCCTTTTTGATGATAACAAAACTTGGTGATTTTGAACAAAGTTTTTGAAATTGAGTTTTCAAACATGTTTCTTAATTACTTTTCATAAGAAATCGTTTGTTCAATTTAAACTTGAAAACTCTTTTGAAATAGCTTAGTAAAGATCTTTTCAAAGTTTTTGTTCTTATTTACTTGTTCACCTTGCATACACAATCGAAAACTAATTAGTCCCACAATGCAATATAACTTTAATGAAATTTAATTTTAAAGAAACAAATTGCATAAAGAAGAATTCATTACATAATCAAACTTAAAATTCAAAGTTAAAATCTCTCTAAAACCCTGTACACCTATATCCCATATGTATTTACTCAGCTATTGATCACAAAATCACTCAGGCCCTTCTCCACCTTTTGTCTTCATCATAAAGGTGGAATCAATCATGAGGAGGAGTATTTGGCTTGGCTGCTGAGATAGGAGTGGCAGGAAATGCCAATGATTCATATGAGCCATCTGAACTAGAAGAATCTGAAGATGGTGGTTCAGGGTCAGGAAGGTTCACTGGGGGTGTCTAAAGATCCCCTAGAGGATTCACTGGAGATGATAGGTAAGGAACCAGAGAAGTAATTTCTACTTCCTCTGTAGCAATAGGTGAAGACACAAGCACCTCCTCAGTTCATGCAGGTAAGGCAATATGAGTAGATATGGGCTCTGGCTGAACAGGTTGAGGTGGATTATCAGTGGTATGTGGATTTGCTCGGATGTGTCAGGGTCAGGCATAGAGAATAAGAGATTACTGGGTCCTATCTCAGAGGGCCTAAGCTCTGTAGGTATAGTATCAGAAGGACTAGGCTTTGAAGGTCCAGGTTCAGAGATTGGTACTGGTTCAGGAGTAACAAAAGAACCAGGAATAGGGGAGCCAGATGCCAAAGCATCAAGTCTGGCAATAATAGATCTCAGAACCTCACCCTGGGCACGTTGTTCAGCTAACAACTCTTCGTGCCTCTTATCCATTCTCTCTACAAGTTGTCCCATCTTCTCATTCATATGGATTGCCACCTCCGCATTTGTATTGGCAATGTCGATATAGAAACCCTTCAAAATGTTCTCTATGAATGTTTGCATTGCGGCACCAAAGAAAGAAGGAGAGGATATGTTGGTTGGAGCAAAAGACTGTGTGTCATCTATTCTACTAGTTGCAGTTTCAGTCTTCTTCTTCTTCTTGGGACTTGCTTCTAGAGGAGTCTTCAAAGGAATCTTAATGTTCAACTTCCTAATTTGATTTCTCCCAACTGGTGTTATCCTCTTAATTGGCTCCTTACTCTCCAAGTACCAAACCTTATTCTTCTCGAGAAACAAAGGAATAAGTTGAGGGTAAGGTATTGGAGTAGTAGGTTTTTCTTCATACCTATATCTCTTGATCTCAGCAAAGATACATTCTCCCAAGTCCTTTTATTCTTTGAGAATCAATGAGGCAAATTTTCTGAAATCCCTCTCAATGAAATGTGTGCAGTTGTTGGATTTATTCATAATGGCTCTAGAATAGATATACCATATGACTAAATGAAAATTGCGTATATCGCTTGGATTGAAATTTAGAGGTCCCACTATCTCACAAGGTCTTAGGATAGAGAATATCTTGTTTGAGTCAAGATTAGGATAATCATCATTAGGAGGGTTCTCTATTTGTAACCAGGTATTGATTTTGGAGGGTGAGATTAGAATTCTCTGTACTCTAACCTTAGAAGTCATTTCTTCCTCCACAGACTTCCTGGTATGATCATTTACAGGTTCAAGGTTACAGTAAAAATGCCTCACAACTTTGGTGCAAAATGGGAGTTAAATAGACAGACAGGGCATATAGGAATCAAGATAGGGACTCAAGTCGAATTTCAATACCTCTTGAAGAACCTTATAGTCAATGTAGTGCATTTTGCACACATTTCTTCTTGCAAAGTGACTCAGGTACTTTTGAGATTCCTCAAGTTTGCTCATATTGAATCCCTGAGAAGGGAACGTGATTTCTTCATCCCTTTTTTCTGGTTGCTTTAAAGATTGCTCTTTCTTTGCTCCCTTAGACTAAAAAGCTTCTTCAAGCATGCCTACCATGACTTTGGTAATCTTCTCATCAATCTTGGGCCTTTTCAGAGGTTTTAGAGAAAATGTGGGAGTGTCAGATGAATCAGAAGGAAGAGGAGAAGGTTCTTTTGTTCCTTTGCCTCTTCCAGAAAGTGAACTCTTCTTGGTTTGAGCTCTTGTGGCTACTGGTTCCTTAATGACAACCCCTTTCACCTTAGGCTTAGGTTGCGGTTTAGACTTTGCTTTTGGTTTAGGGGAGATTTTTCTTTTCTTGGTTGGAGGAGAGGAAATTGAATCAAAGCGTTGATATGGTTAAGAGGACTCAGAAGGAGTGCTAAGATTAGGAGATTTTGTCCTCACCATTGTGATTTGGGAAAGACAAGGATTTCTAGAAAATAAAGGCCGAGAGTCACGAGATTTAGGGCAGAAGATTCAGTGCAATTTGAGAGGTTTTTGTAAGCAAAAATCAATGGGTTTTGACGGTTATGAGAAGAGAAAATGATTGTGAAAATTTTTTGTGAGAGCACTAGGAGAATCACTCTAGGTGATTTTGTGAGAAATGATTGAGTAACGACTAAAATAGACTTAGGGCCTGACATGAGTAACCACTTGAGTGCTCATACTAAAAATTTCAAAATGCAGTGAATTCAAATGCGTATCTGGCATGAATAATATTGTAATTACCCATGTATATTCCCTCGATCATTTGATCGCTCTTTAGGCCAAATTTGAGATGAAACTCAGCAACTTTGTGATCTGTACCCTGGTTCACTCAAGGCCTTACTTGAGTAACCTTTGAAGTTTACTCGAGGCCTCCCTCGAGTAATCTGTTTCTTCACCTTTTGACTGTTCATTTCTAACCGTTGTACCATTTCTTTTGAATTTATTTTGAATCAATGCTCTATTGTCATAATTTTTAGGTCATTACTTGAGTGGCTACTCGAGTAACCCATTCAATTACTTTAAGGTCTCACTCCAATAAAGGTTGTTACTTGAAGTTGTCCCTCCAGTAATGTTGTCCTCTGTTAACCTCTGCTTTTCATACTCCAAAACAGAATATCATGATCCTGTAAAACATCAATACATTAATAAATAACATTATCTAACATTTTGTAAACACTAAATAACTTACAATTCATTGGGATTTACTATTCCTAATTCTCTCTAATATACAAAAATTGATCTTTTACAAGAGGTTTTATGAAGATATCAACTAGTTGAAGATGAGTTGGAATGAATATCACTTTGACATCTTTCTTTTAAACATGATCTCTATGAAGTGATGTCTAACATTAATATGCTTGGTTCTGGAATGTTGAACATGATTCTTTGCCAAGCTTATAGTGCTAGTGTTGTCACAGTATATTGGTATCTCCTTCAAATAAATACCAAGATCCTGGAGTTGTTGCTTTAGCCATAATACTTGTGCACAACAACTTGATGCTTTAATATACTCAGCTTCTGTTGATGAAAGAGACACTGTATTTTGTTTCTTGCTAAACCATGACACAAGTGAGCCTCTAAGAAATTGACTTTGTCTACTGGTACTCTTTCTATCTGTCTTGTATCCTCTATGATCAGAGTCTGACTATGCAACTAGATATTCACTTCTTCCTATGGGATACTAGAGACCTAATTCTGTCATGTAAGCAAGATATTAGAAGATACGTTTGAAGGTTTCAGCATGTGACTCTTTTGGTGCTGATTGATATCTTGCACACATACCCATACTGAATTGAATGCCAGGCATGCTTGCAATTAGATAGAGTAATGATCCAATCATTCCTCTATATTTTGTGACGTTGTAATCTTTTCCCTTGACATCAGCATCAAGTAATGTAATTGAGCTCATAGGAGTGTCCATTCCATTTGCTTTATCCAATCCATACTTCTTCAATAGCTCTTTCAGATACTTCGTTTGAGATATGAAATTCCATTCTTACTTTGTTTGATTTGCAAACCGAGAAAGAAATTCAATTCTCCCATCATTGACATCTCAAACTCCCCCTGCATTATCTCAGAAAATTCTTTGCACATGATTTCGTTAGTAGCACCAAAAACTATATCATCAACATATATTTACACAATTAAGATATCATCACGTTTGCATTTTGTAAAATGTGTTGTATCAACTTTTCCTTGTACAAAACCTTGATAAAAAAGAAATTTACTGAGCCTTTCATACCATGCTCTAGGAGCTTATTTTAAACCGTATAAAGCCTTTTTGAGTTGGAAAACATGGTTAAGTTTGGTTACATCTTCGAAACCTGGAGGTTGATCTACATATACTTCTTCTATGATGTAGCCATTTAGAAATGCACTATTTACATGCATTTGATAGAGTTTGAATCCCTTGATGCATGCAAAGGCTAAGAGTACTCATATAGCTTCCAATCTAGCCACTGGAGCATACGTTTCCTCATAATCAATTCCTTCTTCGTAATTATAGCCTTTGGCCACCAATCTTGCCTTGTTTCTGACAATGATTGCGGATTCATCAAGTTTGTTCTTGAATACCCATTTAGTGCCAATGATCATATGATCCTTAGGTCGGGGTACCAACTCCTAAACTTGATTTCTTTCAAATTCGTTTAGTTCTTCTTGTATTGCTATAACCCAATCATTGTGTGATAGGGCTTCGTCAATGTTAGAAGTCTCGATCTCAGAAATAAAATAGAGAAACTAACTTCATTGAAGATTCTATTTCTAGTTTTGACTCATTCACTCACATCTTCTATGACTTGATCTAGGGGATGACTTTTATTGTATTTTCAGGCTCTAGACTGTCCTAGTGACTGATCTTCTTCCTTTGTTTCATCAACATCTAGAATAAGAGATTTAGAAATAGATTAACCATTTTCTTGATTTAAAACAACTTCTTGCTCATCATCAATGGTTTTGTCAGAGGATTCAAATTCATCAAATACAATATGAATTAATTCTTCAACAACACATGTTCTTTTATTGAAAACTCTGTATCCTTTACTTCAGTTAGAATAGCCTAGGAAAATTCCTTCATCTATTTTAGAATCAAATTTTCCTAAGTTATATTTACCATTATTATGAATGAAACACTTGTAACCGAAGATGTGTAAATGTGCAAGATTTGGCTTCCTTCCTTTGTATAGCTCATATGATGTCTTTCTAAGTTTTGTTCCAATATAGGCTCTATTTGAAATATAGCATGTTGTGCTCAATGTATTGGCCCAGAAAACTTGAGACATGTTCTTTACATTCAACATTGCTCTAGTCATTTCAGTGAGCACTCTATTCTTACATTCCACGACACCATTTAGTTGAGGTGTCCTTAGAGCAGAGAAATTATGATCTATGCCATAGTATCACAATATTCTTCAAAGACTTGATTTTCAAATTCTCCACCATGATCTGTCCTAATACCTGCAATGGACATACCTTTCTCATTTTACACTTTCTTGACAAAAACAATAAATTCTCCAAAAGTTTCGTCCTTTGATGATAGAAAAAGGATCCATGTAAATCTAAAGAAATCATCAATAATGACCAATGAATATAAGTTGCAACCAAGACTTTTAACTCTTGCTGGTCCAACTAAATTCATGTGTAATAATTGAAGTAGTCTATTGGTTGATATCTCATTTTTCAATTTGAAAGAAGATTTAGTTTGTTTACCCTTTTGACATGCATCACAGATCAAATCATTTTTGAAATTTACTTTGAGTAATCCAATCACTAAATCCTTTTTAATTAACTGGCCTAGTTGGTGCATGTTGACATATGCCATAACCAACTTTCATAGGCATTACTTAGAAAACAATTTTCAGAGCCATTTTTACTGATATCAAGAGTATAGCAGTTACCTTCTCTTTTTGCTCTAAGTTTTACTTTAAGATTCTTCTTATCTAATTGTATATCTGCCTTATTTACAATTATACATTCTTTTAAGTCAAATATTACCTAGTTGTCTTTATCTGCACTTTGACTCACACTCAGCAAGTTATGACACATGCCTTCAACGTAATAAACATCTTTGACTTGTATGCTTTTATTGTTTTTTATTTCACCAATTCCTGCTATCTTTTCGGATTGATTTCCTCCAAATTTTACCTTCCCACCTTCTTTTGATTGTAATGAGGTAAAACTTTCAAAATCACCAGTCATATGTCTGGAGCATCCACTGTCTATGTACCATTTTTTGTTCTTGGATGCTTTAAGACATATCTATAATCAAATATGATTAAGTCTTAGGTACCTATATCTTTTTGGGTCCTTTTGGGTTAGTACAAAAGATTTTCGGAACATATAAACCTTTAGGTACCCATTTGTAGGTTCCTATCTTTCTTTTCTTCTTATGGATGCATGATGAAGTATAATGACCTTTTCTATTATAATAATTATAGTATGCAAAAGGATTTGATGTATGCACAGAATGCTAAAAATAGTTCAAGTATGATTTACCTCCAGCTTTCTTTCTTCCTTTCCTTCTATCTGATTTTAGATCATATACAATTCCAGATTGATCATTCACAAATCGTTAAGCTTTTAAAATTACATTTAGCATCTCACTTCCTTTAGTGAATTTTTCAAGAGTTTTAGTAAGATTAGTGTTTTTCTTTTTCGAAGAAGTACAGTTTTCACAGTCCTTTTCAAAATTCTCTTTAAGTTCTATTTCAAGAGCCTTGTTTTTCTTTTTGAAAACAACTAGTTCTTTACCTACTTTGATGAATTCAGAATGTAAAGCATTATATTTAGAAAGTAATTCATCATAGGTAGGATTAGAATCAATTACCTCTTCTTCTATTTCTTCTTAAGCAACTAGACAAATATTGGCTACTTCCTCTTCATCATTTTCTTCGTCAGAAGAGCTATCTCCCCATATGGCATATACAAAGGCTTTCTTCTTGTTGTAGAATTTTCCTTTTCTCTTTTCTTTATTCTTCTGAATCAATCTTGACATTTTGATTTGAAATGTCCTGGCTTTCCACATTCATAGCAAATGATGTGTTCTTTATTGCTTGTTACTCCTTTCTAAAAGTTTTTGAATCTTTGGCCTTTCTTGTAAAACTTTCTGAATCGTTTTATGATTAGGCCGATTTTGTCATCGTCAAGCACTTCATCTTCATTTTGTTCTTCTTCTTTTGCTTTCAGTGTTAGACCTCTTTTCTTCTTGTCACCAATATCATCTAGTTCTCATTTGAACTTTAATTTACTTTCATATTCAGAAAGGCTTCCGAATAGAGAAGCCACCGATCTCATTGATTCACCTTTTGCTTCATCAGTTGCAGTGACTTTTGCCTCCCAGTCTTTCAAAAGAATTTTCAGAATCTTTCATACTTGGGTATGTTGATCATAGAATTATCCAAGTGCTGTAAGTTGATTAATAAGGTGAGTATATCCAAGTTCAAATTCAGCTATCGACTCACCTGATTTCATTTGAAGTAAATCAAACTCAGTAACCAGAGTATTGATCTGATTTTCTTTTATTCCCAAAGTTCCTTCGTGAGCTATTTCTAAGGCTTCCCACATTTCTTTAGCTGTTGGGAGTGTGCAGATTTTGAAGTACTCATTTTGACTCAAGGCACTTTGAATTATTAGAATTGCCTTGCTGTTGAGTGTGATGAGTTTCTTGTCATTCTCATCATATTCTAGTGGTGTCTTAGGAACTCTCTTTGAATTCACAATCATTTCAGGTTTGTAGTTTCCACTCTCAATCACATCCCATAGCCCATATTCAGTAGCCATTACGAAGACTCTAAACTTTGCTTTCCAGAATGAGAAGTGTTCACCATTAAAACCTAGAGGTCTTGTGATATAAGCTCCGTCGGGAAGAATTCCTTTACCCATGCTTGCCATTGGTTCCTTCTTAGGCTATTATACCTTAACAAGAAGACCTACACTCTGATACCAAATATTAGTGCAAGCATTTCACCCAAGCGGGGGGTGAATTGGGTGATACCAGAAATTTCATTGCGTATAAGAAAATTAATAGAATATTTAAAGCAATTGAGAGTAAAGAGAAATACCACTGAAGTGTACACCGGTAGTTATACTGGTTCAGCCACAACCACTTTGACCTACGTCCATTCCTCAAAGCATCTCTGAGAGTTTCACTATATTCTCTAAGATTCAGTGGGTTCTTGGCACCTCAGTACACAACAATTTCTTTCACCTGGACACTCGCTCCCCTTTACACGTAGTAATCAAATCCCAAACTCAAGGTTCCATAACCTTAAGTTGCCTCAATAACAAATATTGAGTTTGTAATAAAAAAACTCTCTCACAAAGTAAATATATAATCACTGAAGTACAATGAATGAGTATAAGAAAAACATAGCATAAAGAGTATGTTGATCGATGTGTGATTGCTTGTTCTCAGTTGTTGTTGTTGTTGTTTTCTGCTTTTTGAATGCTCCATATATATAGATGATTTGTAGTATCCGTTGCAAGCATTTCAAATATGTCTGTAAGAGTCGTACAGTAATGGTTGACCATTCTTCTAATTTGAAAACTATTCGTTTGCGTTAGGCAGTGGTAGGTGAGCGTTCGGACCTTTAATTTGACTTTTCACTTCTGGCATGATCTCTTCATTGTTTCTCTATAAATATACTTAGGATACTAATACAATGAATGATTAATCATATAGAAAACAATTCAATAAATATTAGATTAAAGATATGTTTTCTGGACTTCATTACTCGAGTAATCATTCTTATTACTTGAGTAGTCCCTCAAGTAAACCTATCAAAAACATGGCAGAGAGAAATTCAACATTTTTCATAAAATATTACTTGGGTAAGACATAGAGTAAGATACATCACAAACCTTAGAAATACCATATTACTCGAGTGGTTAATCGAGGGACCTTGTCTTTTCTTCACAAGTTACTCGAGTGAGCCCTCGAGTAAATTTCAATAATTTTGCAGATTACTCGATTACTCGCTCGAGTAATTGCATCAAATTCTTGGCCGAGAGTACCTCTTCTTTTCTTACCTGATTACTCGAGTGACCCCTTAAGTAATACTTCAAATAACTATGTATATTACTCAAGTTTTCCCTCGAGTAATGCCTTTTTCTCACCTGGTTACTCGAGTGGCTACTCGAGTAAATTGTTGCATTTCTTAGCCAAGAGCTACTGAAAGATATTTTCTCTGGTTACTCTTGTGGCTACTTGAGTAATGCCCTATGCTTATGGTGTTACTTGAGTGGCTGCTCGAGTAATGGTTCATATAACTTTACAGATTACTCGAGTGGCCCCTCGAGTAACTTCTTCCAAATTCTGGTAGTACTTCTCTGGATGATATTCTTCATGATTACTCAAGTGGTTACTCGAGTAATAGCTTCCCTTATTTGAGTTGTCACTCGAGTAATCCATGACAAAATCTGCTACTGTTATTTTTCCTGTATTATTTCTCATTACTCTAGTGCTTACTTTAAGTAATGCTTTATTTGCCATTTATTTTCTTTGTTCAAATTCATTTGTTTGTTATCATATCCTCTTTTATCATTAGTCCAATCTTTGTTATCATCAAAACATATGGGATCAACACAGTCCACTTAGGAGGAGACCCAGGAAGAAACTCGTCATGAAGAGACTGTGAAAAGGGTCTAATCAATCTCAAGAATCCCCCCACCTTACACTACCATGAACCAAGAATTACAAGAAGTATCGGTAAGAGAAGAGGGTGACCTTTAGTATTGGGTCTCAAAATTCTACAAGCATCTACCTCTGGTGTTTTGAGGAAGGTTTGATCCCCAAGCAGTCGAAGATTGGTTGAACCTACTAGAGAAAATCTTTCAAATTCTTGAGTGCCCAACTAAGGTAAAGGCACGCCTGGCAATATATAAGTTAGAACGGGATGCCGATAGTTGGTGGCTGAATATTGTCCTAACATTGTGAAATCAAAACGTGTCACTAACCTAGGAATTGTTTCAACAATAGTTCAATGAAATATTTTCCCAAGTCAGTGCGGCCTGAGAAGGAAACTAAATTCCTATCTTTCAAGCAGGATGATATAGAGACATTCGATGATTATTTATCTCATTTCATCTCGTTGGCCAGGTATTCCTCTTATCTACGGCATAAGGATCATGAGGAATGGAGTTCAAGTATGTTAATTCTTGGGTTGAGGTGTGAATTGAGAAAGAAGTTAGTGACCCACAAATTCACTAAATTTAACAAAGCAGTGGAAGAATGTAGAATTATAGAAAATAATCTAAGAGATTTATACCCCGCTAAGGGTGTTAGCAGCCGTAGTGAACCTGACAAGAGTAATGCTTCCCATAAACAAAAGGCCAGGGATTCTCCTCATCTAAGGGCAGTGGTAAAAAGCCCTATCAGTTTAGAGATTGTGAACATCAGAAAGTCTTAATAGTATGGATATGTACTTGCTGTCGTAAGGCATATTATGGCAGAACACGTAAGGGTCATGTGCTCTGTTCAATTGCAAACAACCAGGGCATATTTCTAGTGTATGTAAACAGCCGTAGGTAAAGCAGAGACCAAGGAATCAGGATAGGGTGTTTGCTATGACACATGAGGAAGCCTAAAAGTCTCTTGACCTAATTCAATGTAATATTGTCCTTAATAGTAATTCACCGTGGGCTTTGTTTGATTTAGGTGTAAGTCACTCTTTCATTGCTTATGATTGTGTGAAGCACCTAGGGTTGCATGTGCATAAATTGCCATTTGATTTGATTGTGTCAACGCCGATGGTTGTTAAATCTTTGACCACTAAAACTTGTTTAAATTGTGTAATAACTGTTGAGGGGCATGTGTCCATCGTAGATTTGATTTGTCTACCGCTCTATCAATTGGAAGTCATTTTGGGTTTTGATTGGTTGATAGCAAATAATGTGTTGCTTGAATATGGGAATAAGAGGATATTGTATGCTATATCGCAGAATGCTAATAATGTGAATGCCAGTTTGAATTTCGTTTTATAAGCTCAAGCTGAGAAATATTTGGAGAAGAGGCGCCATGGGTAAATGGTGTTCTTTTCTGTACAAGAAGAGACAGAAGAAACTTTGAATAGTATACCCGTAGTACAGGAATTCCTTAAGGTATTTTCGGATGATCTTAGCAGATTGCCTTTGGAAAGGGAAGTTTAGTTTCCAATTGAAATTGTGCTTGGAGCTAGTTTTATATCGAAGGCCCCATACCGAATGGCCCCAAATAAGATGGCGGAGTTAAAGAAGCAGGTTGAAGACTTGCTTGAAAATGGGTTCATTAGACCCAGTGTGTCACTGTGGTGAGGTCCAATGTTGTTTGTCAAAAAGAAAGATGAGAGTCTACGTTTGTGTGTTGATTATAGGGAATTGAACAAGATTACCGTCAGGAACAAGTACCCTCTCCTAAGAATAGATGACCTTTTAGATCAACTATCTGGTTTGTGTATGTTTTTAAAGATTGATCTAAGGTCGAGTTATCATCAGCTGCATGTGAAAGCAGATGTACCGAAGACTGCTTTCAGGACCAGGTATGGGCACTATGACTTTCTGGTAATGCCCTTTGGCCTAACCAATGCACCTGCGGTATTCATGGATTACATGAATCACATCTCTCAACAGTATCTGGATCAATTCATTGTGGTTTTTATTGATGACATTCTGATATACTCCAAAAGTAGAGAAGAGCATGAGCGTCATTTGAGAATTGTGTTAGAGATATTGTGTGAGAAATAGCTCTTTGTCAAGTTGAGTAAGTGCTAATTTTGGCTGCCAGAAGTAAAATTCTTAGGCCATGTTATCTCGTAAGAAGGGGTCTCAATAGATCCCAATAAAGTGGAAGCAGTACTGGATTGGAAGAGGCCAAAAACTATTGCTGAGATACATAGTTTCTGGGTCTTGCGGTTACTATCAGAGATTCATCCAGAATTTCTCTCGTATTGCCTTGTCGATGACCAAGCTAAAGAGAAAGGATCAGCTATTCGTGTGGGATGAGTATTGTGAAAGTTGTTTTGTTGAGCTAAAGGAGAGGTTGACTATGGCACTAGTACTGATCATACCTGATCCTAACTTGAATTATGTTGTGTATAGTGATGTGAGTAAGCAGGTACTAGGGTGTGTCCTTATGCAACAGGGACGTGTAGTAGCCTATGCCTCCCGATAGCTAAAACCTCATGAAATGAATTATCCCACCCATGATCTGGAGCTTGTGGCAATTGTGATTGCATTGAAAATATGGCGGCATTATTTGTATGGTGTGATGGTAGAACTGTACTACAACCACAAGTGTCTTAAGTATTTGTATGATCAGAAAAAATTGAACATGAGACAGCATCGTTGGATGGAGTTGTTTAAGGAATACAACCTGGAAATCAAATATCATCCGGGTAAGGCAAATGTAGTCGCAAATGCTATTATTCGAAAGATAATGCTTATTGTAGCAATGATGATTCAAGAAATGAAGTTGATAGAAGACTTCCGAGATTTGAATTTGTCAAACCAGATTGTCTATGCTAATTACAACATTTCCTAAGGGGAAAGTGAATTAAGAGATGAATTGAAGAAGCTCAAAAGCAAGATGATCGGGTATGATCTATTAAGGCTATGATTAAGCGAGGAAAAGCTCTGGATTATGATTTGTCACTTAGTGGATCGGTTCGTCACAAAAAGAGAATTTGTGTTCCACTGAAGGCAAAATTGAGGCAAAAGATTCTCGATGAGGCACACAAAAGCCAGTATACTCTTCACCCCAGAATGACCAAAATGTACCATGATTTGAAGTCTATGTATTGGTGGCCAAGATTGAAGAGCAATGTGACCAAATATGTGGCGCCAGAAGGTGAAGATTGAGCACCAAAGGCTACTAGGATTGTTGCAAAGTCCTAAAATTCTTGAGTGGAAATGGTAAAGTGTGACCATGGACCTTGTTGTGGGATTGCCCAGGATCAGGAACTATGATGCAATTTAGGTGATTGTTGATCGGTTAACAAAGTTAGTGCACTTCATACCAATCAATGCTAGCTATTCTACAGAAAAACTTGCTGAGATTTATATCCAAGAGATTGTGCGACTCTATGGCATACCAAAGAATATCATTTCTGACAAAGATCCTCGTTTCACTTCAAGATTCTGGAAGGCTCTGCATAAGGCTTTAGGTACATATATGAGATTTAGTACGGCTTACCATCCTCAGACAGATGGACAGTCGGAAAGGACTATTCAGACGCTGGAGGATTTGTGTAAGCATGTGTCCTCGATTTTAAAGGGAATTGGGACTACTTCCTTCCACTTGCCGAGTTTGCCTATAATAATAGCTATCATGCAAGCATTCAGATAGCTCTATATGGAGCATTGTATAGGAGGAAGTGCCAATCACTGTTGTGCTGGAATGAGCTGTCTGATAGAAAGCTTTATAGGCAAGATCTTGTTGATTAGACCTCAACGCAGATTCAAATTATTCGTAAGAGACTCCTTACAGTGCTAAGTTGACAGAAAAGCTATGCTGACAAGAGAAAAAGACCTCTAGAGTTTGAGGTTGGTGATCATGTGTTTTAAAGGGTGTCTCTAGTCACTAGCATCGGAGAGCCATCAAACTAAAGAAGCTAAGCTCGAGGTATGTAGGTCCTTTCGAGATTCTTGCCAGAATTGGGCCTGTTGCTTATCAGGTAGCCCTACCCTTTGTAATACCCCGAATTCTGAGACTTGACGCTAGAGAATAAGCTTGAGATAAGTGGACTGCTAAGCCCCAGTTTAGCAAGATCCTAAATTGTTATTAAGAGATAATGACTCCAAAAGTGGATGTGGTTAGTGATAAATAACCCTTTTGGAGAATTCGATGTGATTCGTATGTGTTATGAGTAGCGCCAAAACCCTGTATTTGAGTTCAATTATGGATTAATATCTAAATTGAATAAAAAAAAGGGGAAGGGCGTATGTATGGTGTCATGTTGTGGTATTTAGTCATTGGAATTGGTTTGGATTGGATTGGATACATTGTGTGCAAAGTTTGGAAATTCTGTCCAGTGAAACTCTAGTCTGGGCAGTCAGTTTGTGTGAACGTTTTGAATAACCAAATGGTGTTTAAAAATTATGAAACTTTCCATTCTTATAGTTCACATCTCAAACTTCAAAATGGACATATAATTTGTGCCATTTCGTGTTTTGAACTAGGAGATATGACTGTCCAAAGTTTGGGATGGAAACTGAACTCTGTTTCGGGGCAGTGATGAGTTTTATGTAATTCTGGAATTGTGTTGTGATTTTTAGTAATGGCCAATATTTTTCCTATGCATAGGACTTACATATATTTCATTTGGCTTTGGAATCACCTCGTTTCGATTTTTCTAGAATTAGTTATGATTTTTCAAAGGTTGAGCAGAAAATCTGCCAGAATATCCGAAAATGGGAATTATGACATCATCTCAATAAAAGATGACATCAGCATGGAATTAAATATGTTCTCATCTTCTTCAGCTCTCATTTTCTGTCGTGCTGAACCAGCTGAAACTAGTGAGAGAAAGTTGAGAGCTCTTAGAGAGAGAAAGAGGAGAAATCTCGCAAGGTGTTTGAGAAGCAAATTTAGTGTTCAAGAGGCTAGGGTTTTCAGCCAAGTCAAGGAGAAGCTATTAGGAGCTTGAGGATCGAATGTGAAGCCTTGAGTTTCTGGCACGCAAATCGAGGAGAAAAGACTTGAGGTAGGGAACTTATCTCTCCTGCATGCTCTGATAACTGTATTAATGTGTTGATGCATGTTATTGCTTTGCTTGATTATGTGGAACATGTATGAATGATTTGAAGCTATGTTTCAATATATGCTATGGCCATATGTGTATCGTTCGAAGCATTGAGCTTATAGATTTGTCATTGTATGTGTGCATGAGTTATGTGATGCAAGCATGTCATGCATTAAACACTTATCTTGCCTGCATATTGATAATGTTTCCCTACTGAGATTCTCTCGAATCTCACCCTTCCTTACCAACAATTTAGACAGGGCAAGTGGCTCGTGGAGGGAGCGGCAGGACTCCTTCGAGATGAGATTGTGTAATCCCATTTGAAGAATTGTAATAGGCAATTGTGCCCTGTGTATCTTTAGCGAAGGTATATACCCGGGATTGCCGGGATGATTATATTGTGCACTCTGATATTTATATGAATGTGATTTATCTTCGCGTAGTAATTGTATTCGAAATGTGAATATGAGATCAAGTTAACTAGATTTTAAAAGGTATTTTTGAAAACCCTATCTCAAGGATGGGATTTTAAATGAGTTTTGATTATTATTGGTCTCTATTTCATTTTAATCGCGTATTTCGGATATAATTACGGAGGGGGTTACACCCTTGAACTTGAAAAGGCTCTAGGACATGTTTCATGTTTCCCAACTGAAGAAGTACTAGCCAGATCCAGCACACATTATTGACTATGAAGAAGTCAAGTTGCATGAAAACTTCACATATACGGTAGAACCATAGCAGATTATTGATCGAGAAGAAAGACGGCTCAGGCAATGAAGCATACCATATGTATAGGTGATCTAGAAGGGAATGACACAGAGAGAAGCAACTTAGGAAGCAGAAGCAGATATCCAGAGATGTTATCGAGAGTTTAAGGCTTAAGTGGTGTAGCAAATTTTGAGGACGAAATTTATTGAACCGGGGGAGAATTGTAATGCCCTAAAATTCGTAACGCATGAAAATGAACTCTTTTAGGGAATAAAGTGTGAATTATGACCCGAATTAGCAATAGTCAGTGCCCCAACCCATTATTTAAGCTCAATTATGGTGTCAAAGCTTAAATTGAATTAAAATAAAAGGGGAGGGTATATGACATGTGTAAGGGAAACAAAAATGAAGGGCCAAGATTGGTCAATAGAAAAGTAAGAGTAATTGTGAGGGTTAAAAAGCAAGTTAACACCCTTCCTCATATTGTTAAATGTTGGAAATTGTGCCCTAAGGTCCAATCATTGTACTTTGAACATTATTATTTTAATGAAATTTCTCTATTCTGTTATCATATTATTTGCATGTTAACTGTGATAATTGTATCCTTGGATAATTCATAAAGATTGTCATAAAATGTCCCTGGTCGGTCATCTATGCGGGAGCAGAGATGAAATAAGACTAGTATAACTTTGATAAGATATGGAGATATGAATCAAAGTCTTAGGCACTTGTAAGAGTACAAGGTGCTGGACCGACCCACTATGAGAAAGCTACATGGATCAAGTCATATGCTTTTTTCATGTATAACCACGTCACAATGCCCTTAGACCTGAGGTTATCCTGGATTCCTACATGAGAGTTGCTAAGCTTTGAACTAGTCAAAAGTCACTTTTGACTGGATGATGATAAAGGCTATGATCGGGCTTAGTGGTTTTTCATGCAGAGGAATATGAATGATCAAGATGGAATTTGTCCCTCACATTAGCAGAGGGATATTACTGGGCCCCTGGATGAGTGAGTATGAGAAATGTATGGCTATACTATGATGAAAGGAGTTTCTGTCTCTGTTATCAGGCTACTGAGGAATCGAGAAAGTAATGGTCAGGAATAAGAGGATGACATTATCCATGCCTTATCCTTGATCAATATATCATGTGACAAAAGGGACGTGACATGGTTGTATGAAAGGTTGCATCGTGATAACGATCCTCATATGAATTGGGTAGTCGTAATGTCTTGCTAGAGGCCGCTTGCGATTTTTGGGTTAGTATAGTTATTGGCCCACTGCCAACTTCATATGGGCCTACAGGGTCACACACAAGAATGGCCCAATACGAGATAATGTTTAATTTAGGGTGGATGAATTTTATATTTATATATATAATATAAAATTCATTAATAATATTATATAGATATATATTTTTTTGAAATATATATCTTATATATATATGTATATATATATATTATATGATATTATTATATTTTGTTAGTTTTAAATTTAATTTATTAAGATATATTAAATTTAATAACTAACATGATAGAGATATAGTATCTCAGATTTATGAAGATAAATTAAATCTAATGGCTCTTTATTTGGATTAAATAAATAGGTTAAATTAAAACTGTTGGACAGATTTAATTTAAACTGAATTTATTTAATTAGCTCATCAAGATAATTAATTGTTAATTAATTTCAAAATTAATGATGATTAATTTTGAAATTTGAAAATAACCCTTATGGGTTATAAACTTGATAGAGCAGATATATTCATACACACATGAGAATTGAGAGCCGCAAGTGAAACCCTGGGAGACATTAGAGGCGCTAGAACGTAGTCTCAGTTGAAGAGCATTCGTGTGGATACCGGTAGAGGGTGCGGACCTGACGTGTTGGCTTCTAGAGATCGTAAAACTCTGAATCATCAAAAAGGTATGAATCCTTCCAACTTGGTTTAAATGCCGTTGATAGATCCTCGATTAGGATCGGTGAAAATTTTTTAAATTCTTCCATTGTGCCTACCGATCCTAACATTAAAAACGTCTAAAAAGGGTAAAGGAGAAGGAAAGAAGTATTTGGTCAAAATTTCAACTCTTTTACAAGAAGACATTGGTCATATTGATCACATATACCTTTAAGCAAGTGGTCAACTTTCTTCCTTTTGTTTTTATTATAACATTTCGATTAAGACCTAGGGAAGGGAAGAGGAATTAAATTAAAGCAAGTCCATGCTCATTGAGCAAGTCGAAAAGAAAGAAAAAAAAAACAAAAAGATAAGAAGAAAAGTCAATAATTATGGTTAGGCATAAGATGGAAGAGAAGAGAGAATTCAAGCAATATATTTTCTCACTTTTCTCATGTTGGACGTCCAAGACTAAAGGCAAGAAGGAAGAGAGAATTTCCAAGCCAAAAAGGAAAGGAAATTAGAAGAGAAGGAAAAGTCAAATGCAATTTTAAATTCATTTTCTCTCCCTTTCCCCTCATTAAGTCGGCCAAGAGGAGTATGAGAGGCAAACAATTCTGCTCATCTTCATCACACTTTCTCTCTCATTCCAGCAGCCATTGTCATTCCAAAATAAAGAGGAAAGGAAAGGAAAAGGTGAGCTTTTGGCTTTGTAGATGATCTCTTTGGTTCAAATCATCTTCTTTAATGTTGTTCACCTTGATGAGTGCTTCATCTCTATGGTTTTAAATTTTTGAAAGAAGGTGTTTGAGAGCTTGAGAAAAATTGAAAGTGGTGGAATCAAGAAACTAGCTTGAGGAAGTGAAAGAGGTGAGAAATAGCTATCTCTTGATATATGTATGGTGACCATTGGTGGGACTTTGGAATTTTTGGATTTTTGCCCTAATTTTCATGCCATTAGGGTCTTGTGTGTTGCATGGTAATTTGGTATTGGAATAGATGTCTTGTTGCATGATTTGAATAATGAAATTGGTATGAATTGGTTTGGATCTTGAAATGGAAAAGTTTGGCAATTTGGTGGTTTGTGTTGCATTATGGTTCAAAACTGAAAATGTGTGGATGTGATGAGAATTTGGTTGTTTTAGTGATTCCAATGGTTTCCTTGTGAAAAAGTGTGTGAGAATAGGTTTAGTTGTTGATTTTGGAGCCATTGGACACATTGGTTAAAAATTGGGAAAAACTGTCAAGTGTAAACTCTATGCAGGGCAGTTGGTTTGAATGGAAGTTTTGGATGAGCAAATAGTGTCTAAAAATTATGAAACCTTTCAGTCTTGAATTTCACATGCCAAGCTTCAAAATGGACATATAATTATTGTCAATTAAATTTGTGAGCTAGGAGTTATGATTTTCCAAAGTTTGGGGTGGAAACTTGAAGCAATTCTAGAGCAGTATGGGATTTCGTGTAATTTTGTATTTTTGTGGTTATGGACAGCCTTGATTCATATTTTTCTATGTAGAGGACTTCAATAACTTTCAAGAGGACTTGGGATCACCTTATTTCGATTTTTCTAGAATTAGTTATGATTTTTCAAAGTTGATGAAAAATTCTGGCAGATTAGGTCACTTATACGAAAATTAAAGATATTATGGCATAATGTAATATTGTTGAACTTTTAGGTTAGAAATTGGTCTTTTAGGTTAATTGACCACTTTAGCTCCTTAGTTGACTTGATTAAATGACCATAGAGATAACCAACCCAAGTATTATGAGTTATTAAAGAATTGGAATAGGTAATAACTTGTTGTCCTTGATTTTGGTTTATAGGATTCGATATTTAATTTGCCCTGTTCGTGAACCACCTGTGCTAGAGCACACCTGGAAAGAATAAGGTAGTGACGCTTTCTCTTATACTCTATGTGATGTATTGTATGTTTAATTGATCATTGGATTGTGATGATTTCAAATGCTGCAAAGCTTGTGGATGTGAAAGCCAAAAGGCTATGTGACAGTCGTAAAGGCTATGTGAAAGCCGAAAGGCCATGTATAAGCCGAAAGGCTATGTGTATGCTTTGAAGACATGTGTAGGCAGAAAGGCTATGTGTATGCTGTGAAGGCTATGTGTATGTTGTTGAGGCAATGTGTATACTGTGATCGTTGTTGCTGTGTTGATTGATGATTTGCTTACATGCTATGTGATTATATATTGTATAAGTAATTTGTTACTACTGGGATTCTCTTGAATCTCATTCTTTCCATTAACTAACCTACAGTTATGGCAAGTGGCTCGAAGGAGAAGCAGACAACCAAGGGCGGCTAGTTATTTATTTTCATTTGTGGGTTGGTTGTCATATTTTGGTTTGGATTACTGTACCTTTCGTAAATATTATTTTGGATAAGGATATGTAATCCCTTGAATGGGAACTTGTAAGGGACGAATATCTCCTATAAAACCTTTATTTAATGTATGAAACCCGGGGTTGTTGGGACTTTTGTTTTACACTTTGATATGTATGAATGCGATCTAACTGTTCATGATAATTATATTCGAAATACGAATATGAAACCAAGTTAATTGGTTTTTGAAAGAAATTTGTGAAAACCCTATCTTGAAAATGGGATTAGAAATGTGTCTTTTACCTTCCATTGGTCTCTAATTCATCTTAAGGATGTATTTTTGAATCATAATTACTGATTATATGGTAGGGGGTTACATGTATCACTAGTGTTTTTTCCCTTTGGCGAATCCTTTATCCAGCCCTTAAACTTGGCATCATTGAAACACAACCAAATAATTTGTGCTCGTCATGCCATAACTTCTTTCCTCTAGTCAAGTCATTTGCATCCTTTGCCATCAATGTCGTGGCATTTGATGACACCTCAGGCTCCATCACACAATTAGGTTGAACCTAACAAATCCTTGCCTTGCAAGGCACGAAATGAGAAAATTGTTGAAAAATATCATGCGAAATTTATTACCTAAATGTAATTGAAATTCATTCAAGATCCAAGTGCAACCTATCTTCAGAGAGCACAACTCTTCTTCAGATTTATACAACATAGCTTGAAACTATATGTAAAATAGAAGGCATTATATATGTCGCACATATATAGCTAAAGAAGAGTTAGTCTTGCTCAAGGACTGAGTTCTTGTGTACCTTTACGTATTAAATTTTACAATAGAGAATTTTCCAAACATTTTTCCTAAAAAATATAAATTTATTCCAAGGTGCAATATTGATATATGAAAAATAATAACTTATCATTATTATTACGATTATCATCATCATCATCATCTATTGTTAGTATCTTTAAGTAGTTAGGATTAGAATTCCAATTCCAGATCAAGATAGATTTAGAATATTCCCCATTAGAGATTTGATGCGATTTCATCATCTACGCACATGCCTATATATTTATATGTACTCTTTATCATTATTCTATACACATACTTTTGAGAGTTTCATCAGATTTATCATGATATTAGAGCCAAATTTCTGAACCTAAGATAAAGCACATAGAGAGAGAATAAACACTAAGAGAGATGGCTTTGAGTCAGAATGTGAGTTCTCCTTTCTTTTTGCATGCCTTTGACAACCCAGGGTAAGTTTTCATCAGTGAGTTGTTGACTGAGACTAACTATTCAGAATGGGTGGTGGAAATGACAAACACGCTCGTAGCTAAAAACATGTTTGGGTTCGTTAAGGGTTCGGTCAAGAAGCTAGCAGTTGATTCAATTGATCTTTCTAATTGAATTCAATGTGATGCTATGGTAAAGGATGGGTAAAGAGTGCAATGGACAAGGAGATTCGAAAAGACTGCCAGGTACTCTTAAACGGCGACAAAAATATTGTTGGACCTTGATGAATGCTTTGGGAAGGGTAGTACTCCTAGGGCATGTGAACTTTGATGGTGAATCAAAGTATAGGGCAATGGCAAATACCGTGACTGAGCTAATATGGCTAAAGTGACTGGTTGACGAGTTGGAAGCAGAACAAAGTAGTGCAACTACTTTGTATTGTGACAATTAGGCAGCTCTACACATCACTAAGAATCCAATTTTTCATAAATGAACAAAGCATGTTGAAATGGATTGTTATTTTGTAAAAGAACAGGTCCAGTAAAAGGAGATAAAACCAATAAAGATTTGGTGGATGGAGTGACTTGTAGATGTCTTCACCAAGGTCTTAGGGAAAGCTCAATTCGAGTACTTCAAAAGCAGGTTGGGCATTTTCCATCTACATGCGCCAACTTGAGGGGGAGTGAAGAATAATATCTCACCATCATCATCTTCTACTATTAGTATCTTTAATTTAAGTAGTTAGTATTAGAATTCCAAATATAAGTCATGATGTAGATTTAGAATATTCCTAGTTAGAGTTTTGATGCGATCTCATAATCTACGCACATGCCTATATATTTATATGTACTCTTTGTCATTATTCAATACACATACTTTTGAGAGTTTCTTTAGATTTAATAGTGTATAAGCCATAAACCATGTAAATTATCTTAGATTTTATATCTGATATATCGAAAAATATAAGTGAGAATGAAAACCTACCCACAGTAGACTACCAAGATAAAAGTGAAACCTGGAATAATATTTTGGAGAGCAGAGGCAAACATTGCAGATATTAAAGCCAAACCTTCAAAATAAAGATTTTGAAACAAACTTCTCCTGTAGTGTCAATTACATCATGATTCATATAAAAATTTTGTTAATCAATATTTAATCTACGCTATACATATAAATATATGATACTTAATAATATGTAATAAGCAAATTCGTACCCGAATAAACCATAATAAAATGACATGAACAACACCCTTCAAGTCAGCTTTGGTTTCTTGTTCCTGCAAATTAATATAAATAAAAAGGAAGAGAAAGGTAAAAACAAATATTTTTAGCAATATTAATTAAACTTATACATATATATATATATATACTAAAAAAACACGTGTACGTTCACATGTTAAATAATTCACTACAAAAAAAGCCTCCATTACCCACGGAATCTGAGACGGAACCATGTCCGTCGATAATTTCAGACGCATCTGGGATGGAAATTTCGTCAGGAAAATCAGAGACGGAATTGCCCATGGGAATGCGTCAGTAATTTGCCACGGAATAATTCCATGGGCATGTCCGTCAGAGAGTAACCATCAGCGATGGAATATCGTGGCTACTTACTAACGGAAGTATTTCGTCAGTGATTTCCGTGGCAGATAGTTTTTTTTTATTTGGAATAATAAAAAACGTAACACTGCAATACAGGTCCAACCCAAAAAGTTTCCCCAACCCACAAGCCGAAAATTTTCCCTCCATTACCGCCTGCTTGAAGCATCTCAAGAAATAGCCCCAACCCATTTTCTGAGTTTGATTCGCTACTCCAAGAAAGTATTTCGGCGATTTACACCTCCTTCGACGATTTCAATCCGGAACTCAGCCGATTGATCCATGGAAATGGGAAGAACGAGCTTCTCCGAGACAAGGTGAGTGGTGTGGCGTCTCATCCGAAATCCCTAATCCCTTTGCTTAGTGTCGGATTTCACTGCCTTAGCACTCTCTTGCTGTCTGCAATCTCTCTAATCTCCCTCCCTCCCTGCGGCGTTGGTCCTCAGTCGGTAAGTCCGGTACACTCATTGATTAATTCAGTGGATTTTTAAACTCTAATTTGATGCTGACCATTTATTCAGTTTTGTGATTTCGATTCAATAGGCAAGAGCAGCTGTGTTGGTAGTGCTATATGATAAATCTACATAGATATAAAAAATGAGAGAGCTCATCTTTCTTGCCATTTAAGGAGAATCAATGAACCCATCTTCAGTTTTCTTCTTCTCTCGTGCATTGATTGTGTAGGGTATGTATAAATAGCTTCTTTTTGTTTGTTTGATTTCCAGAATGCTTATGCTTTTATTATGTGCATATTCTTCTTTGCTATGGTGTCTGGATTGTTGTCAATTAGATATGATTCGTCTTGCAATATAGTTTCGGATTGTGATTTTCAATATTCTTGAAGCTTGTTGATTGAATCACATAAGGTGGTGGATGAACTGTGTGATATGTGAAATTGTTTTTCCAATGATAGCAGATAAATGTTGTTTTAATTACTAAAGTTAATATAAAATTTATTACATATATAGAGATATACATACATATATATGTAGGTTGATATTTAGGGGAATTAAGGGTTATTTTAACTGTGAATACAGATGTTGGGAGATGATATGGAATATGTTGAAAAAATTAAACTAAGAATTGGTTAATGCCTTGATTGGTTAAAGTATACTTTGAGGCCATGGTTGATTATAATTTTTTTTGGGATAAGTGTTTGGGTTAAGGGCTATTTTCCAGAAGAGTAGCTAGAACTAGCGAATGGTAAGAAAGAAGAATGAAGGTGACTTTAAAAGTCCAAGAGCCTTTTGAACAAGACTATTTTTCCACTATGATGCAGGGCAGTGTTTGCTTTCTTGAATTGCTTGTTATTATTACCACAAGGCCACTTTTTTGGGTAATGGTTTGTTTAACTGCTTGCATCCAATTTTGTATTTTGCAGTTTGCTATCTGTAGTCTGTGATGGATGAATGTTTTAGATCTTCATGTATTGGTGGTGTCCTTTTTTGTGATCAATTGTGCTTTAATTGTATTAATTCTTCCATAGATGTGTGCCGTCTCTTTCATTGGTAACTACATGGCTCATCAAATTTCAAAGCCAGAAGGGCTTTCTTTTGTCAAAATTAAAATTCCAACCTTTTATAGTTCAAACTCAAATTTTCCACGTTTCTTTCTCTATACCTACATTATGGGCATGCACAAGTAAGATCATTAAGTCAAGATTTTATTAATGGTTTGTTTGGTTTTGATTTGTTTGTTATTTATGATCTTATTTTGGTGACAATGCCATTTATATATGAATTAAAAGTAAATATTATAAAATTTACAACACTTCTTATTTAAAGTGTAGAAATATTTTTTTGGCCAATTTGTACAAAGAGGCACATGTTCGTAGTTATTTTCTTATTCTACATATTTTTTGTGGCCTTTGGATTTTAAGTAAGGTTTTAATATTAGACTGAACTACTCAGTTTAGCTGGCTGAACTATTGGAGAAGTGCATAATTCACATGGAAAAAAGGTTAGTTCTGAAAATTTGTTTATAAAGACAGTTTCACAATACTTTTTGAGCTCAAAGTTGCCCTCCATCTAAGACTTTGCTGTAATTTGGGCATTAGATGATTCTAGGAGTCTCAAATTTGCAAGTTAATGAGGGCTTATCTATAATACAAGTACTTCCTTGCTCTATCATGCTTAAATAATTTATACAGAAATGTAAGTCTATAACGTAAGTCTACTGTGTATTACCTCCATTAATGTTAAATTTGGTGCACTTACTAATATCAAGGGGTTTGTACGTTCTTGGTTATATAAAAGGTAAGAAAGAACACTAATTCAAAGGCATGGACTTGGCTGAATACTTTATTTTCTTTTTACAAGGTTGATTAAACTTGTTTGCCTTAAATATTGTTTTAGTTTATACTGTCACAGATCAGATTTGAAAATATAGCCTATCAAACCTTTTGGTTTGCAATTTTTCTTAATTCATAAATATAAAGCCTAACAGCCAATCCATGTTTGGGGATTGGTTGTGTTAAATATTTTCTTGTCATTGGTTAGGAGTATTAGAGTTTAACCCACTTGCATTCTGAAACTTAGTGTGTTTAGAATTAATTGCTACATATTTGATTGTTGCTAAATCTGTTTCTGAAGTGTCTTGGTTAGGATGCACTATACATTACTAAATTGTGAATTTTTGCTGAGTTTTGGGTCCTTTTGCTATGACATTCATGTACTTATAAGAGCTTAAAGGGTTCTGAATTTTAATTGTGTTTTGTTGTGCAAAATGCAGCAGTCAAGTACTTTGAACTTTGACTATCCTACAAAAAATTGTCCTTCATATGTTCTGCCATGTATTGTTCTGATAAGCTGTTTGATGATGTTAGGTTGAATTTGAGTAAGTAAACGTGTTGGGGACGTAAAATTGAAAGTGATAGCGCTATTGAGGCAGTTGCTTCATATAGGTTAATTAATTCTTAAGTTTCAACACATCTCAGTGTCATGTAAATGTTTTTTGTCTTCTTGATGCACTCTTGACATTAGTATGTTGATTCAAATGGCTAGTAAATTACCGGTACGCTATTTTAGTTGCATATATCATCATGACTTTACATATATAGTCCCATAGTTTTCTTTATCACTCTATACTGATGCAAATAGTGTTAATGGCAGCATCATATATATTCCTTTTGCCATACAATGTGATTTAGAACTGAATTTTGTCTGCTCCAAAGCTTATTTAATATTTACTTAGAATTTCTACTTCTTAGAATGGAAGTCCCAGAACATCGAAGATGGATGTATAATAGAATTAATCCGAGTACTAAATGGGTGACAGTAGAGTTCGAGCAAGGTGTTGATGGGTTTCTTGCATATGCATATCAATCACAGTACTCTCAAAAGTGGGGAGAGCTTAGGTGTCCATGTGTGAAATGTAAATGTAGATATTATCTACCTTTTGATGACTTTAAGGTGTACCTTTATAGTAGAGGATTCATGCCAGACTATTATGTATGGACTAGTCATGGTGAAACACGAGTAGAAAATCATCTGCCCATGTCTCCAATACCATGTGCCCTACATGCCTCACATGGGGCACTTGGAGCCCATATAAGTCCATATGAGACAATTGTGATGGATGAAGCCGGGCCTAGTTTTAAGGATCACTATAATGAAGGTGTTGAAGAGATGCCAAATAGTACAGGAAGAGAATTTTATGACATGTTACGTGCTGCTCAACAACCATTGTGGGAAGGTTGTGAAGAATCGCGGCTTTCAACAACGTTACAGTTATTAAGTATTAAGACAACAAACATGTCTCAACATGCCTTTAATTTAGTTTCCCAACTTATGCTTAGGACATAACCTAAAGACACTCTTATGCTTCCAGACTTATACCAAACAAAGAAGTTAGTGTCGAGGCTAGGCCTAGATTATAAGAAGATTGATTGTTGTGTGAATGGGTGTATGTTATATTATAAAGATGACACTCATGCAACAAACTGTAAGTTTTGTTGTGAGGAACGTTATTCCTTTAAGAAGTGTCATGGAAGAAAAAAGAAAGTTGCAAGGAAGCAATTGTTTTTCTTACCTCTCATTCCAAGGTTACAAATATTATTTGCTTCTGAAAAAATGGCAAAGGATATGAGATGGCACTTTGAGAATCGTTGAGGTTCCAATGTTCTCTCTCACCCTTCTGATGGTGAAGCATGAAAAGTTTTTGATAGAACATATCTAGACTTTGCATATGATCCAAGAAATGTGAGGCTTAGATTGTGTGCAGATGGATTTGCGCCATTTGGCCAATCTGGAAGGCAATGTTCTTGTTGGCCTGTGATAGTTAGTCCCTATAATCTATATCCTGAGATATGCATGACACGGGAATATATGTTCTTGACGTTGATTATCCCTGGTCCTAATAATCCTAAGGGAAAAATAGATGTGTATTTGCAACCACTGATAGATGAACTAAAGTTATTGTGGGGTACGGGGGTGTCAACATATAATGCCTCTTTGAAACAAAACTTTCTTATACGTGCTGCATTATTATGGACAATAAATGACTTTCCAGCTTATGGTATGTTGTCTGGTTGGATGACCATGGGGAGACTATTATGTCCTATATGTATGGAGAACTCAAAAGTATTCCTATTGAAGTATGGGCGAAAAACATGTTTCTTTGACTGCCATCATCAATTCCTTCCCATTGACCACCAATTCCGGAGAAATAAAATATCTTTTATTTTTTGAGAAATCAGTGCCTCCACCCCGGTTGAGCGGAGAGGAAGTTTGGCAAAGAGTTAAAAATCTACCCAAGGTGACTGAGTATAGGAAAATTTTGCCAATTGAAGGGTATAAGGCTACTTATCGTTGGACAAAACAAAGCATATTTTGGGAATTGCCTTATTGGAAAACTAATCTCATTCGACATAATCTTGATGTCATGCACATTGAGAAAAATGTCTTTGATAATGTGTTTCACACTGTTATGGACACAAAGGGGAAAACAAAAGATAACACACAAGCTCGAATGGATGTGAAAGAGTATTGTCGAAGGAAGGACAATATGTTGAAATTAGAAGGAGAATGGTGAAACCGATCGCAAACTATACATTGAATGTGGATCAAAAACGACATATTTGTCAATGGGTGAAGAACTTGAAGCTTCCTGATGGATATGCATCTAACCTAAATAGATGTGTGGATATGAAAGAAGCAAAGTTGTATGGAATGAAGAGTCATGATTGCCATGTGTTCATGGAACGCTTGCTTCCTATTGCCTTTACGACTTTGCCGGAAAATGTCTTGAATCCTATAGTGGAGCTTAGTCAATTCTTTACACAACTTTGTTCCACAACTTTGTTGCGAGATCAACTAGAGTTGTTAGAGCAAAATATTGTTGTGACATTGTGCAAGTTAGAGAAAGTCTTTCCCCCAGGGTTCTTTGACTCAATGGAGCATTTACCCATCCACCTTCCTTATGAAGCTAAAGTAGGAGGGCCTGTCCAATATAGATGGATGTATCCATTTGAAAGGTACTGAATATTGTTTTATGTGACTTGACAAAAAATATTTGACAAACATTATTAAAAAAATGTCCAATAGAGTTAACTATATGTAGGTTTCTTTATACCTTAAAACAAAAGGCAGAGAACAAAGCTCAGGTTGAAGCATCTATATGTGAAGCTTATATTGCTGAGGAGACTGCCTTCTTTTGCTCGCACTACTTTGACCCAGGTGTTGCACCAAGAATAACAAGACCTATCAGAAATGACGATAGTGGAGAACCAAATTTGCCAACTATTTCAATTTTTAATCATCGAGGAAGACCTTCTGGGACTTGTAAATCCCGTTTCTTAGGGAGTGAAGATGTGAAAGCCGCGACTACATTCATTCTAATGAATTGTGATTAGGTGCAACCATATATGAAGTAAGTGATGTTAAATCCTGATAAATTAAAATTTGTGTCAAATATATGATGGCTAACACATAACTCGCAATGCAGCTTTTTTGTACAGAAATTAAAGGAAGAGCACCCTTAAATTACAGATAATGAGATAGAAGCTCAGATCAATAATAGATTTGCATCATGGTTTAAAGGTCATGTAAGTAGTTAATATTATGAATGAAATACCTACAACAAACTTTATTTGACATGATTCTTATTGATTATGTCACTTAGGTTGAAAATCCTGCCAACAATATTGCAGATTCATTTTTACATGACATTGCTTGGGGCCTAAAGTGAAGAGCAAGAACATGGCCTATGTACTTTGTGAATGGGTACAAGTTTCATACAGCCGAAGTTGCCCTTAATAAATCAACCAATAATAGTAGTGTATGCATCAAGGGAACTGACTATGCACAAGCAGAATATGACTTCTATGGCATTCTACACGAGATTGTTGAGCTTGAATATACGGGTGTCCCTGTGAAGAGAGTGGTGTTATTTAAATGTGAGTGGTTTGATCCAACACCGAATCGTAGTACAAAGATTCAGCCACATTACGGGACTGTTGAAGTTCATGCATCACAGAGGTATAACAAGTATGATCCATTTATTTTGGCCCAACAAGCAATGCAAGTCTACTACATGCCTTACCCTTGTTGCTGTCAAAAGGAAAATTGGTTAGCTGTTATTAAGATCAAGGCTCATAGCATAATTGACACTCCTGCATCTGAAGCAAATGTGGGTCCATTTCAAGTGGATGACCTTGAAGTCATACTACCAATAATTATTGATGATAATGAAGTCCCTATGTCAATAATTGACACTCTTCCAACTGAAATTCGCTATGAAGATGTAGATATGCCAGTGGGTAAAATGGAATATGAAGAAGAAGAAGAAGAAGAAGAAGATGATGATGATGATGATGATGATGATGAAGAAGATGATGATGAGGAAGAAGGTGATATAGATGATGAGGTTGAAGATGTTTATGTGGATGAAGATGAACATGAGGAAGAAGACGAAGATGAAGATGAAGACGATGACGAAGAAGATTAATGTTACCACATTTTGTTGTAATGAAGTCATTGTTGTCACCTTTGATTCTATTGACTTTTAATTTTCTTTTTATTCTGAATATATTTCGTCATCATTTATTTATTTCTTATTACTAACTCAAGTCTCACAATGAATATGTAGACGTCAAGCTGTCGCTCAAAGCGTGATATAAGCCCATCGAGTACCCCACAATCATTTCTTCCTCAGCAACGTCCTAAGTTATCTCATCCTCAGACAACTATTTCAAATCCGGCTATTCCTAGGGTTGTTAGACCATCATTGTCATTTGTATAAGCGCCTCAATTGCATGAACCACTTATCCGACCCTCATTACCACATCAAATCCTTAATCCAATTGTGAGACCCATATTACCCACCCAATTGCATCATGACTTAGGTGAACCCTCATTTCCATTGCATGAATCAATTGGTGGACACTCATTATCATCTGTCCTTTCTCAATCTCCAGTCCCATCTCCTCTAATACCATCTCCTGGAACAGAATCTTCACACCCCCCACTCCATAGGGTCCTCATGTTAGGTTATCCCCTTGGGCTCGTGATCTTGTTGATGGTAGAATATGGATATATCCTGAGAAAACAACGTAAGTTATGAACAATCTTGCTGTAATTTGTATCTTCATTTAGTATATATTAAAGCCATTTTAACAATGACAATGGTCTTTTTACAATTGATATTAGGTTTAATCTTGTTGTTTTTTCTATATGGAAAGTTCTTCCGGTAATTCAATGGAAATTTGACTACCCATGTTATTCTTGGAAAGCAACACCAGCCAATTATAGGAAAATATGGTTTGAAGAATGGGCGGTATATGATATCTTCTATTTGTATTATGTCTACTTGTTTCCTTATTCTTTTTGTATTTTTTATCCTTTTCATATCTCATTTATGCAGAGAAAATATAAATGGCTGCCACAATATGAAGATGATGTTAAGAGAATATAGAATGCAAAGTGTTCAGAAATTTTGAGAGGTACAATGCATACTATCAGGCAGGAGTTGTTTCACAAGCAAGTTAGACCTAAGTGGATTCCACACGAAGTGATGAATGAGTTAGAGAGATTGTGGACAACACCAGAATATAAGAGCAAGTGTGAGATGGCAAAGACCAATCGAGCCTCTAGCAAAGGAGGCACTCAACACAAGGGGTAGTATTCTGAATAGTGAGCATAAGAGGAGGATGGTAAGTATTTATCTCCAATTGGTTCAATCATTATGTATTTGATGCTTCGTATAATACATTTTTATAAATACTTGTAGGATGATGATTTGGGAAGAGATCCTTCTGTGTTTGAATTGTTCAAGAAGACTGATTATAACGAGAAAACTGGAGAATTTGCGGACCATCGTGCAGCTGCAACTCATATAAGTATATAGTTGTTTCTTACTCACTAATATCTGTTATTAAATTCTCATAGAATATTTAACTCTGCTTGGACTGTATTGACCCGATAATTTAGTTGAACTGTATTGAATGAAATCTAGAATTACAGGAGCATACGTGTTATATCCTCGTAAGGTTCACAGGTCATAATTCTGAAATATATGTATGTATGTGGGTGGGTGTAATGAGATACTTAATTATATATTTATTAAATGTTGTACATCCTTAACAAAAATGGATTGGTGACCCAATGAAACTACATTTGTGTTTGTTATTGGGGGAAGGGGTTCGAATCTTGTATTGGGTGAAGAACTCTTATTTTTTCTTCCCCTTTCAGATTATTGCTGCTATGTATGTATGGGCAGAGTTTCTTCTCTGTTTTTGTTCTTGTTTATGATTCCTTCTCTCTTCCTGCTGCTTGTGGTCAGTTAGAGTCCTATACAAATTCTCTCCTCCTCCTTGTCGTTGTCATGTGTGTGGAAGGGTGTATACAAAAAGCATCCCCTTCTTCCTCCTCTTATGCAATGGTGGTGTTGAGTATGTTAAATGTTCCTTATCTGTTTTTGTTCTTGTTTATGATTCCTTCTCTCTTCCTGCTGCTTGTGGTCAATTAGAGTCCTATACAAATTCTCTCCTCCTCCTTGTCGTTGTCATGTGTATGGAAGGGTGTATACAAAAAGCATCCCCTTCTTCCTCCTCTTATGCGGTGGTGGTGTTGAGTATGTTAAATGTTCCTTCTCTGTTTTTTTTTCCAGAAAGTTGCAAATTTTTTATGCAATAGAATGTTTTATTTTTCTCCTGTTTGGTCATGTGTGAATTGCAAAATCTGTTTGGTATTTGATTGAGCCATATCACATTCTGACGATTGAATAAAGTTGAATTATAACTATAATCATTTAGTTTGATGCTGCAATTTTAAGAGGAACAATGTTTTAAGAACTTGAAAACTTTTAAACTTCATTGATGTTTGAGTGTTAGATGATTGCTCAACGGTGGAGTATGATGTTTATTATCAATTAAAAGTGTTAAGAAATTTGATTTAGGTGGCTTTGCGATTAAACAAAGATGTTTGAAGTTGCTTGTCAACAATATGAGATGATGATGATTGTTTTATGACTTGATTTCACACATGGTACTTGTGAAATTGTATAGAAGAGAAATTTTGTTAAATTAAGATTGTTGAAGTTTATGATTAGATTTTACATAATGCATATGAAGTGTTTGATTAATTGCACGAGAAGCAATTCTATGGACTTGAGAATGGAATATGTTAGTGAAGGTGCTATTGATTAAATTCTTATATAGCAATCAATTATAAGAACAAGAACATGTAGGGCATATCCTTTTCTCTTTATGGTCTCCTTATATGATAAATCTGATCTGGAAATAAATTTTTTATGATATACTTATTTTATGTACTTTTTGTTTGTAGGATGAATTTCTGAGACTAAAGGCATCAGTTAGTTCTGAGACAGGCAGTGTCCAATCTAATCAGGATGAACTTAATCTGTGGTTAGAGGTTACCGGTGGTAAGAACAAGAAGGGTCAAATCTATGGGCTTGGGTCTAAAAATCAAAATATTGATTATGACTGCCTTGCAAGGAATGGGGATTCAATTTCCTAATCTCTCTAACAATGCCAATGATCAAGCTCCCTCTGCTACCAATGCAAATGAAGAAGATGAAAATCAGAGTTCAGAACTTGTAGCTTTCTTATGTTTATTGTTTCCATAGACTTGTTACTGTTAACTTCTTTCTATTAAGTCTTTTTTTTACTGTTTCAATGACTTCATATTTGTGACATTTTGACTTGTTTAGTTATCCACATTTTAAGTTCAATGGTTATGCTATTTTGCTCAACATTTTAAATTGTGTTTTAAAAATTATTGTCATGCAAATCATTAAAAAAATGGCGCAGAAAAAAATTAAACAATTACAGATGATTTAAAATTTTGGACAGCATATTGTCATGCAAATAATTAGAAAAATGGCCCAGAAAAATGTAAACAATTACAGAATGATTTAAAATTTCGGACAGCATATTTAGCCACGGAATTCCGTCTCAGATGCGTGGGAGCTTAGCCAAAGAATTCCGTCTCAGATGCGTGGGAGCTTAGCCACAGAATTCCGTCTCCGATGTGTTGGAGATTAGCCACAGAATTCCGTCTCCGATGTGTGGGAGATTAGCCACGGAATTCCGTCTCAGTTGCGTGGGAGATTAGCCATGGAATTCCGTCTCAAATGCGTTGGAGATTAGCCACGGAATTCCGACTCCGATGCGTGGGAGATTAGCCACGGAAATTTCCGTGGGTAATTCGTGGGTAATTAACCACGGAAATTTCCGTGGGAAATTACCCACGGAAATTTATTCCGTCCCAAAACTCGTTAGCCACGGTTTTTTTGCCGACGGAACATTCCGTTGGTAATTTTTTACCGACGGATTTCCGTCGGTAGAGATTTTAGTCACGGAATTCCGTGGGTAATCTGCTTTTTTTTTTGTAGTGATTTAAGCTCAAAAAAAAAATAGTCGTAATTAAAAATAAACTAACGAATAATTATAATAGCATCTATCTGTATACATGTGGCATCTATACAAGATCTACTTGTCAAATGCGGCTGTCAAATTTAAGGGTTATGATAATTTCTCAAACTTTAAAATATTAAAATGATACGCACACATGCATAAATACATATATATTCAACAAGATAATATGAAAAAAAAACTAAAAATTATAAAAATCAGGATATAAATTTAAACAAATAGTTCAAACGTAAAATAATAATAATAATAATAATACGAAATGGATTAAAACTATCGTTAATATTCTTTGTAGTTACAGTATTCGATCCAAGAAACATAAAAACAATGAATAAATGCTGGAGTGTATTATATATATGCCTTTTGGTATAGAAACTCTAACAACTTGAACTCTTCTCTTTATCCAAGAATTTGAATATGACTGCGCGAGACATTTATGCGTTTAAGATTAAGAAAATATAGAAGCTAAAAATAATGGAAGGATACATACATATATATATATATATATATAGGGAAGGAATATAATATATGAACTTACCTTTCAAGAAGAAGAGCAAGAGGAATAGTGAAAGCAGAGCCAAAAATGAGACGATAGCCAGTGAGAACCCTAACGCTCATTCCATGATTAATAGCAACCTTGTACATCACATTCACCGAAGCAAAAGCAATTTGTACACTCGTCATTAACAAGACTGGTTTCAACTCAATCACTGCTTTCCATATATTTCTCATCTCATAAATCACACAGTACTAATTAATGGCTTTCACCTTAACTGAATAAGCTAGCTTCTAAAGTTTCTGCAGAATAATAATAGCTTTGAGTCTCTGAAATATAATATGAAGCAATCTGTATGAAAGTTGAATGGAATAAGGAAGAAGCAAAAGGGTACTTGAGGTTTGAGCTGAGTTATTAACGAAGGAATTGGTATTCTTTATTCGGATAGAAAGAAAAGTGAGGAGAGAATAAAGAAAAAAAAAAATACTATGAAGAAAAACTTCCAAAAATAATAAAACAATTTACTATTTTTAGGAGTTCCCCCCACTAATATTCTTTCACCCTTAATATCAACTTTTCTCAGAAAAAAAAATATAATATAACCTGCTATTTCATACTTGTAGCTGGTTACTATTGATTCACTTAAACCTCAAAAAAAAAAAAAAAAAAAATTGTTTCATATCATATATATTGAAAAATTCGTTATTTAAATAACGTGGGATGAAAATTGGGGTAAGTTTTTTGTATCATATATCAACTACCACACTATCAATGGCCATCATGCGATTAAGAATTATGTGCTAAATTAATATAGTCTTAATTTTAATGCCATATATATATATATAAGGATTATTAAAATTTGTTCAATGAATTAATTAGTGTAATAGCGCTTATTGTGTCTGCCACAAAGCTTGGCATTTAAAAACGACAAAAAAGGCCCAAAGATATATTGTCAAAACCAATGTGCGTGTCGTTAATACTCAGCACCCTGTTTCAAATAAATACACATATTAATTTTCGAAACACTTGTATTTAAATTTTAATTTTAAGAATAATAAAGTATGATGGGATGGGCTGATGGATTTTACATTATTCACTCTCATTCCATTTTCTTTTAGTTTTTTATAGTCATCCAGTAATTTTGTAGTTTATCTTTTTAAACTAGATATATGGTATTTGATAGTATTGAATCAGAGTTGAGTATTATGCTCAATTAAGCGTAATTTATTGTTTTTAATTGTATCTAAATTTGTAAATATTTTATTGTCACATATCATGATGAAATATATTAATTTTTATGTTTGGATATATAAAAAATTATTTATATCTGTTAATCCAATCTATAAATATATATTATAAATATTCAAACAAAACTCTCATAAACAAGACATTATATTGAAAATAAACCATTTATTTTATCTTCTTTTTTGGCCAAAGAACCTTTTTATTTTATCTTAATTATATTGTGTCTGAATATTATTATCGATAATTATATTATATAAAGGGATCTAGAATAACATGACAGAGGAGAGCACAGTACTTGTAAGTTGAGTTTGAATTGTTATTAATCTCTCACACACACACACACACATGCCTTCATCAGTTTGATTAACTTAATCAATTTTTTTAAAATTTAATTTTTTATGTGAATTCATTACCTGAATTTTAATAGAGTTATATTTAGTTGTAAAAATGATGATACAATAAGAAGAAATTATCTATATGTCTAAGTTGACCCGGTTATTGTTTGTATCAAGGTCTTGAGAGCAAGACCGAACAGTTGGAGCGGTCTGGCCATCACCCATTCCCTTTAGCGGCTCGTTTCATAGGTTTGACCCTGCGAAGGATTGAGCCATTTTGAACAAATGTTTGAGTTGGAACCCGGTGTACTTTTAATAGAACCGGACGGATTCAAAAATTTCTATCTACATATGAAAAGATTTTTTTTCACTTGCCCCTCCCATTTCTCACCCGTAGAAGAAACAAAGATGAAGAAAGCAAGGAGTGGGGGATAAAAATGAAATAGGAGGAAAATAAAGAACAATGCCAAATAAACCATACCAACCCCATTTTCTTCCACTTCTTTTCTCCATATAAACTGCAAGCCGCTGCAACTTTCGTCTATGGGGTTGGTTGCAAAATCCACTTGATAAAGGAAAAATGTTGTGGAGTCATTCCTTTACAGACGTGGGAAAATATCAAAATACTCCTATCTTTGATTTTTTTTCAATGCAAGCTGGCATTATCTTTTGTTTTTTTTTTAAAAAAATGAATAATCTAGGCTTTTTCCCATTTTCACATGCGTACGGCGTACTTATCCGCCATAAGGTATGGCTGTCAACCTATATGGCTTATCTATTGACAAGCATTTTGATCTCACAAATTAGAATGTAGCTAATAAAATTTGAATTTCTTAAAAAAATCTGATAAGTTTTCTCTCTTTTTTATAGATAAAAAAGTAACAAAAACTAATGACAATACGGCAAGGCAAAAGCGGATTGGTGTAATATTAATATTATATTCTTTATCGTATAGTACTTTTCATGAAGGCAAAACAAGAATTATATACTACTTTTTACATGCATATTCTTTATTACATATATTCAATGTAAAACTACAATTATAAAATAAGTATGATATTAAGTTGAGATTTCCACTTCAACATTTTGTTTGGTTTTTAAAACATTGAGAAAATACCAATATATGTTATAATAAAATTAAGTTAATAAAAAAAATTATAATACTTTTATTTCTTATATGTATACCATTATATATGTATATAATATTATTTTCATTTAATTATTACATCACTGGCCTAATCAGACGATCTACTGTTAAATTGTGGCCTTTTAGCTTATTTCGATTTGAGATCTGATCCAGCTTTTAAAATATTAGTTCGGATTATAAATTAGTGCAAGTATATATAGAGTTCTGTTAAATTTAAAGATGCCTTAGCTAAATATAATTAATTGATTGATAATTGAAAAGTGATTTAAATTAAAAGAAAATAATATTTGTGGGGACTAATGTTATATATAAGAGTTCCAATTGGGTTTAACAACTACCTGAGAACTCCTCTCTTCAACTAATATCAAGCTTTCTGGGAAGGAAGGTATTAAAAAACTAGGATTAATTCTTATAATACGTACCTTTTTTATAACCAATTTTTTTTGGCTAATAAAAAACAAAAACTTATAAGTAATAACTTATGATAAGTTTGAAAACGCTTATATACATATAAGTGCTCCTCCCCATGCATGGCATTTCATATCCCTATAATCTAATGGAATTTTTTGCATTTTAACTTAAATATTAGTGTTGGTATTGTTCTTATTACTATCATTATTAGTATTTTGCAAATGAAGTTAATTTGTAATTTCTTAAATATTTAAAATTTTCGAATATTTTGTAGTGTTTCCCTCGTACAAGTGTAATGGGGCTCATATATATGCTAGAGGAGAAAAGCGCGCACTTCGTTTCATATGTTAAAAGAGTTTTTTTTTTTTTTTTAAGGAAAAATAATGGACGTCGAGTGAAAGTAAGTTTCAAAAGTATATTTACAACGTCAATGAGTTTCTTATATTTTAATTCCCTTTGTGTTTTGATATTAGATGCATGCATATATATATATATATATATATATATATATATATATATATATATATATATATATATATATATATAGCGCGCTCTACTGAAGTCACCTTTTGTTTTAGTGCTCAAAATGTCCTTTACAAATAAAAAGAAATAAAGCATGTTCATCATGTTCAAGAATATTATTGCTATGTACAAGTGCACCACCAAAATCAACCACCAACCACCAACTACCACCACAACCACCATATTTTGCAATCAGGAAACCAAAAATCATAAATCAAACAAAAGTACTCCCTCCATTCCTTAATATAAGACATATTTACCTAATTTGATTAGATTAAAGAAGTTAGTTAATATGACATGTGTTTTCTAAACTACCTTAGTCATTTTCCTTAATTCTCCCCTCCCCTCCCCTTCTTGATTATGGTTGAGAGAGCATCATTCAATAGGGGTAAATTAGTAAAAGATTGACAAAAATGAAAATTATGTCTTATATTTAAGACCAAGATTAACTTCCTAAATATGTCTTATATTAAGGATTGGAGGGAGTAGAAAATAGTTAAAACCGTGACCCAATCTATCCATAGAGAGGGATTATATATACACATATATATTGAACAACAATTGGACCATTAAAGCAGTGTTCGAGATGTCATTTAAGTCATCTGATAACTTGATCTTATTTTTCCTCTCAAAATTGTGAAACTAAAGATAAAATTTTGCGTGTACAATTTCGTCTGAAAATGTTTTTCTAAAAAAAGATAATACTAGATAGAGAGTAGAGATAGTGGACCTTGAGATCAAATTTTCATCTCAAAATTTTAATACAATATAGTCAGTAGTACTCTTTAGCCACTAATTAATTATGTTTCAAATTATTTTCTGACAAAAATGGGAAAATATATTTTCACATTATACTTTCTCGGCTTCATATTGTAACTTTCTGATCAACATTGCGCAGTTATTTAACTTTTTTGTTGGTTGCTAAGTTATGAAGAAATCACTAGTGGAAAAATCACCTTTAAGACCAGATAAAAACGACATTTTAAACCGGTTTCGGATGTGGTCTTGATACAGCGGGTCTAAAAAGTCTGCTACTTTTTAGACCGGTTAAGAAACCGGTCTTAAAAAATAAGTTTTTAGACAAGTTATTTATATAACCAGTCTAAAATTAAAGACATTTTAGATGCGGTCTTGATACAGCCGTTCTAAAAAGTTTGCTATTTTTTAGACCGGTTAAGAAACCGGTCCAAAAAATAAGTTTTTAGATTGGTTATTTTTACAACCGGTCTAAAAATAAAGACATTTTAGACTAATTATTGAAATAACCGGTCTAAAAATTCATTATTTTAGACCGGTTATTCAAGTCTCCAACCCATTCATCTCTTGGGGAACCAGGGGAACCTTTTATTATAAACGTTTTAAAAAATGTTTTCCAAATTGACAAACAAACTTTGCAAAAGAAATTTTACTCTCAGAAATATACCCTTCAGAGAGAATGGTTTCTATGAAATTTCAAAAAATCTGCTAGAAAAGAAATTCAAGAAAAATTCTACAGATTTCTTAAAAAATACAAGAAAATATTCCATTCTTTGACTAGCTTAATGCTTATTCAGAAGATCAAAACTTGGAATATCCTTTCTTACAAACCATCAATATGACAAAGAAACAATGGAAAACTTCTGAAGGTGAAACTATTTCTTCTGAGTTTTTTCCTCCAAAACCAGTGCAAATACCACAATTGGTTGATGACAAACGTCAACCAATTATGGCTGAACCTTTCAAATTTAAAAACATTGAAAAACCTATTGACCCAACGGATATTAAGAACATTGTTGAACAAAACAATTACACAAACCAATACCTCCAGGTATTAGGTGATTATTTTGTTCAAACACCAGTTTCTTCAAGAAAAGTCGAAACTAGAATTGAAACACCTCTTTTCAAATCTTTTCAAATTCACCCGAAAATTAAGTCAGATTTTCAAACTAAAAGATCTAATTTATTAAGAAAGGTTAATCAACAAATTAGCCAACTTCAAACTACAACTGTCCCAGACACACCCCAAGAGTCATCAACCAAATCAAAAGACGTCATGACTTTTGAAAAAGATTCCCAAATTGGAGACACAGACTCTAACCCTTATGAGTCGCAACTCCAGATCAACCATCAACACTGGAAAAGGCCTTCAAAACTCTATTACCCTAGAGCTAGTCCTCCAGACATTCTGGTTGAAGAACGAATAAACCAAAACTTTAAGTCCTTTAACACTGACAATATCTATGAATGGAACATAGATGGTCAAAGTGAGTCAAACATTCTCCAAATTCTTGAACAAATGTCCATGGTAAGTATCGCATACCAAACTCAACATGATTATTTAGATGAGATGATTACCAATCTTATAGCTTCCAGGTTTACTGGACAACTCAAAGGTTGGTGGGATAATTATCTTTCTTTTGAAGATAAACATGCCATCTTTACATCTATTAAAACTGAATATGATGAAACACCCATTACCTCAAACGACCAACCCATTCCAGATTCAGTAAACACTCTCCTTTTTACAATTATTAAACATTTTGTTGGAGATCCATCTATCTGGAAAGATAGGTCGGCTGAACTTCTTTCAAATATTAAATGCAGTACCTTATATGATTTCAGATGGTATAAAGATACTTTTTTGACTAGAGTACTCACTAGAGATGATGCTCATCAGCCATTTTGGAAAGAAAAATTCCTAGCTGGATTACCTAAGTCGTTAGGTGATAAAGTTAGAGAAAAATTTAGAAACCAAAATGATGGCAACATCCCTTATGAGCATTTGATTTATAGTCAATTAATCTCTTATGTCCAAAGAACTGCTCTTAAAATTTGTCAGGATGATAAAATCCAACGTTAACTTAAAAAAGAAAAAGATACAAGCAGGAAAGAATTGGGAACCTTCTGTGAACAATTTGGCTTTCCTCCTTGTAAGCAATCTAAACCTCACCGCAAGCCTTATTACAAAAAGAAAAAACATATCTAACAAAGATATAAGCCCACACCTCCTCGTAGACTTGAAAAGGAATTTCGCTCTAAACCAAAAGTTGATTTTCTAAACAAACAAAAGTTACTGTTTTAAATGTGGTAAACCAGGTCACATTTCCAAATATTGTCATTTGACTCGAAAATTGAAGAAGATTAAGAGTATTAAGGAGCCTCTTCTAGAACAAATAAACAATCTTTTGATTGAAACTTCTGAATTTGAATTTGAAAGTAGTTCTTCTAAGGATCTTAACCAAATTCAAAATGAAGATCTTCCAGAAAACTCTTCTTCAGAAATTAATGTTATCACGAGGGAACATGATTTACTTCTTGATATCATTACTAAACTCCCAGATTCTGATAGAGGAGAGTATTTGTTCAAACTGAGAGAAATTCTCCATCAAACTCTGACTTCTTCAAACTCTAAACCTCCTATCCTTTTCAACAGATATGATTTAACAAATGTTTTAAACAAGTTTAAACATTCTGTCAGACCTACAACCCTCCAAGACCTTCAGTACGAAGTCAATAACCTCAAAACTGAAATCAGTCTTATTAAACTTCAACAAGACACCCATGCAACTGCTATATCCCAAATACAGGATATTCAACTTACAACTCAAACTGAAGGGCAACTAAAAACATCATCCGATCAAGAAGACAATAATCTTTCTGAACCATTTTTAAACTTGATTTCAAAAATATCAATTCAAAAGTTTTATGTTCAAGCAAAGATTATTATTAATAATGATTTTTTCTTGAACCAAACTGTTCTGTTTGACACAGGAGCTTATTCTAATTGTTTTAAAGAGGGAATCATTCCTACAAAATATTTTGAGAAAACAACCAAAAGGTTTAATGGCGTCAATGGCTCACGCTTAGATATCTGATACAAAGTTTCAAACGTTGTTATTGAAAATGAAGGTTTAAAGATTCAAACCCCATTTATATTAGTTAAAGATATGGGAACCCAGATTATTCTTGGGGCACCATTTGCAAGGCTATTATTCCCATATATGACTGATGAAAATGGAATTTCAAAAGAACATCTAGGTAAAACCATCTTATTTCCTTTTACTCAAAAGCCCAGAGTTAAGGAATTAAATCTTCTTTCTTCAAAACAACAAGAAGTTAATTTTTTGAAGGAAGATATCTCTTTAAAACATATAGAAGCTTACCTATGTCAAGCACAAACTAAACAACAAATTCAAACTTGTCTTGCGAAAATCCATCAAACTATTTGCTCGGACTTACCAAATGCATTTTGGGATCGCAAAAAACATGTTGTTGACTTGCCTTATGAAACAGGTTTTTATGAAAAACAAATACCAACTAAGGCACGACCAATTCAAATGATTGCAGAACTTCTTGAAACCTGTAAAAAGGAAATTCAAGAACTTCTGAACAAAAAATTGATTCGCAAATATAGAAGCCCTTGGTCTTGTGCTGCTTTTTATGTAAATAAAAATGCAGAAATAGAGCGTGGAGCTCCTAGACTTGTAATCAATTACAAACCTTTGAACGAAGCATTACAATGGATTAGGTATCCAATTCCAAACAAATCTGATATACTTAAACGTTTGTATTCTGCAAAAGTCTTTTCAAAATTCGACATGAAATCTAGGATTTGGCATATTCAAATTTCTGAAAAAGTTAGGTATAAAACTGCTTTTACTATGCCTTTTGGTTTAAAAAATGCTCCTTCTGAATTCCAGAGAATCATGAATGAAATCTTTAATGACTATAGACAATTCATCATTGTATATATTGATGATGTTTTGATCTATTCTCATTCTATTGAACAACATTTCAAACATGTTAATCATTTTATTAAAATTGCAGAAACAAATGGTTTAGTAGTTTCTAAGCCTAAAATTAGTCTTTCTCAAACTAAAGTTAGGTTTCATGGTCATTGGATTTACCAAGGGTCTATAATGCCAATTGAACGTGCAATTCAATTTGTAGATAAATTTCCCGATCAAATCATTGACAAAACACAACTTCAACTATGTTTGGGATGTTTAAACTATGTTGCTGAGTTTATTCCTCATCTTAGCAATTTCATTAAATTGCTACACCAGCGTCTTAAAACGAATCCTCCTCCATGGACGGATATTCATTCAAATGTTGTCAAGCAGATTAAACTCCAGGTTAAGGAACTTCCTTGTCTTAGCCTTCCTGATCCCTCTGCTTACAAAATTGTTGAAACTGATGCCTCTGACATTGGTTATGGTGCCATTCTTAAACAACATTTAGACGGAAAAGAAAAAATTGTCTCTTTCACATCTAAACATTGGAATACTGCACAACAGAATTATTCCACCATTAAAAAAGAAATTTTGCCAATCGTTTTATGCATTTCCAAATTTCAATCTGATCTTTTAAACCAAAGGTTTTTAGTTCGTATTGATTGTAAATCGGCAAAAGACGTTTTGCAAAAAGATGTTAAAAACCTTGCATTAAAACAAATTTTCGCTAGGTGGCAAGCAATTCTAAGTGTTTTTGATTTTGACATTGAATTTATCAAAGGCACTTCAAACTCCTAACCAGATTTTCTTACCCGTGACTTTCTTCAGGGTAGGTAGTGAGTGAACCAAAAAAATGCCCAGAAAAAAGAAAGAACCTGATGATAAACAAAAGAGTGATAAACTCCCGAGTGTCATGCAAGATGCTCAAAAGCAAACAGTCTCTAGCGCAAGTCCAAAGGTGATTATGCAACAACTTCTACAACAATATGGATCCCAAACACAAGGATCCCAGCAGCAGAAGCAGTCTCAAATAGAGTCATCTACTCCATCTGGGTTATCGATCCAGAAACCTCAAATAGAAGCAACCTCTACAAATGAGATTTTAAAATCTTATGAACAGGCATATGCCCAGAGGAAACTTCCAAACCAAACATGGGAACAGGTAGTGCAAAAAGGGAAAAACATTAGCCCTTGTACCATTTTCCCCAATGACTAAACAAGAGTATGACAGGTTAAACCAAGCACCCCAAAGTCTACAAGTTTGGCCAAGACCCTCTACTCCTCCTACTTAAAAACAACTGACAACTGCAGCTTCTTCATCCAAAGCAATTGTCAGTCAACCCCAAACACAAGCCAGCACGCATACGCCTTATTTCCATAAAGAGGCTTATGCAAAATACATTCTATAGGTGGAACCAGAGTTTTTTCACCAAAATCCAAATTAGGTAGCCTTGAATATCTTTCCCCTGGAATTTCATTTCAGGCCTTCTGATTTGACAAAAACTCGAGAATGGTATGAGATAATATTGGTTCATACTGGGTCCATTAAAATTGAACGAAAAACTGGACCAATGATTACTCATTGCTCTCTCCAGATTTTAAGAGTTCTCACCCCTTCCCAGTGAGGACAGAATTTATTTAAACCAAAATTTTGGGAAATTGACTATAAACCCAAAGGTTATACTTACTGGGATTATGTTGATGCATGGTCTAATGTATTTTGGGATCAAAATGAACTTTTTACACATACTTGGTTTATCTACTTCCAAACAAAAACTGAGTATGATTTTCCTCAATGGTTTTTTCACTGGTGGGGATTCTTTGGTCCAATACTAGAGATATTATCCCCAAAGGTTATACAAGCCTTTGAATTATTTAAACAAAAATTCAACATTGGTGAGGATCCTTTCCTAATTGATCTTCACTATTTTTCAAAATTATCTGTATCTTGGGTCTTTTCCTGGAGTTACAGATTTTATAGAACAAACCAAGGATCAACCATCTTACCAACTCCACAAAGACTTCCCTCGGTAAGATGGTGGGCCAAATTTGACATCAGCAGAATTGATAGTAGAGTAGTTGGTAAATGGTGTTAGGATCAGTAGGCACAGCGAAAGAAATTTAAAAATTTTCACCGATCCTAATCGAGGATCTATCAACAGCGTTTAAACCCAGTTGGAAGGATTCATACCTTTTTGATGATTCAGAGTTTTCACGATCTCTAGGAGCAAACACGTCAGGTCTGCTCCCTCTACCGGTATCTACACGAATGCTCTCCAACCGAGACTGCTTGCTAGCGCCTCTAATGTCTCCTAGGGTTTCACTTGCGGCTCTCAATTCTCATGTGCATATCAATATATCTGCTCTATCAAGTTTATAACCTGTGGGGGCTGTTTTCAAATTTCAAAATTAATCATCATTAATTTTGAAATTAATTAACAATTAATTATCTTGATGAGCTAATTAAATAAATTCAGTTTAAATTAAATCTGTCCAACAGTTTTAATTTAACCTATTTATTTAATCCAAATAAAGAGCCATTAGATTTAATTTATCTTCATAAAGTAAATCTGAGATATTATATCTCTATCATGTTAGTTATTAAATTTAATATATCTTAATAAATTAAATTTAAAACTAACACAATATAATAATATCATATAATATATATACATATATATATAAGATATATATTTTTAAAATTTATATATCTATATAATATTATTAAATATAATAATATCATATAATATATATACATATATATATAAGATATATATTTCGAAAATATATATGTTAGATATGATTAGTTTTGATGATGTCAAATATAGATATTAAGTGATAAGAGCAAAAAGTTTATATAATGTATTTCTTTGACTAACTACTATATTTAATGTTACATATTTTGTAGATTAGTCAAGCAAAGAATGAAGAAGATTGAATTAATGAAAATGAACAAGAGGAAGAAGAAGAAAGAAATTGAAGATAATCAAAGAGATGCTTGCTTTGGTTATGGAGAATTATTATCAAGAAGAAAACCAAGAAGAAAGATATTGAAGAATGAAGAACTTGGTAGATCTATCATGAATATCAAGATTCAAGTTGTTAGATGTGATATTGGAGGTGTCTATAATGTTACCGGAGGTTTCTATGATCAAATAATGGTTGGAATATGTTAATATGAAGCTAAGATGACTTATATATGAGTTTTGGCACTTCTAGAGGTGTTATGCTCGAGCACAAGGTGTTATGCTCGAGCACAGGAAGAACATGCTCGAGCACAGCTGATTTCACTCGAGCACGGGAGAATACTCTGTTCTACTCTGTTTTACGTTCAGCTTGAGCGAGGTCTGGTATTTTGATCATATCTCTCAAACCATACGTCGGATTGACCCGAAACCGGTGGCATATGAAAGAAGACTCACAACACGTAAAATTGACACCAGAATCACATTTAAAGAAGATCAAATGAAGGAGATATGATTCGTCGAAAATGAAACTGAAATCACCGTCACTTTCTGACACAGGTTCGGTATTTTGAGTATATCTCACAAACCACACATCGGATTGAGACGAGACCAGTGCCAAATGAAAGAAGACTCAAAGAGCTTTCCATGGATAGGTAATGTACATAATTTGAACGTATATTCTAGGAGCTATGCCTTCTGGAAGTTGATGCTTGTGCAGACTAGCGAAATATACACTCCTTCGATCATAACTTACAGAATACAAGGAGTTTGGAGCTGATTCTTGTTGCATTGGAATGCATATGATAAGAGCATTCTTATGATACATCATTTGAATCAAATGAATCAAATTTTTCTAAAGGGGCCCCACATCACCCGCGAGTGCAAAAACTTTCTCTCTGAAAAATGTCGTGCGAGTGATGTCCAGAAGCATATGAAACGTGAAGAAAGTTGCAACACTCGAGCACTAGGATTCATGTTCGAGCATTGGATGATTTCTCACTCGAGCAGAAGGTGTGTGCTCGAGTGAAGGACCACATCACCTGCGAGTGATAAATTCATCCCTCTGAAATTCTGATGCGAGTGTTGATTTTGAGAGCATATTCCTTGAGAATATGCGTCTCACTCGAGCAGAGGTATGTGTGCTCGAGTGAGGAACCATATCACTCGCGAGCACAAAATCTCACTCTTGTAAAATGATGTGCGAGTGACAACCCGAGAAGAAGCATGCACGTGAAAACTGAAGGCTCACTCGAGCAGGAAGTGTTGTGCTCGAGTGATGTTGAGAATTCACTCAAGCAGATACGAGAGAAGAGTTGCGAGTGCTTGCCCGAGAGGAAGTCAGAACGTGGAAATATGAACTGCACTCGAGTGAGGCATATTGCACTCGAAGTGAAGCTCTGACAGAAGCAACGAAGAAACACAGAACCTCATAGCAATCAATCCAAACATGGTTAAACGTTATACAATCATTATGTTTTCACTTGTTATTGTTTCTAAACATTATCTAACATATATTTCAAGTGTAAAACAGGAGATTAAATATTTGGGTTGTATATTCAAGAACGGAGGTCACGTATGGCAAAAGTCTTCACTGAACGTGATGAGTCACAGAAGCCAGAAATTCAGCTTTTTACCAATGATCCAACATACCCATGACTAATACTTCATCATATTAGTGATTAAGCATTTTACAGTGTGAAATAGGAAATTTAACGGTGAGCTTACAGATTCAAATGAAAAAGTCAACTGTGGCGGGCGGCATCATTACACACCGAGCATCAGCTACCTACCACGACAAAAGCTTGACCCACCATAAGAGATTGTCTGGAAACTCAAACGAATTCATCCCGCTCCACAATGTGACTACAGCTCAAAATGAATCTTCCTGCTGTTCAACGAGACGCTCCACCCTGCAACGGACAGTAGCTCGTTTTCAAATATGCTCAACGGTCAAAATGACTCCAACGGACGAATGCTCACAACGGTCATCATCTACATCAACTATAAATGAGAAACCATTCAACATCGATAAGGGGCAGTGAAAAACGCAGAAAAACAGAGACAACAAGCAACTACCAGAAAAATGATAAAAATGTGAATCCTCTGCTTCTACTCATACACTCTCTGTTTTCCAGTTTCAATATTACTTATCGTTGAGAGAGTGATTATTTGTATTGTACTTCAGTGAGTATTATACCCACTCTGTGAGAGAGTTTGTAAACACTTTCAATTATATTTTTGAGTTGATCTCAAGGTAGAGGGACCTTGAGAGGGTTGATTTCCTTACGGGAGAAGCTGTAGAGAGAATTGCCAGAAAGACATTCTTCTCGTAAGACTTACAAGGTGCAAGCAGTAGAGAACGTTGCTGCTCATAAGACTTACAGGGGTGTAAGCAGGAGAGAACGTTGCTGCTCGTAAGACTTGCATGAGTAAGCAGGAGAGGAAGATCTTCGGGATTGCTCTGCTCGTAAGACTTACCGTAAGGGGGAGTATTTCAGTGAGAGATTTGTAAAAGGTTTCACAAGTACCAGGCTAAACTTGTGGGATGGTAAAGGCTTTTCTTGTGCCCGGATTAAACAAGAAGATAGTGGATTTGAAAATCTCAGGAGGAGCCTGGGGACTGGACGTCGGCCATCACAGATTGGACCGAACCAGGATAAATCACAGTTTGCATATTCTCTTCCCTAAACTCTTATATTTCCAGCATATATTACTTAATCTAACTGTTGATTTATAAACCTTCATACTTACTGTTTTCGTTAAGATACGAAAAGATTTCTAAAGTTCTTAAGTTTTTATTATACACCCAATTCACCCCCCCTCTTGGGTAATAGCCGGTTCTAACAATATATATATCCATATAATATTATTAATAAATTTTATATTATATATATAAATATAAAATTAATCCACCCTAAATTAAACATAATCTTGTGTTAGGCCATTCTTGTGTGCGACCCTGTAGGCCCATATGAAGTTGGCAATGGGCCAATAACTATACTAACTAAAAGTCGCAAGCGGCCTCTAGCAAGACATTACGACTACCCAATTCATATGAGGATCGTTATCACGATGCAACCTGTCATACAACCATGTCACGTCCCTTTTGTCACACGATATATCAATCAAGGATAAGGCATGGATAATGTCATCCTTTTGTTCCTGACCATTACTTTCTCGATTCCTGAGTAGCCTGATAACAGAGACAAAAACTCCTTTCATCATAGTATTGCCATACATTTCTCAGACTCACTCATCGAGGGGCCCGGTAATATCTCTCTACTAATGTGAAGGACAAATTCCATCTTGATCATTCATATTCCTCTGCATGAAAAACCACCAAGCCTGATCGTAGCCTTTATCATCACCCGGTCAAAAGTGACTTTTGACTAGTTCAAAGCTTAGCAACTCTCATGTAGGAATCCATGATGAACTCAGGTCTAAGGGCATTGTGACGTGGTATACATGAGAAAAGCTTATGACTTGATCCATGTAGCTTTCTCATAGTGGGTCGGTCCAGCACCTTGTACTCTTACAAGTGCCTAAGACTTTGATTCGTATCTCCATATCTTATCAAAGTCATACTGATCTTGTTTCATCTTTGCTCCTACATAGATGACCGACCAGGGACATTTTAGGACAATCTTTATGAATTATCCAAGGATACAATTATCACAGTTAACTTGCAAATAATATGATAACAGAATGGAGAAATTTCATTAAAATAATAATGTTTAAAGTACAATGATTGGCCCTTTGGGCACAATTTCCAACATCCTCCCACTTGCCCTAGGTGCAATCATTAATTTGCCTAATTCCCATTGCCCTAACATGACGCTCATGCTTTGCCTGTGCAAGTAGCTTAGTAAGAAGCTCAGCAACATTATCTTCTCCTGCTACTTTGCATATCTTTATATGACCTCTATCATTGATTTCTCTAAGAAGATGAAATCGCCTGAGTATATGCTTGGTCCTTTGATGTGACCTAGGCTCCTTGGCCTGTGCAATAGAACCGCTATTGTCACAGAACAAATCTATTGGATTTGAGATGGTAGGCACCACCCCTAGTTCAGTAATGAACTTTCTGATCCAAACGGCTTCTTTAGCTACATCTGATGCTACTATATACTCAGCTTCTGTTGCAGAATCTGCTATAGTGCTCTGCTTGGAGTTCTTCCAGCTTACTGCCCCACTATTCAGGAGGAATCATATCCAGATTGTGATTTAAGGTCGTCTTGGTCAGTTTAGAACTTGCATCTGTGTAATCGGTTATGCAGAGCTCATCATCCAATCCACCACAGACCAAAAATAAGTCCTTAGTCCTTCTTAAGTACTTTAGGATATTCTTAACGGCAGTCCAATGACCCTCACCAGGATCTTGTTGGTATCTGCTGGTCATACTTAAGGCAAACGAGACATCCGGTCGAGTACATAACATGGCATACATGATGGATCCAATGGCCGAGGCATATGGAACCTTACTCATGCGATCTCGCTGATCAGGTGTACTAGGACACAGATCGTTGCTAAGATGGATGCCATGAGACATGGGCATGTAACCCCTTTTTGAATCCTGCATACTGAACCTATGCAGTATCTTTTCTATATATGTGCTCTGACTTAGGCCTATAAGTCTTTTGGATCTATCCCTATAGATCCTAATCCCTAGGATATAGGTAGCTTCACCTATGTCTTTAATTGAAAAGGACTTTCCTAACCAAGACTTGACACTCTGCAAGGTAGGAATTTAATTCCCAATGAGTAGGATGTCATCTACATAAAGCACTAGAAATACAACTATGCTCCCACTAACCTTCTTGTGAACACAAGGTTCATCGATGTTTTGAATAAATCCAAACTCTTTGACTACTTCATCAAAACGATGATTCCAGCTCTGAGATGCTTGCTTCAATCCATAAATGGATCTTTGAAGCTTGCAAATTTTACCAGAGTCCTCTAGAAGCACAAAACCTTTAGGTTGTGTCATGTACACATCCTCAAGCAGCTTTCCATTAAGGAAGGCTGTTTTGACATCCATCTGCCATATTTTATAGTCATAATATGCTGCAATAGCAAGAAGGATTCTGACTAATTTGGCCATTGCAACTGGGGAAAAGGTTTCATCATAGTCTACACTATGAGTTTGAGTAAATCCTTTTGCAACCTGTCATGCCTTGAAGACATTTACATTGCCATCCATGTCAGTCTTCTCTTTAAAAACCCATTTGCACCCAATGGTTTTTACACCTTTATGTGGATCGACTAAGGTCCATACCTGATTGTCGTACATGGATTGCATTTTAGACTTTATGGCATTTAGCCATTTCTCAGAGTGTGGTCCCACTATGGCTTCTCGATAGGTGGTGGGCTCATTTTGCTCAATGAGCAACACATCACAGCCTTCAGTAATCAAAAATCCATATCTTTGAGGCTGATGTCGTGTCCTATCAGATCTTCATGGACTTTGTGTTACTTGAGGAGGCTCAACAACTTGTTGTGAGTCTTCTCTAATTTCCATCTATGGCTTTGTACCATCTTGTGGCTCTTGAATTTCTTTGAGATGTTCGTCACTCCCACTGGTTGTTTTAGAGACAAACTCTCTTTCTAGAAACTTACCATTTCGAATAACAAACACTTTGTTATCGGTGGGATTGTAGACATAGTATCCTTTCGTTTGTTTAGGATACCCTACGAAAAGGCACTTTGTGGATCTGGGCGCTAATTTATCATAGGCTTGTTGCTTAACATACACCTCACATCCCCAAATCTTGAGAAAAGATAAAGTTGGTTTCTTTCCAGTCCATATCTCATATGGTGTCTTTTCAATTGCCTTATATGGAACACGATTTAGTGTGAACGCAGCTGTGTCTAAGGCATGTCCCCAAAAGGATGGTGGAAGATCTGTTTGACTCATCATAGATCGAACCATATCTAATAGTGTTCGATTCCTTCGTTCAGAAATGCCATTCCATTGTGGTGTTCCTGGAGGAGTCAATTGTGAGATTATCCCATAACTCCTAAGATGGTCAATGAATTCTTGGCTCAAATATTCACCACCTCAATCAGATCGAAGTGCTTTAATTATTTTACCAAGTTGGTTTTGTACTTCATTTTGGAATATTTTGAACATGTCAAAAGATTCAGATTTATGTTTCATTAGGTAGATATAGCCATATCTAATAAAGTCATCTATAAATGTAATGAAGTAGACATAACCTCCTCTGGCAGCTATATTTAATGGTCCACATACATCTGTATGTATGAGGCCCAATAATTCAGTAGCCCTCTCACTGTGCCCAGTAAAAGGTGTCTTAGTCATCTTTCCTAATACGCAAGATTTGCATGTATCATATGATTCAAATCAAATGAGTTTAGAAATCCATCTTGATGGAGTTTAGAAATGCGTTTCTCATTTATGTGGCCTAGACTACAATGCCATAGGTAGGTCAGATTCAAATCGTTTGATTTTATCCTCTTTTTTTTTAGATCTTCCAGGTAGAGTTTGCAATTCCTCTTCCAATGACCAGGTTCATTACAGAAGTAGCAGACTCCTTCCTTTAGAGGCTTTGCCTTCTTGGGTGCAGGCTTGGTTTCTGGCTTGTTTGACTCTTTGGTCTTACTACCTGAGCCATTACCTTTCCATTTGCCCTTCCCTTTCTTTTTCATACCCTTTCCTTTCTGAACCATCAAAACTGCGCTAGGCTTTTTCTTAATACTTTACTCAGCAGTTTTGAGCATCCCATGCAGCTCAGAAATTGATTTTCTCCATGTTGTTCATGTTGTAGTTCATAACAAACTGGTCATAACTCTCCAAGAATGAGTTAAGGATCAAATCCGTAGCTTACTCCTGGCTCATGAGAAATCCAAGCCTCTCAAGGTGATCAATATAGCCTTTCATCTTTAACACATGAATACTAACTGATGCACCTTCAGTCATTTTGCAGGAATGTAAGGCCTTTGTGGTCTCATACCTTTCTTGCCTTGCCTGTTGCTGGAACATTTCCTTAAGATGTACAATCATCTCATGAGCCTCCATGAGCTCCATATCTCTTTGGAGCTCTAGAACCATAGTGGCAAGCATCAGGCAACCTACATCCACAGAGTCATCCTTATGCTTTATGTAAGCATCTCTCTGAGCTCTTAGAGCATTGGTTGCAGGTTCCTCAGGAATGGGTTGATCTAGGACATAAGCCTTTCTTTCCTGCTTGAGAACAATTCTCAAGTTCCTGAACCAGTCAAGAAAGTTTGTCCCATTGAGTTTGTCCTTCTCAAGGACCAATCACAACGAAAGTGTAGCAGTATTACTAGTCGACATGATTCTACAATTAAAATATGCAAAGTTAGTTAGTAATCTCCCATTAAATTAACGACCCTCAATATAATAATTAGTGGGCTAAGATCCATATTTGGCTTAAACTTAAGTCCGCTTTGGCAAGACTCTTAAATTCAAGTTATTTAGGTAGGTAACCTATTTACCAATTACATCACATGTAACTCTTAGATCTTTATGGGATTTAACCATCATATGATCCGACATGTTTAACCCCATCTAATGCCTTGAGATTCAAAACCATTTTGTTAATCTCAATTAAGTCAAAACAATAATGAATATTATGAGCAGCACCATTACTCAAGCTTGTCTCATCAAGGTAACTCAAGTGCATCCACTTTGGTGGTTTCCACAATTGAGCGATCTAGGTTTTGACAAGTATTCATTAATTGACGGCATTATGACTTAAGATTTGATTCAGAGGGCTTAATTAATTAGTTTTGTTTATATGGATGCAATCGTGGCTGTATCTCATACAGATAAATACATATAAACGTAAAAGTAATCATGCAATGATCTAATCAAAAGCATAATTTAAACGTGACACAACATGGCTTACCTAACCTAAAATCCTCCAAAGCCAATGAGAGGACTTCTCTAAATAAAAAAAGAAGTACATTGAGAGAAACCTCGTTTAAACATTCGAGGGGAGTGAGATGAGAAGAGAATGTACATCGAGAGTATTTAGAGAAAGGCACGGCACGCAGGCCGTATTTAAATATTACAACCTTTGTAAAATTCTAAAGCCATGTTGTTCACCATACCCAAACAAGTATAAATAATAAACCACAACAAGAATTCATACAATATGAAAAGAAATAAATGTCGTGATCAGATTATGTTGTGCTACGCAGAGGTGGTCCAGAACGATTCTGATCCACATTGTCTTCCCCAGAGTTCGAATCCCTATTACCTGAATAGATATCAGAACCTAGACCCGATTTGATTGCCTCCAACTACGATCTCAGGTACCCTACCCAATTTCATGCTTGTTCAAATGAAAATCACATACATATTTCAAGATATACATGCTCGGAATCGATTTCATGCTTGTTCCAAAACGAGAATCACATACATGTTTCAAAACTGAAAACGAAACAATTTCAAGATTCAATTTAAATGAAAATGAAAATCAATGGAATTACAAGATCACATCTTTCTAAATTAGTTTGTTTCGTATTAACCAAATCACATGCATATTCGAGTGTTTCTTATAAACATACGTACACATCCCATATATATCACATGTATAAGAATCATAAACTCAGTTTAAACGCACAATTGATCTGGCTCTGATGCCACTATTAGGATCGGTAGGCACAGCGGAAGAAATTTAAAAATTTTCACCGATCCTAATCGAGGATCTATCAATAGCATTTAAACCAAGTTGGAAGGATTCATACCTTTTTTATGATTCAGAGTTTTCACGATCTCTAGGAGCCAACACGTCAGGTCCGCTCCCTCTACCAGTATCCACATGAATGCTCTCTAACCGAGACTGCGTGCTAGTACCTCTAATGTCTCCTAGGGTTTCCCTTGTGGCTCTCAATTCACATGTGCATATCAATATATCTGCTCTATCAAGTTTATAACCTATGAGAGCTATTTTCAAATTTCAAAATTAATCATCATTAATTTCAAAATTAATTAAAAATTAATTATCTTGATGAGCTAATTAAATAAATTCAGTTTAAATTAAATCTGTCCAGCAGTTTTAATTTAACCTATTTATTTAATCCAAATAAAGAGCCATTAGATTTAATTTATCTTCATAAATTAAATTTGAGATACTATATCTCTATCATGTTAGTTATTAAATTTAATATATCTTCATAAAATAAATTTAAAACTAACACAATATAATAATATCATATAATATATATACATATATATATATATAAGATATATATTTCAAAAATTTATATATCTATATAATATTATTAAATATAATAATATCATACAATATATATACATATATATATAAGATATATATTTTGAAAAAATATATATCTATATAGTATTATTAATGAATTTTATATTTTATACATATATATATATAAATATAAAATTCATCCACCCTAAATTAAACATTATCTCGTGTTAGGCCATTCTTGTGTGCGACCCTGTAGGCCCATATGAAGTTGGCAGTGGGCCAATAACTATACTAACCCAAAAGTCGCAAGCAGCCTCTAGCAAGACATTACGACTACCCAATTCATATGAGGATCGTTATCACGATACATTCTGTCATACAACCATGTCACGTCCCTTTTGTCACACGATATATCAATCAAGGATAAGGCATGGATAATATCATCCTTTTGTTCCTGACCATTACTTTCTCGATTCCTGAGTAGCCTGATAACAGAGACAAAAACTTCTTTCATCATAGTATGGCCATACATTTCTCAGACTCACTCATCGAGGGGCCCGGTAATATCTCTCTACTAATGTGAGGGACAAATTCCATCTTGATCATTCATATTCCTTTGCATGAAAAACCACCAAGCCCGATCGTAGCCTTTATCATCACCCGGTCAAAAGTGACTTTTGACTAGTTCAAAGCTTAGCAACTCTCATGTAGGAATCCATGATGACCTCAGGTCTAAGGGCATTGTGACGTGGTTATACATGAGAAAAGCTGATGACTTGATCCATGTAGCTTTCTCATAGTGGGTTGGTCCAGCACCTTGTACTCTTACAAGTGCCTAAGACTTTGATTCGTATCTCCATATCTTATCAAAGTCATATTGATCTTGTTTTATCTCTGCTCCCGCATAAACGACCGACCAGGGACATTTTAGGACAATCTTTATGAATTATCCAATGATACAATTATCACAGTTAACATGCAAATAATATGATAACAGAATGGAGAAATTTCATTAAAATAATAATGTTCAAAGTACAATGATTGGCCCTTAGGACACAATTTCCAACAAATGGTTCATAGAAAATCCTCATCATCTTTGTATGACGGAACAAAGCAAATTCCTAAATCAAAAATCAAGGATTACGTCTATCTTAGCTGGAACCACATATAAGTCTAATCTTATCAGTCAACTCAGCTCAATGCTACAAGTTCTACAACAACACAAGACCAAACGGCTTCGACTAGCCAACGAGTCTTTTCAGCAGCCTCAGACAATCAAGAGGATGATGAAGAGGAGTTTGTTGTAGATTTGAGTGAAGATTAATCTCTCGAAGACTTAGAATAATTTTTAGGTTTTCGATGTAAACATACGAAAGCACTGTAGCACTATACACCATAGTACACACAGTAGCTTTCACCGTATAGTACTGTAACACCACATGTCAAATAGTAACACTGTAGTATCGGCAGTACTATGCAAATAGTACAAACCGGAACTGTTTAAATAGTAACAAGTCACCGGTCAACTGTTCACTGGAACGGTGCAAATAGTATAGGTCACTAGCCAGTTACTAGTCACCCTAAACAATGTCCTCGCCTGTCTATTTAAAGATGATTCAGTCTCATTCTGAGGCAGGTTCGGTTAGGCACTTAGAGAGAGAAGTTCTAAGCCCCTCCGATGAGTCTCCTCCCTTTCCTCCCTCCGGCGAGTTTTCTTCCCTCTTCCCCTTTCTCCTTTTGTAAGTGCTTATGCTTTCTTTTCAATAAAATTAATCAGTTCCTTCTACTTTTCTTTGCATTATATCCTTCCCTCCTTTGATGACCCAGGATTAGCAAATTTAATGAGTTAATCACTGGGAGGTTCTACCGCCACCGATTAATTTCATTCGCAATCTCAGTGGACATTACAGAGCATCCCCTCTGCATGCATCATTTAATACTTTAATTATGTTTGTAATTTTGCCTTAAGAAGTCCGTCTTCTTCCCTCTTCACATACTCCTCCCTTTCTTCAGTTAGATCCACCTTTGGGGCCCCTCCCCCGTCTTGGTTTAGACCGGTTATTTAAATAACCGGTTTAAAAAGTATCACTTTTTAGACTGGTTATTGATACTTTTTATACCGGTTATTTAGAATGACCTTTTAGACCGGTTTCATAGACAACCAGTCTAAAATGTCATTTTTTAGACCGGTTGTATAAATAACTAGTCTAAAAAGTTTCCATTCTTTTTAAATGTTTTGTTCCTTTTGAAATATTATCCAGCAGGTCATTTCCCTTGTTAAAACATTTTACCAAGCAATCTAAGCAGCCATTTCAAAGACATCCAAATAAATTCTTCTCTTAAACATTATAACAAACACCATATACAGAAGCATTTTCATCAAGCATTACTGGATGGTGTAATACTTACATCATTCTTCCTACATCTCATGCACATTCCATAAAAGCAACAACAATAAATCATTCTTCCTACACCCCAAATAAATTATTCTCTTACACATTCACATTTCGTCAAGCATTTTAGAACATAATTTCAAATGGTGTAACTTACATCATTCTTCCTATGTACATTCAAGCCACATTCCATAGAAGTAACAACAATAAATCATTGAAAATCAACATATTATCACACATAATTGAAAAATTAAGGTATGCTACTACACATTTTTATTCCCCTATTTTAATATTATAGTTTGACAAAAGAAATAAAAAATTTAACTAATAATATAATCAAAACATTTTAATTGATGACAGAGGAATCTATCGAGAAAGAATATGTACAGTAGATAGTAATCCATTGCTGATCATTACTAGATGGCTCAAGAGTATTTACACTAAGAAACCTCATATCCTAGTAGCACCTTGTAGCACCTTATCCAACAACAAAAGGATAGACCAAAAACAATAACCATAGAGTTTTAGGGATTTCAATGAAATTAAGAAGCATGCATACCAGAAGACAATAACTACACTTGTAGTAATATACCAATAAATGATGGCATGATAAGAACCAAGCAATATTTCATAATAAAGGTATATAGATACAAGTTTTAAAACTTGCATTACAAAGCTATTCATTTTATATGCATCAGGTTTCAGCTAATTCTACCATGCACCATTTGAAACAGTATTGTTTCAACAAACCAATAACATTGACAATCCAACAATCACACTAGTTAAAAAAGAACTTAGAATGGTATTACTCCAAGCCAAATATAATATCACAGGGATGTACAAGTCAGAGCATATAACCTAGGAATTAAGTGCTCAAAACAATATCAAGGGCCATTTTCAACGGACATTATTGATTATTGAATAACAACTCAAGAACAGAACACTAACCTAGTTGAAGACCAAAGAGTGAGCTTCTACCCAAAGTCATGGCAGCATCGACTGAGGTTAAAATGAAGTAATTCATGGCACTAACAAAGGGAAGTCACGACAGAGGAGAATGGTCATGGTGGAAAATAAAGGTGATGGCGAAGGAGCACAATGATGATCAAAGAACAACGACAAGGGCACACAATGATGAACGCGGTGGAGGAGCGCGATGATGATCAATAAATTGGTGGTGCTGACGAAAACAGGAATAGGGCACGATGGAGGAGTTCAAAACAAGCAAGAATAGAGGTCACAGAGAAATGGATGGTGATATGAGAAGAAAGGGTCTAGAGAGCGCGGGATCAAGGTGCGGGAATTTTACAAGAAAACACATTTAAGACCGGTTGTCACTAACAGCCATCTTGAAAACACATTTTAGACGGTTTTTAAAAAAACCGGTCTAAAATGTTTGTTATTTAAGATCGGTTATTTATTTTAACTGGTCTTAAAAGTTAATTTTTTTTTAAATTTTTAAATGATTTTATATTTTAGACTGGTTTTGTATATAATCGGTCTAAATAATATATTTTAGATCGGTTATTTTTAGAATCGGTCTTAGAAGTTATCTATAATTACAAAATTGCCACCGTCATGTTTTTTAGACCTTATATGCTATAACCGGTCTAAATGTGGTGGTTGAAAAAGCCAATTTTCTACTAGTGAATGGTGTAAAAAGCAAGCAAAAGATAATTCTTTGGGTTGTAGGAGACATCATTGGACAAAAATAGAAAATTCTGATTAGGACGATAAGATAAGAGAAAATGGGATCAATGCGTGAGTGATTTATTAGCCATATTAAAAGAGTAGTACTATAGCACCAGCGATTCACTTACTGGAACAAAATAATCTGGACGCTCCATATATATACTATATAATTTTTTCACATTTTATTTTTAACTTTTAAAGATGAAGAATATAGAGAAAAAATAATCTCCCAAATGTTGACAGTTAAAAAAGTTTTGTAATTGAATATAGAAATAATATAAAATAGAACTTAAAATATGGACTACCCCAAAATTTAATCTAAATGGTTTGGATTTACTGACGGAGAAATCCAAAATCCTTACTAGATTTTATAAGAGACATATTCTTGGATTTTTTAATCTGAAACTTGTCCAACATTGTCTTATGTCTTATGAAGGTGGATAATATAATTTTAATCTTGGCAAAGTTTGGTCGCTTTATAGCCTCAGGATGGGATCCAAAGCTGTCTCGTTCAGCCAACTCCTACATGGCTTTTAAAGGGACGTGCTGTTTTGGTTGGGTGTCAAAACCCTCGTCGCTACTCTCTACTCTCTAATGCCCTTTAAAATATATCAACTTCTCAAATGTTTTTTTTCTATAGATCATTAGATTTCACAAAAAAAAAAGTAACATTTTGATATCTTATGGGCTAAGACTGATATATTATTTAATTTTTTTTAATGATTTTCAAAGAAAAATACCCCAAATTGGACATCTTTTAGTTATGTTTTTTGAAAAATTGTAAAAAAAAAAATTCAAAACTGCACCATTTTGTGTGTGTAAAATTTTAAAATATCACTCATTTTATTTAAAATCTAATGATCAAGAGAAAAAAGAAAAAAAGATATTTGGAAGATTCACTAAAAAATAATGAATTAGCAACAGAATTTAGCAATAGAATTCCACTAGTACAAAATTGTCTTTTTAGACCACCACATTTAGACCGGTTATAACGGATAAGGTTTTAAAAAGATGACAGATGACAGTTTTGTAATTATAGAAATATTTTAAGACTGGTTCTCAAAATAACTGATCTAAAATAAATTATTTAAATCGGTTATATATAAAACCGGTCTAAAATATAAAATAATTAAAAATTAAAAATAATTTTAAACTTTTAAAACCAGTTAAAATAAATAATCGGTCTTAAATATCAAACCTTTTAGACCAGTTATTTTTAACACCGGTCTAAAATAATATTTTTCCCTTTTAAGACCAGTTGTTTATGACAACTAGCATTAAATCCCCACGCGTTGCGTGGGGAGCATTGGATTTCAAGCATAAATAATACATTTAAAAATAATAATTTAACAATCCACTCATTACTTTCATTAGATCATTGATGCATGAATCACATCCACACTTATAAATTCAAATATGTAAGGAGCAACATAAAGTTTAGTAATCAAGTACAATAGTTTTAAATCAGCAACTCAAACCCCTAAATACCTCATTGTAGACAACATTTTTTGTTGTAGAGTTTGTGCTAAGTGCTAAAGGAAGCAACACAGTGATTATTCAAAAGGCTAGAAAAGTGGATTCATCAGAAGAACCAGTGGTTTGCAATAGTTTTGAGATTGGGGAGCCTGGCAAAGTGGTTCTCACCATTTACAATCCAAACTCCAAGAAGAAGATGCTCTTGTACCGCTTGAAAATCAAGTCTTCTGCTTAAATATTGAATTTTGACGAGCTTCAGAAATTGTAATGGGGTATTTATTATATGGGATCAAGATCATATGAACATATATCCATATATATGTATACTCTCGTTTTTTTTTTATTAGTATTGTTTTTGTTATTGTTGTCAAATATCAAAGTTCATTTTCATATTAGAGGTGGAGGAGGCTGGCTATCTTTTTGATATGTGATTTTTTTTTCATTTATAAAAGGAAAGAAATTTGTGGTGGGTCTTTTTCTACATGTCTGTTTGTCGCATTCTTTGTATTTTTCAGGCATCATGTGCTTAATTTGTCATCATGCTTGTTTCTTTCACAGATAAAAGCGAGGGAAATATCCATGATTGGTAGGAAAATGATGTGCTATACATAGACTTAGTTTTAAAAGAAGATGGGAGCAGGGAAATATCATGATTGGTAGCAATATGATGTGCGATACACATGGACTTAGTTTTAAAAGAAGATTGGTATAGTTAGCATCAAAATATGCAATATTTTCAAATTGAACTGTGAACATCATCACTAACACTGTAACAACCAACAAATCCTAGAAGCCAAGTCAAAATCATGGGTTTGAATAAACAAAAACTTTTGAGCAAAAAAAATAAAATAAACAAAAACAAAGCTTTGGCATAGAATGCACTCTTGATAAAACAAAAACAACATATTTGGTGGCAAATGCATTCTTATGGGTGGCGACTTCCGTCAAATTCTTCCAGTGTTGCCCAAAGGTTCTAGAGCCATTATTGTTAATGCATGCATAAGCTCCTCTTCTTTATGGGACCATTGCACCATCTTCCACCTAACAAAAAACATGAGGTTGAAGCAAGGCTAAATAAAGATGAATTGCTTTTCCATGTGAAAGCCAGAAAGGTTTTCCGTAAACCGTAATGGGGCCTACGTCTAAAATATGATTCAGTGTGCAGATCACATGGCTCGGTAGGGTCACCATTGTTCTTTTCAGACTGCCTTAGTTCTGAATGCTCCACAGGAATGTCGAGAAATTATTGTCACAGGTATGCAAGTTCATTCGTAGAGATTTATTTTCACGGATTGTTTTTGCTTTGTATCTAACTTACTGATTTAGGGGTCCTCCCCATCTGACACGTACACGCTACGGCTTATTGCTTCTTCTATTCCAAAAAAAAAAAAAAGATGATGTTGGTGGTTCATACCAGTTGCTCCGTTACTTCGCTTCAACTTAGAGTGATATATATTTTAATTACTCCATTTTTTTGCCAGAATAATTACTTCATTTAAAAACATCTCAATCATTATTATTAGAATTAAGAAGAGTCATAAAATTCATAATTTTTTAAAAAATAAAAGCATTAAGTTTTATCATTATTTAAACTCATTTAGTGTAAGTTAAAAAATATAACCAATATTAAATAAGGATAATATGAGAAAAAATATAATAAATAATTTTATATGCGTCTCATGAAAAAGACTAAAATTCTTTTATCTTACAAAAAAAGAATTGGAGGAAGTATGTTGAACTTGTTAATGCTTTAATTTATTAAAAAATAATCACATGACATGTGATTGTTAAACAATATTTTTATGATCAATTTGGGATTTTTAATGTATTTTATAGGATAATATTGTATGATTAAGCACTAATTTGAGTTAGGGACATTTGTATTATATTAAATATAATTAGGGGTGAAATGATCATAATTTATTAATTTTTCATGCATATGATTTCCTGGATTTTTTTTATGATACATTGTGCTTAATTTTGTATTATAGGTGTTTAAGAAGAAAATTTAAAATCTTAGAATTAATATTTTAAAGACCGGGAAAACTTACAGAAACGGTACATGCTATCTCTTATCATGCTACTATTCCTCTATTTTAACACCATCATCTCCAATTCAACTCTCAAACCCCACTTTTTTTATTTTAAAATAAATCTATGAGTAATAAAAATATTATGCATTGAATATGCATAGAGAAGTGTGAATCGTTATTGAATAACCTTGAAAGAAATATTATAAAAAGGGTAAGTTATAGGAAATGAGATAGGGAGGATGTACTTTAATTTGTATTTTGACAATATCCAAAAATTTATATAACGGGAGTCAAACTTTTGGTGGAATTTCTGAGTGTTTTCACAGTAGAAAGATAGAATAACTCCGAAAAGTTTTATACATATGAATTGTCCATGCACACAATGATTATTAAACTTAATGTGATTAGTATACGTTTATACTTTATGAGGCTATCAAAATGGAAACAGCATACAAACGATATTAGCAAGAGTAAATTGAAGAAGGCCTTACCAATACAAAATTTTTGGCTTGCAAAAGAGTGTCACCATTTGAGATCACCCAATAAAAACCAACTATCTGCCAAAGGAATGAAACCATGGTATTCACTTATTCACATTGTTTCATGACACCCTCAGGACAAAAAAAGCAGCTCAATATTGCTTTTTTGTTGATTGTTAATATTTGCTTCTCTGCCTAAAACTCTGTTAGCAAACATCAAATTTGTCTTAGGAACCCGCTAACGATTCCACAAATTTGGTTAGCAATCCGCCAATGAACATTAAGAGTGTAAGCCAAAGGAGACAATTTTAATGTTTAAAATAACTTTAAAATAATTATTGATCTTATGTTAATTTTGTAAGCCAAAGGAGACTATTTTAATGGACAAAACAAATAAAATTGCACCCGTGACTCCCTGTAGAATGCTTTATGGCAATAGAGACAATTAAGAGTGAAGATTACGCGACGAAATTTACAAACTTGAAGCACAACATGTCTAGATATCAGCTAAAGATTTATTATTTGGAAATGTGCCATATGCTTTCGGTTGGGGGAGAAAGTGAAACACACAATATTTTTTTATCCAAAGATAGGATAAAAAATTTTATATGTTGGAAGTGGCCAAAGTTTAAAGCTTCTTTTATCATTTTGTTTTGTCCAATAGCTTTATTTTTTTATAAAACAAAACATCCTTTATTTTTGTCTTTATCCTATAAAATATTTTATAGGATAAAAAATCAATGTATAAATTCTGTATAAGAGGCCGGAAAAAATCAGTTCCAGAGGTAAAAGACAGTAATTTACGGATTTTTGGACCAAACGCGAAATTTAAAAATTCAGAGCACTTTTCTGTAATTTCGGTGAAATTCCCTCTTAGTTACGGTAAACTTCCGCAAATATTATATTGAGATCAGATTTCTCCAAATTAATCGGTTCCAGAGGTTTCAAACGGTGATTTTCGGATTTTAGTTTTGTAATTCAATTTAATTATAATAAATGTCATTTAGCTAAAAATTAAAATTAAAATCCTCAAAAAAGATATTAAATATAAAATGAACTTATAAGTTATAATTCAAATCAAATTCTTATAATATTTTTATTCAAAATAAAAAAAAAATAATCACAATTCAGTTTTTTTTTTTTGACAACCACAATTCAGTTTCATGGTATAAAAATATAAAATGATCTTATATTTAAAATAAAAATTCACTTTCATACTAAGTTCTACGTTTAAAAATGGATGAAGACATGAAGTAGTTAGAATTTATAAGAAGAAAGAGGGAATGAGGAGGAAAGAGAAAAAGAATTGGTATCTCTTATCATTAAATAATTTTATTACATTTTAAAAATAGAAAAAGAGGGGAAAGGGAATGAGGAGGAAAGAGAAAAAGAATTGGTCTCAACATTTAACTTTATGTGGGCAATTATGGATGTTGTTTTTTTAAAAAGGAAACAGAGTGGAGCTCTACGAAATCATCATCATCATCCGGCCATATTCTGCTTCCTTCATCATCTCCACAACTCTGTTTCCTTTTTCCTCCTTTATAAATCATCATATCATCATCCGAACAGCATCTTTATTCACAATTCAGTTTTTTTTTTCCAACCACAATTCAGTTTCATGTTATTATAAATCAGATAAATTAGTTTTAAAATAAATAAATATAGTATAAAAAGATAAAATGATCTTATATTTAAAATAAAAATTCACTTTCATACTAAGTTCTACGTTTAAAAATGGATGAAGACATTTTTTTTTTGATCAAAGGATGAAGACATTAAGTAGTTAGAATTTATAAGAAGAAAGAGGGAATGAGGAGGAAAGAGAAAAAGAATTGCCCACATAAAATAAGTCCTATTAAAATAATTTTTTATTTTGAAGAAGTCCTATTTTAATGGTTTTTTTTTTAAAAAAATAATAAAATAATAATAGTAACAATATTTTAATGGTTTTTTATACTAATAATATTAATATATTCACACACACAGAGCCATATATTTAAAACATTTATTTTAAGGAGGTATTTTATTAGCTTCTTTTTTTTTAAGAATAAATATTTAGAACTTGAAATTCTTTTAAATTACTAATTTATTATATATCCATCTTACTTCCTGATCCTTTTGCACGGCTTTTGCTAAATAAAGTGAACCAAAGCTCTCACGCGGTTCATTGTCTCTTTGTTTTTTTTTTATTAAGAAGTGATGATTAAAAGCAAGAGGAAGAATAAAAAAAAATAAAAAAAACAGGGAATTACAAGCGTACAAGAGCAGTGAGACGCTAAGGGACCCCCCAACCCAACCATCACGAAACGGATCCAATGTAGAAAGTTTAGCCATGGGAACCAAGTGGGGTTAGTATTAGTGAATTAGTGAATGGGTTGTTGAGCTTTTTTGCTCCCACAATTAAACGCACCGTAAAGAGAAAAGCGAACTTCTCATTACTGGGAAAATATTATTGTTCACACCCATCATTTGTCCTTCAGCATCTTCATGGCGACCATCCTCTCTCCAACCACCATCTCGGGCGACACACCTCTACCAACACTTCAGTCTTCTTTCTCCCTACTACCGCAGAGCACTACTCATCCTTCCTCCACCACAGCTGTCAGTTTCGGAGTTGGTGAATGCAAGCTGAGAACTAAGAACTTCCTTCTCACTTCGCCCTTCTCACCAGCGCCGTCAACAACCACTGTAATCTCCACCTCCGTCGAGTCACCATCATCCGTCCTTCGCAGCCACCGCGCGTCTTCTTCATCACCATCGGAGTTCGCTATACCAGATCATCACTGTCCAGATCTAATCAAAAGCAGCGTTGGAGCATTTTTCTGAACCACTGTAATCTCCACCTCCGTCGAGTCACCATCATCCCTCCTTCGCAGCCACCGCGCGTCTTCTTCATCACCATCGGAGTTCGCTATACCAGATCATCACTGTCCAGATCTAATCAAAAGCAGCGTTGGAGCATTTTTCCGACGAGCGTTAAGTTTTCCGACCCCCATTTCTGGTGAGTTCTTGAATATTCTGGTGAATTTCAGAGAAGGACCTTAAGGTAGGAACACCTACTTTATAAAAGATAAGGAACTACGTGAAGCCCCTCAGAATACAGTGTACCTGATCCCTTACCCTGTAAACACATAAAGAATAGACCTTGAGACAATAAAATCCATTTAACAACCCAATAGTATCGATTGAGAATAGTTTAGATAGCAAAACCTCTTCTGTATGTCTCCTGTGTTAAGACCATCTCCTTCTCATATAAACCCATAATTGTCACCAGCCGAATGTATCGATCTGCTAGGGAAAAAAAATAAATGGGGCCAAAAAAACCTGATATCAGAGCAAGAAAGATGAACCAAAACAATTGAGTACGCAAGATGCTTCAATTCTTTTCATCGCAGTGCAATTCTGTTCTTCTCTCTCTTAAGCCAACGCTGAAACTGCAATTAAGCTCATCACAGGTATGAGAATGTTAAATGAGAAGTTAAGATGATGATGATGATGATCCTATCTGATCTGAATAGTTACATATTAATATTTCCAGCCCTGTTGACAACTGAAGCTCATGAGAAGTCTGTTAATTATACAGTCACGAATCTGTCTCAGGTATGCTCAGCGGGAAAGCATCCGCTTTCTTCTTCTTCGCTGAAGAGAAAGTGTAGGTCCGAGAACTTGGGTTGCGACAAATTCAACAAATCTTATATTAGTAATCACTCACTCTCTCACCAGATCTGCCAGCCATCCCTCCTTTTAGAGTAACCTCTGTGACTGAAATGAGAAAAAAGAGATCAAAGGCATGGGGAGGGGAGAAAGAAGAGAGAGTAAACACTGCAGAGAGAGAACCAGTTAATTTTACCTCATGTGTCGTGCAAAATATATCAGCTTGACCAAATGGAAAGGTAGCAGGCGTTCGCATCTTGCAACTGCAATAAAGTCTTCCATGTTCTTTCAAAATGATTAAAAGTCAATCCATGGCTGGTGATTTACAAAACATAAACAGGAAATCAAGTAATACCTCAAACAGGGCACAGGGTCACAGGGACAACCGAGAAAAGAAGAGCCACAAGGAAACCCACCTGTCGTGTAGGCGCAGGTGACAATGCTTATGTTAAGGTTTTTATGCAGAACGATTTTAGAATTTGAATTTCAAATTTCAAAATTTGAAAGATGAAAAAGTTGGAAAAGGCGGGAGGTTTCAAATTATGTGAAAGGAAAATCTGGTCCATTGATTGATTATGAAGAGAAAATATCAAAGCCGTTCATTCCTTATGAATAGTGATTTTGGTGGAAGAGTTTTATATGATATATAGATTGGTCTAAAAGTTGAAACCCTATGCCTAGATCCCGCGCTCTTTGAACCCTTTTTTCTCTTGTCGCCATTTCTCTGTGAGCTCTTGAAGGAATAGGCTTTGTCAGCTTTTTTTCCCTTGGTAATCTCTTCAAAAATAACTAAGGATTGCAATATAGAGCGCAATCCCGGATCATCTCTCAAAGAGCCTTTTATTAATTACTTAGCAACTAAGTGTAATGATTGACATGAAATGATAAAAAGGGAAAATTTTATCTTTCGAAACTACTTTATGCAATTTAAAATTAACTTGTTCTATGCTAATTCTTTTTGGGATTTTTCTTTAAAATATGAAATGGAATGATGATGGAATTAATAAAATAAGAGAAGTAAAGAAATCAACAACGGAATAAACAACCCCTCATAGCAATGGCACATGCAATCCTCACTTAAAATGAGTATGCGAGATTTATCATGCTAGTTCCAAAATAACTCCAAGGGCCACCCCTTAGACTAAGCTTAACTTAGATTGATTAATACCAAGCCACCTTGCATATTAATCTTTCTAAATTAAGTTGATTAAGCATTCTAGCATTTAAATGAACTTAAAAATTATATTTAGCTTTTCATCCAATAACCGAGCCACCTTGTATTACCACTTGATTTTCTCATTAATCTTAATTTAACAATGGCTACCCATATAAAAAATCAAGATTAATGATGCTAAAACCCAATGCTGAATATAATTAATAAATTCACACTCAATTAACCAATGTATAGATAAGACACCCTTGATCCACTAACCAAGCCACCTTAAAATTAGCACGAAATGTTCATAAAATCATCAATCCAATGACTAACCAGAATAAGGAAATGATAATTAAGCTAATTAAATACAATATCATCAAAATAAATCAATTCAATATCATAAAATTCATCCTAAGACCTAGAAATCACAATTACAATATAGAATTAGAGAAATGGAAGAGTAAAAACTCCCTTATTTATGCCCCAAGTTCATGCCATTGCTTATTGCTACAAAAGATCGGGAGAATTAGCCACTCATAACCATCAACACAGCGTCACCAAACACTAATAAATCTTCAACCATAATCAATTAATTAAAGATTGAAATGGTTAATAAATGATTAATGGCATAGACCAATAATGATGATGGAGCAAGCTTGAAGCATGCTTGTTGTAATGACCCAAAAATGGGATTAAGGGCTAATGACTTCAAAAGTGATGTAATTATTGTTAATCAAACAATTTTGAAGAATATGATGTGAGATTTGATCTGAATGTGTTCTAATCAGTGCCTAAACCCTATATTTAAGTTCAAAGGTGGGTTAACATCTAAATTGAATTAAACAAGAGGGAGGGCGTATGGTAATGTGATATGGAATGATATAAATGTGTTTTGTGCTGATTTAAGTGGGATTGCCATAATCAGGGGTAAAATAGGAAGAATAAAAGTTACCGACCAACTGGTTAGTTCCCGAAGAAGAGACTTAGTGGTAACATAAAGATCAATGGTTGTGATTCATTGAGCAAGAGAGTGGAATTATGTGTATATTAGCTTATGTGTGCCCATGGATGAGGAGATAAGATCATGCCAAGTGTCAAAATATAGACCATAGGATGGAGGTCAAATTTTCAAACTCTTTTCATCTTTTCTCTCTCCCTCCAAGTCAGCTAAGTTGGTTATGGGGGCAAGGAAAATCTAAAACTTCATCATCATCTCATCTTCTCTCTCCTAAACTCCATTTTCGTGCAAGACCAAAAGGAAAGAGAAAGTGAAAGGTGAGATTTTGGTTTGTTGAATGTCCTCAATGCTCAAGCACTCTTTTATAATATTGTTCATGGTGTTAAGGGCTTTCTTGCTATGGTTTAAGAATTTTGAAAGGTGGTGTTTAGTGTTTGAAGAAAGTTGGAAGTTGTGAAATCAAGAAACCAATCTTGAGAAGAGGAAGAGGTAAGGAAGAGCTCTCTATTGACATGTTCATTTTGATCATTAGTTAAGTTTTGGAAATTTGTGATTTTGCCATGATTTTGGTGTCATTTTGAAATGGACAATTTGGATAGAGTATTATGTTGGATTTGGTGTCTTATTGTGTCTTTATGTTATTGGAGTTAGTTTGGAACTTTGGAAGAAAAAGTTGGTGTGATTGGGAAATGTGTGAAAATGTAGTGTCCAAAGCAAAACTTATGGTTAGAATGAGAATTTTGTTGTTTTTAGTGTTTCCATTGGGCTCATTGTGCAAGACTATATGGGAGTAGTATTAGATAAGAATTTTGAGACTATTGGAAGCATATTGGTTAACTTTGGAAAATTCTGTCAGTTGTTGCATATTGGCTTCTGATAAGCCTTACTCGAGTGCTCAGGGGTGTCCCTCGAGTGCAGTATCTTTTTTTTCCTTTTCCTTCAGTTTTTGGTCGTACTTCCATACCAGAATGCAAGAGTTCACGTTCTCACTTGCGAGTTATATTGGTCATCATTTGAGTGAACCTTGTCTCACTCAAGTATAAGAGTATTTTGCACTATGAGGTTGTGTCTTGGGTTGTCACTCATAGGCCATTTTTCAAGAGTGTATGCTAGCACCTACAAGCATTGAGCCATCACTCAAGTGCTGGAGCTAGTACTCGAGTGCACTCCCTATTCTAGGGTTTCTATTGCTCTCAGGTAGTCACTTCTTATGCCTCACTTTATAGGACTCAAGTGAGTTTGAGGTTATCACTTGAGTGTGGGGTTTAGGACTCAAGTGCTGTGATCACTTTCTATCTCTGTGGTTGCTGTAAATCCCGTTATCACTCGAGTGAGGTCTTCTTTACTCGAGTGAATATTTTAAAAATTAGTGTTATACATTTGAAAAAGGGGTGTTTGGTTAAGTTCTTCCCAACCCTTTAGGCATGTGTCTATGCTACTAGTAGCCACCTAAAGAGTTTAAAAGATAACCAACTTTAAGTGTTGTGAAGATAAGCAATTGGAATAGAGAATAACCTATCATCCTTAATTTGGTTTATAGGGTTTGATATTTGCCCTGCTTGTGAGCCATTTATGCCGGAGCACCCTCGGAAAGAATAAGGTCGTGACTCTTTCTCTTATACTATATGTGATGCATTGATGTGTGTTATATTATTGGTTTGTGACAATTTTGAATGCTGCAAAGCCTGTGAATATATGAAAGCTGAAAGGCTATTTGTGAAAATTGAAAGGCTATTTGTGAAAGCTAAAAGGCTATGTGATCTGTAAGGCTATGTGTATGAACCACCACGCCAATAGTCCCTGAGTCGCTAACAATGTTTCAGGTAAGGACTGGGTGCCTTCTTGGCAGTAAAAGGAGATAGAGTGGGGTGTGATGTGTATTGCTGCTGCTGTTTGATGATTTACTTTCATGTTGTGTGATCATGTGTGGTATGAGTGATTTGTTACTACCGGGATTCTCTTGAATCTCATTCTTTCCTTTGACTAACCTTCAGATAGGGCAAATGGCTCCAAGGGAAAGGAGACAACCAAGGGCGGATAGTTCAAACATATATTTTGGTTAGTTATCATATTTGGATTGGGGATCACTGTATATTTTGTAAATAGTATTTTGGACATGGTTGTGTAATCTCCTAAATAGGAATGTTTGAACCCTTAGTATGTATATATACCAACCTAGGGGTTGTTGGGATTTTTGTTGTACTCTCTGATATATATAAATGTGATTTAACTGTACAGGGTAATTATATTTGAAATTTGAAATTGAGACCAGGATAGGGAAGGAATTTTGAAAGAATTTGTGAAAACCCTCTGGAAGGAAAGGATTGAAATGAGTTTTAATTATCTGTCGGTCTTTAATCTATTTTAATTACGCATTCTCGAATCATAATTATGGTTTTTGAGGCAGGGGGTTACACTTGTGAATGAGATACCCGAATAAACACAGCTCTAACAGCGTATATATATATATAAATCACTAATTGCAAATGGACCACCACAGAACAAAACAAGGGAAAGTCATGGCTATTAACAATGAAGCTGGCTGGTGAAGTAGTAACCCAAGGTGGAAGAAACTAAAGGTTGCCAGAAACAATGGTGAAAGTGTGACAGAGAGATGAAGGATAGTTGTAGTAAAGTCTTTGTGTAGCTTCACGACTTCTGTCTTCTCGAGCTCTAAAGCTCACTGGCAGTGATGGATGATGGAGATGGAAGCACTGTACTCTCAGCTCCCCTCAAGTCTATAGCTCTCTTACCGGCAATGGAGGTGGTGGTGTGTTGAGGAGGGTCGCCGGCGATGATGAGGGAAGTAGAGATCGCCGGCGACTAGGAGGAATGGTGAAGAGAAAAAGAGCTTGCTCCTCAGTTGTGTGACGCCTCCTCTAGATGTAACTCTCCTCTTCAATTCTATAATTCAATTCTCTCTTTAATTCATGATCTAACGTACAACTGCCAAAAACGTTGAGTTTTGGCAAGACTAAAATGTGATTTTTTAAATTCATGGGACCAAATTGTTATTCCTGAATTTCAAAACCCCAAATTGCCATTTTCTGATTTAGTCCAATTTTCAAAGATTTTCAGTTAAAAAATATTTAAACCAACATAAAATATTTTCAGAAAAAAATCAATGGTTAAGAGTAATTAAAATTATTTAGACAATTTTGCTCTTTTTAGACCCAATTGAATTTCTTTACTCTTAATCCCAATTTATCTCAAGAAAGGCATTTTAAAGTATAAAGGCATTTTGCTCTATAACTATGACAAAATCCCTAATTAAAGTATAAAAATATACAATAAAAATAGATATTTGTTAGCTCTGTCCCAGCTTGTTCAGAACTCCTTCATCGCGCCCCGTTCTTGTTTTGCTCAATGCTCCTCCGTCATTACCACTATCGTTGTTATATGCCCTCGTCGCTATTCTTTGATCATAGTCAGGCTCCTCCACCACCACCTCTATTCTTCATCGTGACCATTCTCCTCTACAGTAAATTTGAGGACTTTATTTTAACCTCTGTCAACACTGTCGTGACTTTGGCTAGAAGCTCACTCCTTGGTCTTTAATCAGGTTAGTGTTTCGTTCTTGAGTTATTGTTCAATAATCAATAATGTCCTATGAAAATGGCCCTTGATGTTTTTTTATGCCAGTTTCAGCTGAAATAGAGAGAATAGCTGAGAGAGCTTAGATAGAGAAGGAGAAGGGAACTCGTAGGGTAAGCCGATTTCTCTGACGATCTAGCCCCTAACGCGTATAACTCTACTCCTAAGCTTTTCTTTCATGTACTTCAAGGTTGTTGGAGCTCAAATATGCTATTTAAAGAGTTAGGGTTAAGTCATACTTGGAAAAGCCAGAAGGAAGCAAAAGGTAACTCCTAAACTTTCATATATTTCTTGTTCTGGCTGCTATGGGCAATTTAATCAGTGAAATTTTGTCAGATTGCCATTGGTTTTAAATTTTGGAAATAGGTTTCCTTAGGGGTTATGCTGCCCAAATTTGTACTAAATGGTAGTTATAACCTAATAGAATAGTCGATGAAGTGGTTAGGAGTAGAAAGATTACGGAGCCGACATCGCAAAACCCCGATTTCCCCTGGAGAATCCATAAGTTTCAGCCAGCTCTAGTTAGGGGTCTTAGAGTTGGATTTTTAATGATTTGATGGTTTTATTGAGTTCAGGACGGAAAATTAGATGGGGCTATAGTTCGTCACTTTTTCAGAAAAGGCCGAAAAAGCGTAATTATGAAAATGCCCCTGAAAACTTTAAAGTGGGGCTGCCAAAGGCAATTTTGTTATTTGACATTGAATTTGGTAATTCTGATCCTGGAAATGGATTTCTTGGGTGAAAATATGTCAAGATAGCCCAGGTTAGAATTTCAGGAAAAAGCACGGTCAAACCGGGTACCGCAGGTAGGCCTGTTCGGGATCGGGAAATCCTATTCCCGATTTGGATCCTGAGAAGTGATCAGGAAAGGATTTCATTCCCGATCCTGATCTCGATCCTGAGTATTTCCTGTCTTGACAAGACGGGAAATCCTGATATCAGGATTGGGAATTTCCCGAATTTCTAGAGTTGGATGTCTCAGGATCAGAAACACAGCGTTTTGAATCTAATTGACATACCCATTCAACTAGATTTTGGTTTGAGTCTGAAGATGGTGATTCAGTTGCTTTCCTCCTGCTTAACAGTTTCAGCAAAAATTCCCTAAAGCTGTACACATCACTCTTTTCAGAATATCTTCTGAATTCTCTCACTCTGAAAGAAAAATGTGGCATCAAACTTTTAGAGAAGATGCATAGATACTTGACAAGAACAGAAACAAATCAAGAGAGCTAAAGAGAGATGTGTGTGTGTGTGTATACATACTCAGGAGCAAGGAAGATTTCATCTGCTACAACTTGAGAAGATGGCCCTGAAATTTCAACTCTTTCAAGGAAGTTTCGAAGGCCCATGTAATATCCCAATTTGGGATTAAGGGCTAATGACTCTGATAATTATTGTAATTAGTGTAATTAAGCACTTTTGGGAATTAATGTGATGTGATTTTGGTATACATGTGTGTGGTATTTAAGATCAAGGGTTGAGATTCTTTAACTATGGGTCGGAATCCTATGCTTTGCGATTGTGTGAGCTCATGAAGGAATGAGTAGGATGGTGACAAGTGGCATTTGGTGAGCCATTGGATGTGGCACATGAGACAAAACATCACTTTCTCTCTCTCTCTTTCTCTCTCTCCTCTATTCAGTGGATGTGTGTATGGGAAGGGAGGGAAGGCTTGCTTATCACCATCATTTCATCTCTCATATTCTCTCTCCTCTTTCTCTATAGTTTCTGGTGATCAAAAGAAAAGGAAGAATAAAAGGTGAGATTTTGATGCTTTGTTTGATCTCTAATGCCCTAAATCTCTTCTCTAATGCGGTGCATCTCATTGAGAGCTTCATTGTGGTGATTTTAGAATCTTGAATAGTGTTGATTTGTGAGTTGGTCGAAATTGAAAGTTGGAGAATCAAGATTCTAGATTTGGCAAAGTGAAGAGGTAGGCATTTAGTGCATTTTGATATATTGTTGTGATTTTTGGATAAGTTTAGTAAAATCTGGAAATTTGCCCTAGTTATGCCAAATGTTGAATATATGAGTTTCATTGTATTTGATGTTGGAAATGGTCTATTGTGAAGATATTTGAGTATTGGATTTAGTTTGGAATATTAGAAATGAATTGAATAAAATTTGGACATTGGTTGTGTTATAGAGACTTAAGAGCATGATTGTGGTCGAAAAGGTTTTTGGGGTGTTTGAGAGGTTACCAATGTGTTCCCTAGTTAGTGCTAAGTATGTATGAGCTTTTGGTAGAGTTTGGGAACCATTGGGTGTGAATTTGACCATCTGGTATTTTCTGAGGTTTTCTGCATTTCTGGTCTCTGATGCACAACACTCACTCGCTGGCCATTGTTCAAGAGTGTGCTCTGACACTCGCAAGCATAGTTGTCTCACCCGAGTGCAGGGTGTCATGCTCGAGTGAGCTGGTGCCTCTGGTGTAGTTTGTGCTCTCGGGTTGTCACTCGTGGTGTTGCACTTTCGGGGACTCAAGCATAGTTAGGGTCATCACCTGAGTACAAAGCTTGGTGCTTGAGTGTTGTGAGCTTTACCTGGCCATGAAGGTTGCTCTCTGTCAAGCACTCGCGAGTAAGAGTCCTTCTTCACTCGAGTGAGGTTGTCTTCACTCGAGTGAGGCTGTCAGAAATCAGTGTTGTGCCTTCAAAAAAGGGGTTTTCGGGGTAGTTTCTTCCAACCCTTTAGGCATATGTTTAGGCCTCTAGTGGTCACCTAAAGAGTCCTAAATGATAGCCAACTAAGAGTATTATGAAATCAAGAACTTGGAAAAGAGATTGATCGGTTGTCTATAATTTGGTATAGGATTTGACATCTGTCGCCCTCATAAGACTACGGTACCGGAGCCAGTCAGGAAAGATATAGGTAGTGACTCGTGCTTTATATCTTATGTGATACATTGTATGTGTGCTATATCATTGTGATGTGATGATTTCGTATGCTGCAAGATATGTGAAATTATGGAAGCACCGCTATACCAATAGTCCCTGAGTCGCTAACAACAGTTTGGGTAAGGGCTGTGTGCCTTCCCGGCGGTAAAAGAGGATGAGGTTAGGGTGTGTTATATGTTATATGTGGGCCGAAAGGTTAATTGTAAGCCAAAAGGCTATTTGTGAAGGCCGACGGGCCAATTGTGAAAGCCGTAAGGATATTCGTATGCACTGCCACTCCAATAGTCCCTGAGTCGCTAAGAACGGTTTGGGTTAGGACGGTGTGCCTTCTCGGCGATAAAAGGGGATGAGGGTGGAGTGTGATTCATGTGTTGCTGTTATGAGATGATTTGTTTACAAACTATGTGATTACGTGTAGTACAAACAAGTTGTTACTACTGGGATTCTTTAGAATCTCACTCTTTCCAAATGACTAACCTTTTCAGATAGGGCGAATGGCTCGAAAGGGAAACGGACAACCAGGAGTAGTTAGGATTACTCCTAGACTTTAGTGGTAGTTGGTTATCTTTATTTGGTTTTGGGATTACTAAGTATATATGAGATGTAAATGAATATTTTGGATATGTAATCCCCATTTTGGGAACTTTAAACCCATTAAATGTATGTAAGTAACCCAGGGTTTGCCGGGATTCTAGTTTCTGCACTCTGATATTTATTATGTGATTTGATTTCTCAAGTAGTTATATCTGCTCGTGAATGTGAGACCAGTATTAATTACATTTTGAATTGAATTTTTGAAATACCCTATCACGCGTTGAGGGATTATAAATTGTTGATTTCATTTTGTTGGTCTCTATTTCACTTAAATTTCGAAATCCAGATGTAATTACGGTGAGGGGGTTACAGCCCGCATCGGCGACCTTAGGGATCAAGCTTTCATCCACGAGAACATTGGTTATTTTGAAATCCTTATGCACCAAACGAGGGCTCAAGGAGTGAAGATGAGCTAAACCTGTGCATAATAGGGTCTTACTATGAATGAACATTTTGAAAGATAAAACCTGTTATGCATAGAAAGGGAAATTCCCAATATCGATGAGATAAATCTAGAGTCGCCAACGTCAACTCCTACGCCGACGCCGAGAGAGGCTGGGAACTGCCGAACTGGGAAGGGAATTAGGGCTCGAAAGTTGCCGACACCGACACCGAGAGAGGCTAAGGGTGGGAACTGCTGAACTGGGAGGAAGAGAATTAGGGCTCGAAACTTTAAACTAGAAGGGTCTGGGTCAATTGGTCGAGGTCGAGTAAGCCAGTAGCATGTGTCTTAGATTGAGTGAGTTAGAAGATAACTTAAAAAAATATAGCAATAATTTTGGGATTGGGAAATCTTCAGGATCGGGAAATACCATTCCCAATCCTGATCCTGAATTGAAATTTCCTAATCTCAATATTTTCCCGTCTCAAAACTAAATCCCATCCCGATTTGCTCAGGATCGGGACAAGAAAAGAATGCACACCCCTAATGGTGAGGCCAGGCTAGGTCCCCGAGGGCATTTTAGTAATTTTTCAATACAGACTCATATAACCCCCAGAAACACTATGGAAGTGTCTAAATAGTACATTTGGAATTGTAGGATCGAGTTGAGAGCCCGAGTTGCTAGCACGCAAATTAAGGAGAAAAGACTAAAGGAAGGGGACTTAGCTTATTTGCATGTATTTGATATCTCTACTTGTGTAGTGATATATGTGATTGCTTTACTTGATTGTGTAGAGCATATTTGAATAAATGAAGCTATGTTTATGTTTTCATCGTGGCCATATTTTTATTACATGAAACATTAAGCATGCAGAAATGTCGTTATGGGGCATACATCTAGTTAAAGCTAACATGTCATACATAATATGAATAGTTTTGATGATGTCAAATATTAAGAGCAAAAAGTTTACATAATATCCTTTTCTTCTTCATTGACTAACTACTATATTTAATATTATATATCATGTAGATTAATCATATACCCGATAGTGGGTTGATGTTATTTGCTTATAATGCCTCATAAATGGAGAATGATCATCAAGAAGAAAATCAAGAGGCAAGGGACTGAAGAAAGAAGAAATTGTAAGATATAATGGGAATACCAAGATTCAAGATTAATCAAGCAAAGATTGAAGATATCCAAGAAGACATCTAATTGGGTTATGAAAAATAATCATCATTTCAAGAATATATCTAGTTGGGTTATGAAGCATGATCATCAAGTGGCAAAACAAGAAGAAAGAGATTGAAGAAAGATGAAAAAATGATAGAGAAAAGAAGAACTTGTAAGATCAAATGAGAATATCAAGATTCAAGCTCTTAGAAGTGATACCGGAGGTTGGAATGGGTGAATACGAAGTTAAAATGATGTATACGGAAGTTATGGTACCTCCAGAGATGATTACTCAGTAATCACTTGAGTAATATGGCACTGCCTTATTTTGGAGGTGATTGCTCGAGTGGCTACTCTAGTGATCTGCAAAGTTACTTGAAGATTACTCAAGTAACCACTCGAGTAATGATACTTTGTTTTTGTGCGTTATGATAAAGGTTCGGTATTTTGGGCATATCTCTCTAACCACACATTGGATTGATCTGAAACTGGTGGCATATGAAACTAGACTCCCAACATGAACTAGGGACACCAAGATTATATTCAAAAGAGTTCAGATGAGAGCGATATGATCTGTTGACGTTAACACATGAATCAACATCATTTATCAGAACAAGGTTTGTTATTTTGAAGATAACTCTCAACATACATATCGGATTGAGACAAAACTAGTGCAATATGAAACTAGACATAAATAGCTTTCCAAGGATATATAATTTACCATGTTTTAAGTTATATACTAAGAGCTATGCCTTTTGGAAGTCGATGCTCGTGATTTCATACTTTGTCTAAATGCTGAAGATATTCTTTGGATCATAACTTTTTGTACAAAATGAGTTTGGAGGTGATTCTTGTTGCATTGGAATGTAGATGATGACAGCTTTCCGATGATATATTATTTGCCATGTTTTAAATCAAAATCAAGAATTCACTTGAAGGGCTTACTCAAGTAATATGCAGAACTATTTGAAACCTCACTCGAGGGACCACTCGAGTAATGCAGTTGGAAATGTTGTCGGCCAAGATTTGAATGACCTTACTCGAGGGACCACTCGAGTAATCTATAAAGTTATTTAAGTGCTTACTCAAGGGATCACTCGAGTAACCAGAGAAGAAATCATCCAGTAGCTCTCGGCCAAAAAATGACAGACTTTACTCAAGGGATTACTCGAGTAATCAGATGTGAAAAGGCTTTACTCAAGGCAGCACTCGAGTAATCTCTAAACTTATTTGAGAGCTTACTCGAGGGATTACTTGAGTAATGAAGTTGGAATTACTCTCGGCTAAGATTTGGACAACATTACTCGAGGGAGCACTCGAGTAATCTGTAAAGTTATTTGAACTATTACTCGAAAGATCACTTGAGTAACCAGAAGAAAAGAGAGGCTTACTCGAGTAACCACTTGAGTAACGCGACCAACAATGTATCCGAAGATTTTAAAAATCATGGAAATTTTATGTATCTTACTCTTCTTATTTCCAATCATTCTAACACTTTATTGTATTAGTGTTTAATGTGTTTCTCTAGGAATACAATGAAGAGATGATACGAAGAGACAAAAGTTGACTTTATGGAAGCGGAGCGTCAACGTTCATAATGGCTAGTTTTCAAATTCAAGCAACGGACCAACGAAGCAATGGGACTCAACGGATAAGTTGAAATACTCACAACGGTCATATCCTACTCAACTATAAATATAGGAGATTCAAGCAAAGAGCAACAACATCACCAACAAGAAACATACAAAGATCATGAATCATCTACTCCAACCCAACTACTCTATGTTCTTATCCGTTTTCTATATCATGTATCTTTGAGAGAGAGAGATTATTTGCATTGTGCTTCAGTATTCATCTATTCACTTTTGAGAGAGAAGATTGATTGTAATCTTTCATCATCAAAGTTGTATCCTTATGGGGTCTGTAAGGGAGTGTAACTCGGTTGTAACCTTACAATGTGTAAGGGAGAGTAACTCGGTGAGAGATTTGTAAAAGGCTTCGCAAGTGTCTGGCTAAACTTGTGGGTTGTAAAGGCTTTTCTTGTGTATGGATTAAACAAGAAGATAGTGGATTTGAAAATCTCAGGAAGAGCCTGGGGACTGGACGTAGGCCATCATAAATTGGACCGAACCAGGATAAATCACAGTTTTCATACTCTCTTCCTTAAACTCTTATATTTCCAGCATATATTAACTGTTGATTTATGATTCATTACTTTCATATTTATTACTTCCTCTGAGATGCAAAAAGATTTCCAAAGTTCTTAAGATTTTTATCTTACACCCAATTCACCCCCTCTTGAGTGTCAGCCGGTTCTAACAATACACATAACGTCTATCATGCATGCATTATGGTATCTATTTCCTACTGAGATTCTCTCAAATCTCACCCTCCCCTACCAATAATTTAGACAGGTCAATACAAAAGGTATGCAGAGATCAGAGAAGAGAACTATAAGAGAGGAATGAAGTGGTGGAGTGAAGGCAAGAAAGATGTCTCCATTTCACTGGGATGGGTTTAGACACCTAGTAGCCCTGTACTGCTACATGGATTGTAATTATCATGTATGAACCCTTATGGGGAATTTCAGTAATGATGCATATAATATCAGTATATTTATACTATTCCTGTGTTGCCCACCAAACTGCATATCGTTTTCCATAAATACTCTGAAAAATGAGAAAATAAGATAAGGGTGTGACATGGCTTAACTATTTTGAAGACTGAGCTTGCCTCTATTTTCAATTCGGTTGCAGCCAAGACAGAGTGTGTTATAGCTTATTTTGCTTCTGGAAAATTGAGTTCTTCTACCTCAAATGAAGTATTATACCCTTTATTTTGCCTCATTTTATTCATCTTTAATTTCTATAATGTATTTCTCAATCAATTTTGATCCTTTTCATATGTTTTGGGTGGGTTTAACCATATCTAGGATTAGATTCTGATATGCATGAAGTAGGAAATGGAGGTGTTCTGTTTTATGAATATGGCTTTGTTTGAATGTGCCTAATGTTACTTGTTATCTTACTCTCACCATTGAACTCAGTGATGATAACTTCAGATACTAGCTTAATGTTCACATTATAATATTTTATTTATACTTTCTTGTCTTGAATTGCCATTAATAATCACATTAAGATATTTGCTATGTGGGTTTGAATTGAATATAAAGTTATGAAAGTTCTGGATAGCTTTGCAATGCAAGTTTTAAAACTTGTATCTATATGCCTTTATTATGGATAGCCATAATTTGTTGGTATATTGCTACAAGTGCACTTGGTATGCATGCTTCTTAATTTCATTGAAGTCTCTAAAACTCTATGGTTATTGTTTTGTTGTCTATTGTTTTACTATTGGATAGGGTGCTACAAGGTGTTGAAATATATGGATTGTAGTTGGATAAAAGCTAAACGGATGAGTGTTGAAAATGATATTGGGGTGAGGGGTTTTTTAGTCTTTGCTAGAAGAAATGCCAATGATGATAATGGGATGTTTTATTGCCTTTGTGTAGTATGTTTGAATGAGAAGTGACTAAGTGCTGCAAATATATATACACATTTAATTTGTAAAGGATTTTGTAAAAGTTATACAGCATGGGTATGCCATGGTGAACAATTAGTAATGCCAAGTGCATCTCAATAAGGGGAGTGGCATTTGATGATAATGACATGGATATGAATGATCGGATAAAGGATATAATGTTAGATCTCATGTTTTGATGATAACAAAGAATGGTATGAAAAGGACTTGAGTAATAAATAAGTTTGAACAAAGTAATAACAGGGAAAAGCATTACTTGAAGTAAGCATTGGACTAATGAAGCAAGGCCAAGAGAAAAAGCTGAGAAACTTGATCAGAAGCAATTTTTCTAAAGCATTACTCGAGTATGTACTCGAGTAATGAGACAAAACTTGAAGTAACCAGAGATACCTTCGAGTAAGCTGCCAACATTACTCGAGTAAGTACTCGAGTAATAGTGTAAATGTTTTCAAGGTGCTCTCGGCCTGCCAATGTTACTCGAGTAGCTACTCGAGTAACCAGGTAAATTATTTGGAGTTGCTCTCGGCCTGCAAACGTTACTCGAGTAGCTACTCGAGTAACCATGTGAAAATCTTCCAGTTGCTCTCGGCCTGCCAATGATACTCAAGTATGTACTTGAGTTACTCTGTTTCAGAAAATGTGTTGCTCTCGGCATTTTGTACCCTACCAACTTTACTCGAGTAACTCACTGTGTTAAGCCAAAACCTCAAGGTAGTACTCGAATAACTTTATCTATTTTTATCATACTTCACTCGAGGTGCTACTCAAGTTTGCAGGTATTTATTAACTCATTTTAAGTGGATTACTCGAGTATGTACTCGAGTATGCACAGTTATTTTTTGAAGAAAAACTTCAAGTCATTACCCGAGTAAGCTATGAACATAAATTGAGTTTACTCGAATAACAAGGTAATCAAACTTGAAGTGCTCTCGGCCTTGAAATCCTACCAACATTACTAGAGTAAAGCATCGAGTAACATAAGTTTATTTGAAGGTTTACTCTAGTTGGTACCCGAGTAACCTATGAAGAAAAGAGTGCATTACTCGAGTAGGTACCCGAGTAAACATGCATTTTTAAAGGTTTGATATTTTGTTTATTCCATGCACTACCCGAGTGATCTTATAGTTGTTTGTTGACTTGCAGTTCATCAAAGTTTTCATGATGATACTCGAGTAAGTACTCGAGTAAACTTTAATGAATACTCGAGTAGCTACTCGAGTATGCAAACCGAAAAATTCAGAAATAATTCCAACGTTCATTGTTTTGTTTCCTATTTGATTAACCTTTCATTATATTAGTATTCTTAGCATATCCACAGATAAACAATGAAGAGATCTTACCAAATAAGGAAAGTCAAATGCAACGTTCAAATGTCACCGACCGCCACCTACCGCAAACGTATGTTTTTCAAATACTGGAAAAGTCAATAGTGGCTGCGCACGCTCTAACGGGCAAGAAGAAATATGTTCCAACAATCATTACCAACGTATCTATATATATGGGAACATACAAATAGAGAAATAAACAAGAACACACTCACGAACGTATCATCAAGTTCATTACTCTGTTTTACATTATACTTGTAATTCTATGCTTCAGTGATTCTTATTCACTCTGTGAGAGAGATATTTCATTCAAACTCAATATTTGTTATTGAGGTAACTTAAGGTTGTGGAACCTTGAGTTGGGATTGGATTACAACTTGTAAGGGGGAGCGAGTGTCCAAGCGAAGGAACTTGCTTGTACTGAGGTGCCAAGAACCCACTGAATCTTGGAAGTTATAGTAAAACTCTCAGAAAAGCTCTAAGGACTGGACGTAGGTCAAAGTGGTTGTGGCCGAACCAGTATAACTCCCGGTGTACACTTCGGTGATATTTCTCCTTACTCTTTCCTGTTTTAATTTCACCGTCAAATTTTATATTTACAACAAAATTTTTAATATCACCCAATTCACCCCCCTCTTGGGTGAAATGCTTGCTCTAACATATAATTCATGATGTAAGAGAAGAGGCTTTCGAGCAATCGCATGCATATGATAATATGTGCAGTGATGCTGAGAAGCCGCTGTACCCAGGAGTAAAAAATACCAATTGTTGAGAGCAGTATTGAAATTGGTAAGCTTGAAAGCATGGAATAGATGGAGCAACAAGAGTATTTCATAAATTCTTGAGACTTTTAAGGACATGCTTCCAGATGATAATGTGTTGCCTTATTTATACTATAATGCTAAGAAAATACTGTGTTCACTAGAGATGAAGTATAAAAAGATTCATGTATGCCCTAATGATTGCATATTGTATAGAAAAGAGTATGAAGAGAAACAACAGTGTCCAATATATGAAAACTTGAGATACAAATCAAATAACACCCCTATAAAAGTGTTGTGGTATCTTTCTATCATACAAAGGTTCAAGTACTTGTTTGCTAATGAAAATAAAGCAAAAATTTGATATGGCATGCAGATGAGAGGATATTAGATGAAAAGCTTCAACATCCTGCTGATTCTTCTCATTGGAAGAAAATTGATAAATTATTTCCTAGCTTTAGTAAAGAACCTATGAACCTTAGGCTTGGGCTTAGCACAGATGGCATGAATCCTTTTGGTAGCCTAAGCAGTATACATAGTTCATGGCCTATTTTGTTGGTAATTTACAGTTTATCTCATCTGTTATGCATGAAACAAAAGTATATCATGTTGTCTATGTTGATTTTAGGACTAAAACAACCTAAAAATGACATAGATGTTTACCTAGAACCCTTGATCGAAGAATTGAAAGAGTTGTGGGATGATGGTGTTGATGTTTTTGATTCGAATGAGAAAGAGGTTTTTAAATTGAGAGCCATTATCGTTTTTTACTATAAATGACTTTACTGTATATTGAAACTTGTCAGGATATAGCGTTAAAGGCCATAAAGTATGTCTGACTTGTGAAGAAGGCACATGCTACCTTCAAGTTCAACATGGAAGAAAGACGGTTTATCTTGGCCATAGGAGATTTCTTAGATGACGGCACCCATATGTAGATTAAAGAAAGATTTTTTTAGGGGATAAGAGTTTGAAGATGCTCCGGAGGCATTGACTAGGGAGCAAGTTTATGAAATGGTGAACAATATCGATGTTATCTTTGGTAAGACTATAAAAAATGGTAATGAAAAAAATAAATTGAAAAAGAGGTCTGTCTTCTTAGATCTTCCATATTGGCATAATCTTAATGTGAGACACTATATTGATTTCATGTATGTAGGAAAAAAAGTATGTGATAGTATTGTTGGGACACTGATCAACAAGCAAGGTAGTTCTAAAGATGGTGTGAAGGCAAGATTAGATTTGTAAGAAATGGGAATACGAGAAGACTTGCATCCAATGCCATATGGTAACAGAATTTATTGTCCTCCAGCTTCTCATACTTTGTCTAAGGATGAGAAAAGAAGTTTTTGTGAGTGTTTACATGGTATCAGAGTTCCCTCAGGGTATTTTTCAAATTTTAAGAAGCTTGTGTCGATGAAAGACTTGAAGTTAGTAGGGCTAAAGTCTCATGATTGTCATGTCCTAATGTAACAACAACTCCTAGTAGCTATTCGAGGCATTGTTGAATATGATCTTCAACATATTTTGACTAGACTTTGTTTCTTCTTCAATGCTATTTGTAGTAAAGTTATTAAGACGGAAAGATTGGATGAATTGGAAAATGAACGATATATGTTCTTGTGCCATCTTGAGAAGCTTTTTCTTCCTACTTTTTTTGACATCATGGTACATCTAATTTTTCATCTAGTGAGGGAGATCAAGTTGTGTGGCCCTATCTATTTACAATGGATGTACCCAAGGAAGTTCATTAGCCATGGATTACTATCTGCTATGTTCTTTCTTGGTAGATTCCTCTATCATCAATTTTTGATTCTATTATTAGCTATTTTTTTTGTCAAACTATAATATTAAAACAGGGGAATAAAAATATGTAGCAATATACCTTAATTTTCTGATTGTGTGTCATAATGTGTTGATTTTCAATAATTTATTGATGTTGCTTCTGTGGAATGTGGGGTATACGTAGGAAGAATGATGTAAGTTACACCAATTGAAATTGTGTTTTAATATGCTTGAAGAAATGAGAATGTGTAAGAGAAGAATTTATTTGCGATGTAGAAAGAATGATTTGTTGTTGTTGCTTCTGTGGAATGTGGGGTATAGGAAGAATGATGTAAGCATTATACTAGTTGAAAATCTGTTTTAAAATGCTTAATGAAAATGCTTCTGTATAAGGTGTTAGTTATAATGTGTAAGAGAATAATTTATTTGGATGTCGCTGAAATGGCTTGCTGGGTAAAATGTTTTAATAGGGGAAATGGCTTGCTGGGTAACAGGAATATTTTAAAAAAAGGCAACCTTTTAGACTGGTTGTTGATAAAATCGGTCTAAAAAGTAATACTTTTAGACCTGTTGTTAAAATAACAGGTCTAAAAAGTAATCCTTTTTAGATCGATTTTATCAACAAGCAATCTAAAATGTATGACATTAAAACCTGTTATTTCAAGAACAGGTCTTAAATATTGTTATTTTAAGAATGATTATTTAAAAACTTATGTTTAAGACCCGTTGCTTAACCGGTCAAAAAAGTAACAGACTTTTTAAACCGACTATATCAAGACCTCATCCAAAACTAGTCTAAAATGTTGTTTTTAACCGGTCTAAAAGGAGTTTTTTCCACCAATGTTCAGTTGCTAAAATGATTAAATAGTGATAGTCTATTTGATGATGTATACATCAAAATTTTGTTGGTTATCCACTATTTTATTTTGTAATGATTAGAGCATTAGAAAGGATATTAGAGAGTGAGGCATTAGAGGCCCCTTGCCCACTTTACTACTATTGAGAAGGCCTTTCATTATGGTTATTTTTTTCCATATATCAAGATTTTGAATTGTCATGCATGAAGGTGTTATATATGCTTAGCGCATATACATAACGATTCCAAACCAAAATGTATTCAGTAACTATTATAACAGTACTAATAGAACGCCCATTATGTATTGAGGCTTGGTGATGCCATGATGTGTGTAATACTGTGATAATAAATAACAAGCACACATAAACAACCTTCATATATATATATATATATATTTAGTAATGCTGACATAATACATAACGGTCTCATGCTAACAACTATTATATAGTCAGTAAAATACATAACTATTCTTTTACAAAAACTGTTAAGTATTTATAATAATGCTAACGGATTTATTTAAACAACCATTACATATATAGTGAACATAAATAACGGTTGTTAAGTGACAACCATGTAATTTTTAAATACATTATGATTATTATATTATAACTGTTATGTATCTATTTATATACATAACGACTGTTAAGTAATAACCATGATCTATAGAAGCTATTTTTTTTAAATGAGGGGTTATTCTTTTGATATCCCTTTGCATACACATTTGTACAGAACAAATTAGAATATATATTTCCAATCATTCAAATATACAACAATACAACAAAATTGAGTATATTTACAATCATTTATGTGTATATATATACTATATATTAAAACTAAAGTTTCAAACAAACAAATCAGTATATATATTTACAGTCATTCAACATGTTGCCCAATAAAGTTGTAGAGTTGTTACCAACTCTTTAGCCACTTCTTCCATCCGTGATAGGCTATACATCGTGTAGTAGGCATCCTTGAAATACTGTGCGCAAAAGGAAACAATTGATGAAGTTAGATATTGTAATATATAGTTGATCAAATATATATCATAACAAATAAGTATATATGTACACCTTTACATGGTCAATTTCCTCAAGATTCTATGTGACTATATCCTTTATGAACTCCTTCATGTAGTACCAGTATGCCCCAAAAAACCAACCTTTGAGCCAACGTAAGAAGCAATCCCAATATGGAAGACACGGGCCAATGAAACCACGAGTCTTGACTAAGCCTATAGGCACTCGTGAGATGCCCTACCAAACTACTAAAGTGAGAGAAGATCCAGTCACCCGTGATTATGGTAACGACCACATCCCTATGATTCAAAAAGATAGGAACAAACAAATGAAATAAAAGGGATAAAAGAAGTAATAACCATCGCATAAGGTGGATAGAATTTTCTTTGACATTCTCTTTATTGTATTACTTGCTCACTAAATTCTCACTCTTTTCTTGACATACCTCTATGTTCACATCTGATAAGCCATTAATAAAATTATCTCCCTTACTCTTTACCATTTTTCACTGTAAACTTCTTTTGTTGTTGGTGACCCTGTACGTAAGATCCTAACTAACTAAAATTAGGTGAAACAGTTTGGAGCCGTCCGTGGGGCCCCAGCAACAAACTTTTTGGAAAACCCCTTTTTTCCTTTTTCCTTTTTCCTTTTTCCTAATGTTATTGACAATAGCAGAAGCGGATGCTGGCTATAAAGTTACCAATGACAAACTAGCTGAGCTAGTGAGAAACCAAACCGCACAACTCGCTGCATAGGCCAAATTGGTTTTACAATAGGGGCACAATTCATGCAGTAGCAAGAATTCCTTCGACAACTAGAAGAAGAGAATACAAACCTATGATACCAAGTCACCTTACTCACTATGTAGACTACCTCTAGCTTGCGTTGCTCAAGCTAATTCTTATCGATGATCTTCCTACTCATCTGGCCATAGGTCATGCCTCTAGAAGATTTGCTAGGTATGGGTAGAAACAATGCCACAAATATCAATCTTACTAATGAAACTCCTCTTGTAGGTATCAGCGTTGGCCAAGCTGAACTACTAACATGACAAGACACACCTCACCCCACTAAGGAAGGCTTCCATAATAACCAAGAAAACCTTATTGATGGATAGGAGACCCACCTGTTAGTAGGGAACTCTTCCTAACACAATAGATGTCAACTGTAACTCCCTTATTCTTAAAGTGATCTGATGAGTCCTTTCTTATTGTATAACAACTTAAACCACTAAGCCAGGTTTCAATCCTAGACTAATACATAAGTGAAAATATTTCTAAGTCCCAATTTTCAATATATGGTTGAACCCACAATGGAATAGGAATTTCTAAAAAATTTTGAACTTCCAATGCTATCATGTAGTGGTTTGCTCTTCATTATGGCTTATCAATATAAAATCTTAGCTATCATTATCAGAGTGCTTCTCTGCTTGTAAATTGGTATATAGACAATTAACTTATGGGCCCTTTCCTTACATTTGCCAAACTTAGTTCATTTGTCATGATAGAAGTACTCACCATACGGATATGTGTAATAAATCAATTAAAGCTACTCTAGGCTATGCACATTATACTATTACTATAGGTACTAACTTTAGTGTGGTATGACTTTACATTGTATACAATACATATAAAATTGGTAAACAGATAAGCAACAAAGATCTTAATCCTTCTTCTTCTTGCTTCATGTATCAAGGATTACTTTTTTGCCCCTCAAGCTACTTGCCTTCACTATAGGTGAATTATTGGAAAGGGTGAGATTCACAAGAATCTTAGTAGTAACAACAATCAATCACATAATATGCAAGTTCATGAAGTATGCTAAACAAACCATGATGTAATTAGCAATTATTACAACATCATTCAGCACTCAATGCAACATAATATCAATCACAGAAGACACTAACACAGTGCTTGGTAAAAATAGGTCTTACAGCCCAGGGCCTCTACCTCAAACAAGATGCATATCGGGACTTACTGCCATTATGGTCTTATAGCCTAGGGTCATTGCCCCATGCAAACTTATACTATCAGGTCTTATTGCCTCAGGACTTTGCCTACCATAATCTGAATGCTCATTAGGTTTTACTGCCTAAGGACTTATTGGTCCAATAGGTCTTATTGCCTCAGAACCCATTGATCCATCATAAATCCACATACTCATGAAGCGAATATACTTGATGGTAAAACCATACATACAGAATAATACATAATATGTAAGGGAGAGAGTTACTACCTGATTGCCTTTTTGGTGTTTTATCTTTACCAACCAACTTCTTCTTTGGGCTCGGGCAAATATCAAATCCTAAAATTTAGAATTCATTGGTAAATGGGTCATTGTCTATTCCAATTCTATTAACAAGATAAAGATTATGTTATTCTTGACCCTTTCCAGATTCCTATCCTTTATTTTAACTCTATTGGTTATCTTTTGTGTCATTGGAAGCACAAATCATAGATTAAGAAGCTACAAATGACCTTATAAGTCAATATAGTCTTGGCCACAGTCAAAAGGCATCCAGAAACTTTTGGGCTGTAGCCAAGATGTCATCTAGTGGCAACCAAGACTTGTACCTCCTGATTTTCCCTTGTTCTTGACTTAATGTCCAAAACTCATAACTTTTTCTAGAAAACTCCATATGAGGTAGTTCAAGTTCTTATGTGAAGATCTTTAAGTCCTTTATAAAGAAAAAATGTTAACCATTGCCAACTACAGGGGCTAAATTCCAAAAATCCTTGACCAACATATTTGCCTCAGGATTCTTCCATTTTTAATACCTCAACTTCAACAAATCATAACTTAAAAACTTCTAACCCAATTAACACAATCTTTACCATATTTTAAAGCTTAAGATGTATAACAATACCTTATAAAATTTCACAAGCATTAGGTAAGGATTGGTCAACAAAAATTGAACCCAAAGCAACCTGATTTCCTGGAAATCAATCCTGGTATCAGACCTTAAGCAACCTTTAATTCAATTTTAGGGTTTCCAATCTAACCTTTCTAAAATCATATTCACAAACTATTGCCTCACAATTTCATGTAGAATCCATTTTCAACCTCAAAATTTTCAAAATCCAATAGGGGTCGAAATATTAGGATTTGTGGGGAAAAATCATGTTTTCAATTACAATGCTTCCAGAATCATTTTCTTACTTTTATCCTATACAAATTTTCATTTTAAACCCATTGGAAACCTCAAAATCATCAAGATCACAATCTTTCCCTAGTGCCTTGGTCTAGCCAAAACTTTCCTTAGGTCACCTCCCAGTGATTTTGTAGCCTTAATCCACAAGACTTGTCAAATTTCATTTCTATCATGCTAAAACCTCATCTAATATCATGTTCATATTCACAAGATCATTAAAACCCTAAGATTACCTTTAACAAAAAATTAGGGTAGCATATGTATTTCATAAAAACTTAACCAAATCTCAAGATACCATACTCAAATTAGAGCTTACGCTTACCTCTATCCAGTGTTATGACCCGTTATGGATTCTTACAACTTCTACACTTTTTAGATAGCACCAAACTCCTCTTTCGAGGAATCTAAAATCATAGAAATGTTGCTCTCGATGAGAGGAACAAGAATGATGAAGACACCTTGAGCTAAAAATGTGATCTAGAAGGTGAAATTAGCTCAAGAACACTTTCTCTCACTTGCGTTCTTCAAATTTCAGCACCTTATCTCTTCTATCTTTTTCTCCTTATGTTTTTTAGTATTTCCCCCTTATTTTCTGCCCTTTGGTCAAATTTAATAAGTAAAGGAGTGTTGGGAATTAATTGGAGAAGTATGCCTAATTGTTTGGGTCATAAGGTGACATGTGTCATTGTAAAAACTCGGCCAACTCTCTCCCCTGGGCCCTTGGCTGACTTTGAGTTTCAGGGGAAGGAAATTTTGATGATTTCATCTGACTTACAAGAGCAATGTCTGAGGAGGTCAGACATGTGGCCACATAAGGATGAATGAGTTTTCATGATAATTATGCGTGTGATTCATAAGGGAGCTAGGCGACAACATCTCATTGCGCCAACCCAAAAGTTGGAGGTAGGTAAAAAGCTTAGAGGACTTAGGAAGCGCCAAAGCTCTCAACGCCATTAAAACTACCTATGGCGCTTTTTGAATTTATGGAAGCGTCATAGGTTATTTTTTTGAATTACATCTTTAAATAAACACCTATGATGTTTCTACAAGACTTGCCAAAGGAGGTGTGGTGCCTCCTTTGGCACTTCTAATTATGCCTCCTTTGGCGCTTGATGAACAAGCACCAAAGGAGGTCAACGACCTCCTTTAGCACTTGATGATGAAGCACCAAAGGAGGTCATACCTCCTCTAGACCCTCCTTTGATCAAGTGCTAAAGGAGGCATAGTTTTTTTTTTCAAAAATAAGTTTTCTTTATTTTTTTCTTTTCTTGATGAAACAGGAAATTACGATAGCAAATTAAAATAACACAAAACAAATAACTAATTAATTCATAAAATCACTGTAAAATAACTACAATTGTGTTACAATAATCATACAACTAATTTTAAAGTAAATAAACAAAACATGAATAGGCTGTTAGATCCCAAGTTTTGATGATAACAATACGCCAATTATGTGCAAAACATGTTTTTAGAAGGTTAAGAAAAGTTTCCAAGTTACCAAATGCATATTTGATGCTTTGCTGATATCTGCTGTGAATTTGCACTTGAGTGCTCGAGCAGGATGTTTGTGCTCGAGCAGAGATCTCTTTTGTGCTCGAGCATGTGTGAGAGAAAGCCAGAAAGTATGTACCTGAGAGGCATTCTTCCTTTGTGATCACTAGATCACTCGAGCACACATGCGAGTGAGGGTCTGCGAGCACTTGGCCGAGAGCAAGTAATGGCATGCTTCCTTCGCTCACTCGAGTAGGGTGCTGTGAGTGTTTGGCCGAGAGCAAGTGATGGGATGCTTCCTTTGTTCACTCGAGCAGGGTACTGCGAGCACTTGGCCGAGAGTCATGAAATTCAGAGGAGTGCAAGTGTGCTTGAGCACACCCGTTCATGCTCGAGTGACACATCAATGCCTGCAAGTGAAAATTCATTCCCTCTCTAATTCTGCTGCAAGTGCTTGGTCAAAAGGTATAATTCTTGAGAATATTCTTCTCACTCGAGCAGGAGTCTTTGTGCTCGAGTAAGGGCCCAAGATCACTCGCGAGTGAAAATTCTATCCCTCTGAAAATCTGATGCGAGTGATGATATTGAGAGCATATTCCCTGAGAATATGCGTCTCACTCGAGCAGAGGTAAGTGTGCTCGAGTGAGGGTCCATTTCACCCACGAGTACAAATTCTCACTCTTGTCAAAATGGTGTGCAAGTGATGACCCGAGAAGACATTCCCTATGAAAATTGCCAAATCACTCGAGCAGAGGTTTTGTTCTCGAGTGAGACCCCTCTTCACCCGCGAGTGAAGATTCTGTCTCTCTGAAATCCCATGCAAGCACAACCTGATAACAGACGCTAATGAAGGAAAATAGGAGATCACTCAAAGTGAGCCTTTCATGCTCGAGTGATGCCCTGTTTGACCACCGAAAATGCTAAGTATCACAACGTTCATTCCGAATATGGTTTATTATTATTAATTCATATCATCATTACTCTTTATCATTGTTTAACATTGTTTTGATTATTTTAAAAGTATAATACAGGAATATGAACGTTGGAATTGAACCACATGAGGAAAGTCAAACAACGGCAGACAATATGATTATATACACGCTGTCACCTACCGCACTCAGATTATTCAAAACATGCGCGTGTCTGCCATTAATTTCAAATGTCCCGCTCCACAAATGAAGAGTTTCCAAACGGGCAAAAACTGGAGCAACTATATATACAGAGATTCAAGGAGAACACAAATAACAACGTAGCACATGCATTCATAAGCTCATACCAAGTTTCTGCTATTCATCATTTTCCTCTGTATACACATTGATCTTCAGTGTTTATTCATTAGCTCTGTAAGAGAGTCTTCATACAATTCAAAATTCTATGTGTATTTGATCTCAAGGTATTGGGACCTTGAGAGGGTTGTTTTTCCTTACGAGAGAAGCCGTTGAGAGAATCCCTTGTTGTGTCTTCCACTCTTAAGCCTTATAAGATACAAGCAGAAGAGAACGTTGCTGCTCGTAAGACTTACAGTGGTGTAAGCAGGAGAGAACGTTGCTGCTCATAAGTCTTGTATACATAAGCAAGTGAGAAGAGCCATAGGTTGTTTTTCTACACGTAAGACTTGTCGTAAGGGGGAGAAAAGTTTCTTGTTAAGAGAATATTTCTGCTCGTAGTCCATTCAAGGACAATTGTTGTTTTGTGGCGTTCTAAGAGCCCATTGAATCTTGGAGGTATAGTGAAAATCTCAGTAGGTCTTGATCTCTGAGGACTGGACGTAGGCCTTGTTGTTAGGCCGAACCAGTATAACTCTCTGTGTTCAAATCTTCTCAACTCTACTCTATCTACTATATTTTTCATATCACCACATCAAGCGAAAAATTTATAACATCACCCAATTCACCCCCTCTTGGGTGAAGCTTGCCTCTTACATTTGGTATCAGAGCCTCGTCTTCTCCGAAGAGCCTAACAGCTTGAGAAGGATCCGACAAATGGCAACAATGGGTGAAAATATCCTTCCAGATGGAGCTTCAATCACTAGACCTCCTGGTTTTGCTGGAGAACATTTTTCGTTCTGGAAAGCCAAATTCAGAGTATTCGTGTTGGCCAACGAGTACGGATTATGGAATGTTATACAAGATGGTGACTATGTTCCAATGAAGAAAATAGAAGATAGAGCAGTTAAAAAGAGCCCAGATGAGTTTGACGAGAATGACAAAAGGTTAGTGACATTAAATAGTAAAGCTATTCTAATGATACAGAGTGCTCTTAGTCAAAAAGAATATTTTCGTATATGTACTCTACCAACTGCTAAAGATATGTGGGATGCTCTTGAAATTGCTCACGAAGGTACATCTGGAATCAAAGAAAATAGAATCAATACTTTAATTACAGAATATGATCTATTTCGTATGAAATCTGGAGAAAGTATATCAGAATTTGAGCTAAGGTATACTCATCTTGTTAATCAATTATCTGCTCTTGGAAAGTCATTTGATCAAAATTCCCAGGTGAGAAAGATTCTTAATATTCTTACAAAAGAGTGGGAAGCAAAAGTGACAGCCATTGAAGAAGCCAAAGGAGAATCTATGAGATCCGTAGCTGCTCTCTTTGGAAGTCTTTCTGAATATGAAGGTAAGTTGAGATTCAAAAAGGAACTTGAAGAATTCGATGATAAAAAGAAAAAGGGAGTTGCACTTAAAGCTATCAAAGAACAAGAAGAAACTTCCGAGAATGAAAATGTTCCTAGTGATGATGAAATGGGAATGATCGTGAGAAAGTTCAAGAAATTCTACAGAAGAGGACAAAGGAATTTCAAGAACTATCAAGGTGGACCAAGCAAGAAAGAAAACAAAGAACAACAAATAGTATGCTATGAATGTGGGAAACCAGGACACATCAAATCTGAATGCTTCAGAAACAAAGACAAAAAGAAGTAGAAAAAGAAAGCATATATATCATCTATTTGGGGTGATAGTTCGTCAGACGAAGAAAATGACAACGACGAAGTAGCTAATCTATGCTTAGTAGCTAAGGAAGAAGAATCAGACTCTGAGGTAAGTGACTCTGAACCCTCTTATGATGAATTGTTATCTGAATACAATGCATTGCATACAGAATTCATCAAAGTTGCTAAAGAAATGGTTAGTTATAAGAAGAAAGTAAAAGAATTAGAAAGTAATGCCATATCATCATATGAAATGTGTAAAGAGAAAGATAAGAAAATAGAAGATTTAACAAAGATTGTTGAAAAGTTTACTAAAGGAAGTGAAACACTCAAGGTTATTTTAAATTCTCAGAAAGTTTCATTTGATAAATCTGGAATTAGATATAATGCTATGCATAATAAGAATAAAAAGAATAGTAGAGACTATCTTAAATATTTTAGGAATTCTGTGCATACATCGAATCCATTTGTATCATGTAATTATTGTAATAGGAAAGGACATTATACTTCATCATGTTATTTCAAAAAGGGACAGGTTGTTGGAACATATAAATGGGTTCCGAAAGGGACACATATTTCAAATACTAACCACAAAGGACCCAAGAAAGTGTGGGTACCTAAAACCTGATCATTTTATTCTAGGTATGTCTCAAAGCATCTCGAGCGAACAAATGGTATATTGATAGTGGATGTTCGAGACACATGACTGGTGACAAAAATAAGTTCACCATGTTTGAAACTAGAGAAGGAGGAAAGGTGACATTTGGAGGAAATCAATCTGGACGTATTGCTGGAATTGGTGAAGTAGGAAGAACCGATGGCATTCAAATCAACGGAGTATATTATGTTGAAGGTTTATGCCACAATCTCTTAAGCGTAAGCCAAAGCACTGAAAAAGATAACTGGGTGATTTTTGACTCAAAAGAATGCTTGATAGTAAGCAAGAAAGATCTACTCCTAAACAAAGAAACTATCAAAGCAAAGATCCGAGCTCAAAGGGACGGTAATTGTTATACTATTGATTTAAATTCAAATTCTTCTGAAAATTGTTTTCTTAGTCGATCAGAGGAAAATTGGTTATGGCATAAGCGTTTGGCTCATGTCAATATGAATCAACTTGACAAATTGATTAGAAAAGATTTAGTTGTAGGCCTTCCTAAACTCAAATTCAAAGACGACATGATTTGTGAAGCATGTCAAAAAGGCAAACAAACTAAATCTTCTTTTAAAACTAAATATGAAATTTCTACTTCAAAACCTTTACAATTACTTCATATGGATTTGGTAGGTCCTGCAAGAGTAAAAAGTTTTGGAGGAAATTTATATACGTTAGTAATTGTTGATGATTTTACAAGATTTGCATGGACTATATTTATTGCCTCAAAAGATGAAACTTTTGCTGAATTTATTATGTTTGCCAAAAAGGTTCAAAATGAGAAAGGTATTCCTATTGTCTCTATTAGAACAGATCATGGAGGAGAATTTGATAATCAATTGTTTGAAGATTACTGCAATGACAAAGGAATAGATCACAACTTCTCAGCCCCTAGAACACCTCAACAAAATGGTGTAGTAGAAAGGAAGAACAGAGTGCTTACAGAAATGGCAAGAGCATTACTTAATGAAAAAGAAATGTCACAAGTGTTCTGGGCAGATACAATGAGTACTGCATGCTATATTTCAAACAGAGCATATATTCGCAAATCTCTTGGAAAGACACCATATGAACTTTACAAAGGAAGGAAGCCAAATATTGCTCATCTTCATATCTTCGGGTGTAAGTGCTTCATTCATAACAATGGTAAGGAAAATTTAGGTAAATTTGATTCAAAGTTTGATGAAGGGATTTTTCTAGGATATTCTAATAGAAGTAAAGCTTATAGAGTTTTCAATAAAAGAACATGTACTATTGAAGAATCTATTCATGTTGTGTTTGATGAAATTGAATCTCAGACAAAACTTAATGATGAAGAAGAAATGGATTCAATCAAGAAAAACAAATCCATTTCAAATCAGGATAATTTTGAAACAAATGATTTTCAAAATATAGAAGATGTCGATGATCATGCTCAACCTAAAGCATGGAGACATATGAAAGATCATCCAATTGATCAAGTTATAGGAGATATTCATGAAGGTGTCAAAACCAGAAATAGAATCCTCAATGAGGTAACTTTTTCAGCTTTTATTTCTGAAATTGAGCCTTCTAATATAGAAGAAGCTTTATCTGACAATGATTGGGTGATTGCTATGCAAGAAGAACTAAATCAATTTCAAAGAAATCAAGTTTGGGATTTAGTTCCTCGACCTAAAGATCATATGGTTATTAGGACCAAATGGGTTTTCAAAAACAAGCTTGATGAATCAGCAATCATTGTGAGAAATAAAGCAAGATTGGTCGCCAAAGGCTATAATCAAGAAGAAGGTATTGATTATGAGGAAACATATGCTCCAGTGGCAAGATTGGAAGCAATACGAGTACTCTTAGCTTTTGCTTGCATCAAAAGTTTTAAACTTTATCAAATGGATGTAAAAGCGCTTTTCTAAATGGTTATATTATGGAGGAAGTATATGTAGAATAGCCTCCTGGTTTTGAAGATGAAACAAAACCTGATTATATCTTCAAACTTAAGAAAGCATTATATGGTTTGAAACAAGCACCCAGAGCTTGGTATGAAAGACTGAGCAAATTTCTTCTTGATCAAGGTTTTGTCAGAGGTAAAGTTGATACAACTCTATTCATCAAACATAACAAAAATGATATTCTAATAGTTCAAATTTATGTTGATGATATTATTTTTGGTGCTACTAACGAATCTATGTGTCAAGAATTCTCTAAGATTATGCAGGGTGAATTTGAAATGTCCATGATGGGAGAATTGAACTTCTTTCTTGGACTTCAGATCAAACAAAAGAAGAATGGTATATTTATATCTCAGACAAAGTATTTGAAAGAATTATTGAAAAAATATGGATTAGATAATTCTAATGGAGCTGATACTCCAATGAGTTCTACAACATTGTTGGATGCTGATGTAAAGGGACCGAGCTTTAACATAACAAAGTATAGAGGAATGATTGGTTCATTACTCTATCTTACAGCAAGCAGGCCAGATATTCAGTTCAGTGTAGGGATGTGTGCAAGGTATCAATCCAATCCTAAAGTATCTCATGCAGAGACAGTGAAAAGAATTTTCAAATATCTAGGAGATACTTCTGAGCTTGGTCTGTGGTATCCAAAAAGAGGGAACGAGTATTTGATGGCATATTCAGATTCAGATCACGGTAGATACAAAACTGACAGAAAAAGTACCAGTGGTCAATGTCAATTTCTCGGAGGTTCTCTAGTGTCATGGTTCAGCAAGAAGCAGAACACAGTTTCATTATCTTCGACTGAAGCTGAATATATAGCTGTGGCAAGCTGTTGTTCACAAGTGCTATGGTTAAAACAACAACTTCAAGATTTGGGAATTTATTTAAAAGAAATCCCAATCTATTGTGATAATACTAGCACGATAAGCTTGGCAAAGAATCCTGTACAACATTCAAGAACCAAGCATATAGACATTCGACATCATTTCATTCGAGATCATGTTCAAAAGAAAGATGTCAAAGTGGAATTCATACCAACTCATCTTCAACTTGCGGATATTTTCACAAAACCAATTGCAAAAGAGCAATTCCTCTATATTCGAAGAGAATTAGGAATGGTTAATCCTAATGAGTTGTAAGTTTTCTTGTTAAAAAGTTTAATTAAATATTTATTTTGATGATAACCATACTGACTTTAGCATCGGAGTGGTCAAAAATTGTTTTTGCAGGATTCTCACTCGAAGCACAGAGGGTGCTGCTCGAGTGATGAGCTGTGTCACTCGAACACAAGAAGCTCTGCTCGAGCACAGCACTATTTATAATACTCTGTTCTCTGATAGTTAAAACAGAGGTTAACAGAGGAGTTGAGAACACCAAGGGAATATATAATAAACAACAGTGAGAATTGAACTCACTCGCGAGTAAGGAATTTTCACTCGAGCATGATATGAACATGCTTGAGGTGAGGAATGCCTGCTCGAGTGAAGAAGAAGAATCTCTTTGCAAAAGCTATTCAAATCATGGTTACTCAAATGATCTTGGAGGATTTGAGTACAAAGACACAAAAATATATCAAGGAATCCACAATCCAGGTACGTTTTACTTGTTTCTTTATTTTTCCAGAAGATCACTCGAGCACAGATAGAACACTCGTGAGCACAGTATGAACATCACTCGAGCACTAGGGTTCATGCTCGAGCACTGTCACTTATATCAGTTACTGGGGAGCTCAGAACGTCACACTTCCTCTTCTCACTCGAAGTGTTCTCTCACTCGAAGGGCACAACTCTTCACCTTCAACCGTTCTCTCACCATTCAATCACGTCTTTCTGCTTCAAATCGCCGTTACAACTCCTCAATCTTCTATAAAAGGTGATTCTTACCCTCTGCATTTCTCATTCAAGCCCTAATTTCGTTTTGCTCTTCACTTTCGAAATTTGTGTGTTCTTGCTTCGTTTTCACTTTCCTCAATGGCAAGAACAAAGATACCTTCTATTCCTCAAAGGTCTCATTCTCCTTCTTCCACTCACTCTGCTGCCAGTGAATCTGGAACCCCTGAACTTACTCCTCCATCTCCCAAAATTTCATCCTCACCGTCACCTCCTCCTAAACCCAAGACCAAAAAGAGGACTCCGGCAAAGAAACCTCACCCAAAGCCTCAAGTTTCAAAGAAAGACCAACCTCCTCAAAAGAAACCAAAAGCTGTGGTATTCAAGGAACCTATAATCACTCGGTCTCAATCCAAAGAGGTTCAAGGAAAAGGGAAGAAAAAGGAGTAAGAGCAACCCCAATCATCTTCCTTTTCTGATGATACCTTAAGTAGACAACTCCGGGAAGCAATAGAGAAATCCAAACTTGACAAGATAGTTGGGCAAATTGCTTCTCAAGCCGGTGCTTCAAGTTCACACAAAGTTAAGCAACCCAGTGTTTCTGCTTCTAGAGCACCCTCGGCATCACAAGCTCCAGTGGATGATCAACTTACTAGTCCTCCTGAGGGATTCAATGTGACAGAACTTAAGGCAGTATCTCAGAAGGTATATGATGATGAATTTAAGCATAGACATTTCTGCCCTGTAGTGTATGTGGATTTGGATTACTTGAAAAAGAACTGTCATTTGGACTTGTATCCTTACCTTCAATATTATGCTCCCTGGTTAGAAATCCATTTGCCATATTCCCCCACTGTTGTGAAAACCTTTTATTCCAATATGAAAACTCATAATGTTATGTCTAGATCTGGTGAGTTGATTGAAGAAGCTGTATCTACAACCATTAGAGGGAAATTCATTATGATTTCTGCCAAAATCATAAATGATTTACTTGGTTATGTTGCAACTCCTACTGATCCACCCTCCTTTTCTGCCAATGAAACCTTTAAAATTTTAAGACCTAAAGACCCAGTTGGCCCCCTCATTTTCAAGCCTATTGATATGCCTGATAATCACAGAATCCTTCATTACATTTATTCCCGGAGCATAGTCAATAAATCCAGGAACTTTACCCACTTTGCTCAAAAGGATTACTATCTCTTGGCTTCTTTGGTTGCTAAACAACAAAGGAATGTAGGGGAGATAATCTTTAATGAGATGAGAAGGTTTAGATTCTCTTCAACAAAATCTGCAACCATTCCTTACCCTCAACTTGTTTCCTTCATCTTGATGAAAAACAAAATTTGGTATTTGGAAGGAAAAGAAAGGGTACTTATCTCACGGTTTGGTAAGACTCAGTTAACTCACATGGGTATCAATCTTCCGGTGAGTCGGACCAAAGCCACATCAAAGAGGGAAGCTACTCCATCCAGAGGAGATGAGGCACAATCATCTGCACAAGGGCCTATTCCTCCTCCTTCCTTTCTCAATGCCTCTCTGTCCAATCATCTGACTGAGGTAATTAATCAAGCTGTATCAAGTTTGAAGAAGGAATTAGTAAATGAATATGAGAAGCTTGTGGAGAAAATGGAAGCACAAGTCATTAATTTGGTAGACAAGGCCAATCTTAATTTTGAACTTATGTTCAAAACTCAGGATGAAATGTCACAGAGGATCACCAATATGGAGACCTTCCTGCACTCACATTTTCCCTCCTCATCTTCCGGGGTGCCTCCAGAGACCACTCATACCTCACCACTTCATCCACAGACTCATGTACTTTTCACCGATCCTGAATCTAATGTAGATGTTACATTTGATCGGTCGCCTTCACTACCTCCCTCATCATCTGTACCACAGCCACCATCTCCTTCTGATCAACCATTTGACCCTCTCACCGCCATGATTCCTTTTGTTCAACCTCCAAAACCCCCTTCTGATGTCGACAAAACGGGGGAGAAGGATGTGTGATGTTTTCTGAGCTTCTGCAGGGTGTATATGGGTGTTTGGGTAGATTTCTGTATTGGGTAGGATTTGATATGTATGTCATTTTGAATTACAATGTTATGTTATGTTATTCAAAGTTTTTTTTAATGATATGGTTCAAGCTTTAAAATTTCAATGTTTCAAGTTTTAAGTTCTTATTAAGATACATACCTCATACTATGCTTATCTTGGTTGTTAAGTGTCCAGAGGAAACATTGCAGGAAAACCTGAATTTGAAACTTAAACTTGATATGCATTTGGAAACATTGAAGAGATTTCAAAAATTTTTCAAGTTCAATCAATTTCTCTTAAAACCTTCATCACAAAGAGTTTTGTCATCATCAAAAAGGGGGAGAATGTTAGATCCCAAGTTTTGATGATTCACCCCCCTCTTGGGTGAAGCTTGCCTCTTACATAGGCCAGCAAGAACCTACATGCCTAAATTAGCTCATTGTCTAACCATGTGTTCACACTATTCTTCAATGATTTCTTCATCCACTTGATGGTTAGTCAACTAAGCATAGCATTAATTTTCATAATACTACATAAATAATTATATACACAGAATTAAAATCACAAACTCAATTAGCTTAGACCCTTGTCAATTAAATTTAAAACAAAACATCAATTGCAAGTAAAGGAACTTACTTTCACAGGAATATAACTATAACGATGAGTAACTACATCTCTCATATATTTCATAAACAAAACAAAACAAAAAAAGCATCAGAAATATAACATCCTAAAATTTAAAGTTTTCCAAATATTAAATAGTCTCTTCAAGCCACAAATAATAAACGAATTAATCCCACAGCATCATAATAATTTTTCTCAGCTCACAACAAAATAAATCATATTTGCCAACACTACATACCATAGTTAAAGTAATTGGTTCCATAACAAGCCAGCAAAAATACTGTTAAAACCGGTTGACACCCAAGAGGGGGTGAATTAGGTGTAAGTTAAAAACTTAAGAACTTTAAAAATCTTTTTGGATCTTAGTGGAAGCAATAAATATGAAAGTAATAAATCATAAATCAATAGTAAGATTAAATAATGTAGGCTAGAAAAATAAGAGCTCAGGGAAGAAAATATGCAAAATGTGATTTATCCTGGTTCGGTCTAATCTATGATGGCCTACGTCCAGTCCCTAGGCTCCTCTTGAGATTTTCAAATCCACTATTTTCTTGTTTAATCTAGGCACAAGAAAAGCCTTTACAAAGTTCTCACCAAGATACTCCCCCTTACAACAAGTCTTATGAGCAGAGCAATCCCAAAGATCTTTCCTTCCTGCTTACCTGTGTAAGTCTTATGAGTAGCAACATTCTCATATGCTTACACCATTATAAGTCTTACAAACATCAACTTTCTCTACTGCTTGCACCTTATAAGTCTTATGAGTAGAAAGTCTTACCGACGATTCTCTCTACAGCTTCCCATAAGGAAATCAACCCACTCAAGGTCCCTTTACCTTGAGATCAATTCAGAAATATAAGTGAAAGTTTTTACAGACTCTCTCACAAAGTAGATATAATGAATACTGAAGTACAATACAAATAAATCTCTGTCAAATATACATGATATGGAAAATAGTCAAGAACAGAGAGTATTCGGGTATAAGTGGATGATTCATAATCTTATCATGTTCTGTATTGTTGTCGTTTGCTTGAATCTCTTGTATTTATAGTTGAGTAGGAATGACCGTTGTGAGTATTTCAACCTATCTGTTGAGTTCCATTGCTTTGTTTGGCCATTCTTCACATTTGAAAAACTAGTCATTAGAACATTGGATGCTCCACTTTAGTAAAGTCAACTTTTGTCTCTTTACATCATCTCTTCATTGCATTCCTGAAGAAATACATTAAACACTAATATAATATAGTGTTAGAGGGATTAGAAGCAAGAAGAGTAAGTTACATAAATATTCCTTGATTTTCAGAATCTTCGGATACGTTGTTATTCGCGTTACTCGAGTGGTTACTCGAGCAAGCCTCTCTTTTCTTCTGGTTACTCTAGTGATCCCTCGATTAATAGTTCAAATAACTTTGTAGATTACTCGAGTGCTCCCTTGAGTAATGTTTTCTAAATCTTGGCCAAGAGTAATTCCAACTTCATTACTCGAGTAATCCCTCGAGTAATTCCTTTCAAAATATGGCCGAGAGCATTTCCATCTTCATTACCCGAGTGATCCCTCGAGTAAGCTCTCAAATAAGTTTGTAGATTAATCGAGTGCTCCCTCGCATAAAGCCTTTTCATATCTGATTACTCAAGTAGGCCCTCGAGTAAAGTTTATCATTTCTTGGCCAAGAGCTACTGGATGAGTTCTTCTCTGGTTACTCGAGTGATCCCTCGAGTAAGCTCTTAAATAACTTTACAAATTACTCGAGTGGTCCCTCAAGTAATGTCATTCAAATCTTAGCCGACAGCATTTCCAACTGCATTAGTCGAGTGGTCCCTCGAGTGAGGTTTCAAATAATTCTACATATTACTTGAGTAAGCCCTTCAAGTGAATTCTTTATTTTGATTTGAAACATGGCAAATCATATATCATTGGAAATCCCTCATCATCTAGATTACAATGCAACAAGAATTACCTCCAAACTCATTTTGTACATAAAGTTATGATCTAAAGAATATCTTCTACATTTAGACAAAGTCTGAAATCACTAGCACAAACTTCCAGAAGGCATAGCTCTTATTATATAACTTAAAATATGGTAAATTATATATCCATAGAAATTTCTTTATGTCTAGTTTCATATGACACTAGTTTCGTCTCAATCTGATTTGTATTTTGAGAGTTATGTCCAAAATACCGAACCTTGTTCTAGTAAAAGACACTGATTCATGTGTCAACTTCAATAGATCATATCTCTCTCATCTAAACTCTTTGAATATTATCTTAGTGTCTACAGTTCGTGTTGGGAGTCTAATTTCATATGCCTCCAGTTTCATATCAATCCGACATGTGGTTAGAGAGATATGCCAAAAAATACCAAACCTCTGTTATGACGCGTGAAAAGCAGAGTATCCTTAGTCGAGTGGTCACTCAAGTAATCTCCAAGTAACTTTGCAGATTACTCGAGTAGCCACTCGAGTAATCACCTCCAAAATGAGGTAGTGCCATATTACTCGAGTGATTACTCGAGTAATCATCCCCGAAGGTACCATAACTTTCGTATACATAATTTCAGCTTCGTATTGACCCATTCCAACTTCCGTTTGACCATAGAAACCTCTGATATCACTTCTAATAGCTTGGATCTTGATATTCTCATGTGATCTTGCAAGTTCTTCCTTCTTCAATCTCTTTCTTCTTGTTTTGCCACTTGATGATCATTTTTCATAACCCAACTAGATATCTTCTTGAATTGATTATCATTCTTCATAAACAAATTAGATGTCTTGAATATCTTCAATCTTCTTTAATCTTTGCTTGATATTCCCATTAGTTCTTTTGATGCCTTCTTTCTTCATTCCCTTGCCTCTTAATTTTCTTCTTGATGATCATTCTCCACATATGAGGCATTATCACATCAACCCACCATCGGGTTTATGACTAATCTACAAGATATATGACATTAAATATAGTAGTTAGTCAATATAGAGAATAAATATATCATACAAACTTTTTGCTCTTATAACTTGACATCTATATTTGACATTATAAAAACTATTCATATCTAACAAATACAACCTTGCATTTATTAAATTAATTGGTTCCAAAGAATCATTTATTAAACTATCAGTGGCATTTATAACACTTCCACCCAATATAACTATTTTATCAATGCCATTCACAACAACTTTTTCACTATTGACAACATAAACTTCTATGGACGATTAAACTAGTATTATTATATTGTAGAATGATCCATCACCATACTTGTAGGTATTCTTTACAATATTGTGTCTTCATTTATCAAGCATAAAAGTACCCTAGCATTTAAGTTACTTAGATTTGAGCCATGCATGTTACTTCTATGCACGATTAAACCAGTATTATTATAGCAAAAAAAATTTAAAATCTTACAATATATAGGAAGTTTAAGCAGCGAGAGTTGAAACTTCAAATAAATACCTGAAAAACAAAAATTATAAGCAAACATATAAGAGTAACAAATATTTTAAATTAAAAAAAAAGAAAGGAAAATGTGGATCAAATGTAAAAAAACACTTATAGGAGCTTCTGGAGGAGGCCAAGACAAGAAGGAAAAAACATGTAGGAGAGAAAGCTAGGTACTACATCAAGACAAGAAGAAAAAGAACAAGTGGGGAAGGAAGCTTTGTACTGCAATGGAACTGGCGACCAAATGTTAAAAATATGTACACGAGCAAGAGACAAGAAAAAATAGAAAGTAGGGGGCCAAAGAAGCTTCTACTTGCCACCGATCAAAGAGAGGAAGGAGTGGGGTCAATGGATAAGGAAATTAGGAGGGCGATAATGGCGGATGGTAAAATTTTCTAAATTATTATATTACCTTATATGACACTTATACCAAAAGCGCCAAATGAGGCATGGGTATTTCAATGGGAAAAAATAAAAAAATGGGAAGCTTTGGCACTTCCTAAGGAACCACCAAAGCATCCAATTTTTTTTTTATAAACAATGAGGAAGCTTTGGCACTAAGCTTCCTTTTTTTTGGTGTATTCAAGAGAAGAAAGAAGCAATTAGGCCAAGCATGAAGACTGTGATGTAGATGTTGAAAGGACTTGTTGAAGTGCCAAATCCACCATTGCCTTCTTTCTTTACCTCAAATATCACCCTTTCTCAACCAACCATATGGCACATTTGCGCAAAAGATAATTGCAGGACAATGTGCCAGGTGAAGAAGTTGCAAAGAAGAATTGAAGATTATTATGCGCTAATTGTCATGTATAAAATAACATTAGAAGTGATTAACTGTATAATCTGCATGACAGATGAATTGTTTCGTAAGCACAAAATTGAACTAGGAATAGGTAATCACACAGTATGAGCTTATTAGTTAAGTAATTCGATGAATTGATAAGCTAAGAAAAATGTTGATAATAATGAAAGGAAGAATTGAAAAGTTAAAGTGAATAGCAACCTCGTAAATAAAGTTAATTAATCTGGTAAATATGGTTTTACCGAATGAACAGTGCTCCAAGAATAATTGTGAAGGTTTTTGGCTGGGAGCTTTATTTATTGGTTCTCCTAAGCCGTAATAATAAAGATATTACTTTCAATGCATAATAAAAGGGCATAAGGAATGGGTGCTACAGGTGGAGCCTAGACAAAGAGTTTAGGGCAGAGTTTACATGATTACTCAGGAAGAGGCCAAAAAATCTCCTGAACTGATACAAGGTATGGTTTACCTTAATAGCAATTCAGTAAAGTAATGTATGATTTAGGTTTTAGTTGTAACACCATTATTTCAAAGCATTGAAAATAGTTCAAAACTTGTCATCAAGTCAAACTAGAGACCAGAAATAGTTTTTAACCTATTTGGGATCCTGACTGCAATACAGTGTTTGGTACTATACTTAAGTGGGTTTTCAAAAAACCTTTCAAAATATATTCAATGTGGTCTCATTTTCACTTTTCACACCTGTTCGTCTTATTTCTTTCTGTTTCCATTTATTAATATCAGAGTCCTTACCCTCATCCTCGACGGATATTTGGATTAAGTTCGATAACTAAAGGGTCCACGGGGCATGATCACCCTATTTCACTTTGTTCATTAAGGTGACGTACTAATATTGGAGTATATATTTAGTATGCTTACTATTACAAGGAGTACTAGCCTTATAGTGTACCTATATATACATCATATACAGTTTCTCAAAACTAGATAACCAACAAAAGTCCCAATCCTTATTTGCATGCTCTAGCCGCCCTTGTTTACTTGCTTGATTTTTGAGCCACTTACCCTTGCTATAGGTTAGTCATTGGAAAGAGTGAGATTCATATGAACCTCAGTAGTAACAATTCACTCATATGACATATAATTTTATAGAGCATGTAAACAATCATCACGTAATAGCAATCATAATAGTCAAACATTCTTGACATTCTTGACAATTCGTAACATTCAAAACATTCTTGACATTCTTAACATTCATAACAATAGATGATATAAGCATGCATACAAAGCATTATACATGATATAAGAGAAAGAGTTACTACCTTGGTTTTTTCGATCTTGTTCTTGCACTGATTTCTTACGCTCACGGCAGATATCAAATCCTATAGATTAGAATTTAGGATGACAAGTTATTACCTAGTTCAAATTCTTTAATAACTCCAAAATGCTTGGGTTGGTTATCATTTTAGTTCTTTAAGTAGGTATTAAAAGCTCAAACAAATGCCTAAGAGGGTAATGGAAAGCTAGACCAGACACCGCCTTTTAAAAAAGCAAACTGCTAAAATTGGGTGTTGGCCACGGCCAAGGAATTCTATAGCTGTGGTAAAGAAATGGTCAGTAACTTTTTGGTTGTAGCCAAGAACTCTAGTCACGGCCAAGAAATTTTCTTGTCTCATGGCTGAACTTCAAAAAATCATAACTAATCTACAAAATTGCAATGGAGTGGTTCCAAGTCCTACTTGAAGCTTTTTAGGTCCTTTATATAGGACAAATATTAGCTATTACCATCTACATCAACAGAAATACAGAATTCCGCAAATTTCCATATTGTTCCAAACTCAATTCCAGTTTTAATCTTAATCTTTGAAAATAAATAACTTCAAGCACACACATCCAAATGACAACCATGTTGAATAAATTTAAAGCTTGGCATATGTGCTATTAGACAGGAAGGTTTCTCAATTTTTGAACATCATTTACTTACTTAAAAAAGTCATGCAAGCCGACTGCCCTGCACAGAACCTACATTAGCAGTATTTTTAATTTTGCAACGTATATTTCCAATAGTCAAAAATTTACAACCAGGGCTATTCCCACATAGTTTTTTTTATGTAAAACTTAATGGAAACCTCAAAACAATCAAATTCCTACTCCTTTTATGTGTCCTATTTTGAAAGAATTATACACAAAATCCAACAATTACTAAACTTCCCATTAAAGCCTCAAACTAGTTTCATATGCCCATTACATACCACAAGACACTATTTGTACAATCAAAATACCATGAAACTTTAAAACCCCAAGTTAATCAAAAATATTGTAGAAATTGAACAAGCCAAAGTTCTCAACCAATCATCACAATATATATACCAAAAGGAAGCTCTTACTCACCTCTAGCACTTTCTCTGGGTTGTTCTTTGATTATCAACTTTTAGTTCTTCCTTGAGCACACAAAACATCTCCTCTTGAAAAAAAAACATAGAAATGAATCTCTAATCAAGAAGAAAAATGTTTGGGAAGAAGTTTTTAGCAATAGAGGTGGTTAACATGGTCAAATCCTAAGAGAAAGAACTCACCTTGACCCAAGCTTCTTTCTCTTTCTTCTTCCTTGTACTTGGACGTCTTGAGGGCTTTAAGAGAGAGAAAAATCTGATGAAATGAATTATCTCCAACCCCCCAGACACTTGTACGAAATTGAGAAGAGAGAGGGAGAGTTAAATGCTTGGCTTTATCCAATCACAACTACTTAGCTCAAATGGTGCCAAGTGTCAACACCTTGTGGCTCTACTAAAAGTAAATAACTACTTAGTTACTCTAACTAATTTAGTTAGCCATTTAGTCTTCCGTTTTGTTCTTTTAATTAATAACCAATTTCTTGTTCCAAGAGGAGAGGAAAGTGCTGACTAATTGGCCAAAAATTTCTTTCTTCCTGTTTTTGCCCTTGATTATGGCAATTTTAATTAAATTGCCATTTGGTGTCTCATCTCATATTGTTTTCTTTCCTTTCCATATGCCATTCTCTTCCCCTTTTTATCCCAATTTTGCCTTTATTGTCATAATTAAACTCAAATACTAGGTTTGGGCATTTTCTACTGCTAATTCGAATCATAATTCATACTGTATTCGCCAAAAGTGTTTTTCTAACATTCGTTACATTCTCTTTTGGAGTCAATGAGCCCTTATACACATTTTGGGACATTATACTAGTTATTCATTTATTGCATATGATTGTGTGAGATGGCTAGGCTTGAGTGTATACAAATTCTGATATAATCTGGTTGTGTCTACAACCATGGATGTTAGAGTTGCCACAGCCGAAGCCTTTTTTAATTGCATAATAAATGCCAAGGGACATAAAGCAACTATAGATTTGATTTGTCTACCACTTCAAGGCTTGGAACTATTCCTCGGTATTGACTAATTTACAACAAATAGTGTATTGCTATATTACAGAAGAAAAAAAAGGTCATTTACCCTAATCCACAACCATATGGTGGTACAAAAATCAACTTTAACTTTCTTTCAGTAACTGAGGCTGGGAGATGTTTATATAAAGGTTGTTAGGGGTACTTGGAATTCTTTTCTATGCATACAGAAGATGGAACAACATTTAAAAGTATCCCTATAGTAAATTATTTTTTTGAGGAGTTTCTGAAAGATATCAGCAGATTACCTCTGGATAGGTAAGTGGAGTTTGCAATTGACCTTAGGCCTAGAGCAGGACCAATATCTAAAGCCCCAAACAGAATGGCTCAAAATGAATTGGCAAAATTGAAGAAGTAGATTAAGAAGCTATTAGAAAGAGGGTTCATTCAACCCAGTGTTTCACTATGGGGAGCTCTAGTACTCTGTTAAAAAGAAAGATGGAAGCCTATGACTCTGTATTGATTACAGGGAGTTTAATAAGGTGATTATCAAGAACAAGTACCTACTTCCCATAATTGACTATTTGCTTGATCAATTATTTGGTTCCTGTGTGTGTTTTCAAAGATTGACTTGAGATCTAGATATCACCTGCTCAAGGTAAAAGCAAATGATGTACCAAAAATTGTTTTTAGGACTAGATATGGTCATTATGAGTTTGTAGTAATGCCATTTGAGCTGACCAATATACCTGTCATGTTCTTGGGGTACATAAATCAAATTTTCTATCTGCATTTAGACCAATTCATAGTAGTCTTTATTGATAACATTATGGTATACTCATGAAATAGAACAGAACATGAACAACATCTAAGAACAGTGTTAAATACATAGAGAGATGAGTAACGTTATGCCAAACTAAGCAAGTGCAAATTTTGGCTTTCAAAAGTTAAATTTCTAGGGCATGTAGTCTTACAGCAAGGGGTCTTGGTAGATCCTAGTAAAGTATAAGCAGTACTGAACTAGAACAGCTTTACCTTTGACAAAGTTGACACAAAAAACTCAACCTTATCTATGTAGTCTTACAGCAAGGGGTCTTGGTAGATCCTAGTAAAGTATAAGTAGTACTGAACTAGAATAGCTTTGCCTTTGACAAAGTTGACACAAAAAACTCAACCTTATCTATGGGACCATAATTGTGAGAGGAGCTTATAGAGCTAAAACAGAAATTAGCAATAGCCCCAGTGCTGACAATCCCATATCCACAGTTGACCTTCTTTGTCTTCATATATGCCAGTGGGCATGGATTAGGAAGTGTGTTAATGCAGCATAGCCATGTAGTGGCTTATGCATCTAGACAACTGAAGCCTCATGAACAGAATTATCCTACACATGATCTTGAGTTAGTGGGAATTGTGTTTGTGCTAAAAATCTTAGGACATTATCTCTAGGAGGCAATCTAGAGCTGTACTATGACCACAAGAGCATGAAACATTTGTATGATAAGAATGAGATCAACATGAGACAATACAGATGGATTGATCTGCTTAAACATTACAACCTAGAGATTAAGTACCATCCAAGAAAGGCTAATATTGTTGTTGATGCATTGAGCCGTAAAATAGTATAGGTGGGAGCCTTAATGATTCTCGAGCAAAAACTGATCAAGGATTTTAGAGATCTTAACATGTCTAATCATATTATAATTTATGGCAATAATGTTAATCAAGCTGAGAATGATCTGAGGATAGTAATTGAAGAAACTTAGATGAAAGATAGATGAGCACAGTCTATCAAAGATATGATTGGAATTAGATATATGTTCCACTACAAACAAAGCTTAAGTGTCAAATCCTAGTGAAGAACATAAGAGTAACTATACTCTACACCCAGGAGCAACCAAAATGTATCATGACTTAAAGTCTACTTATTGGTGGCCAGGGATGAAAAGAGATATAACAAAGTTTGTGGCTTGTTGTCTCACTTGTTATAAGGTAAAAATTGAGCATCAATGACATTCCAGACTTCTATAAAATCCTAAGATTCCTTAGTGAAAATGGGAAAGCATCACTATGGATTTCGTGACAGGATTACCCAAGATTAGGAATCATGATGCGATATAGGTAATAGTTGATCGATTCATAAAGACAACCTATTTCTAACTTATTCACATTCATTATTCTTCTAACAAGCTAGCAGAGATCTATATCAAAGAGATAGTACATCTATATGGTACACTGAAGAATATTATTTCAGATAGAGATCCTTGCTTCACTTCCAATATCTGGAGAGCCTTGCATGAGGCTTTGTGTACCAATCTAGATTTAACACGTCATATCATCCTTAGATAGATAGACAGACAGAATAAATAATACAAACATTAGAGGATATGCTGAGGGCATGTGTGATATATTTTAAAGGCAGTTGGGATAAATTCCTTCTATTGGTAGAGTTTGCCTATAACAATAGTTACTACTCAAGCATTCTGATGGCTCCTTATAAGGTATTGTATGGAAGGAAAAGTCAGTCGCCCTTGTGCTAGACAGAATTGTCTGAGAGGCGATTACTTGGACCAAACTTAGTTGATCAGATATAAGAGCAAATCAAGTTGATCAAGCAAAGAGTACTGACTGCTCAAAGGCGATAAAAGAGCTATGCTGATAAGAGGCAAAAACCTCTGGAGTTTGAAGTTAGTGATCATATTTTTATGAAAGTTTTGCAGAGCACTGAAAGTGAAGAAGCTAAGTCTGAGGTACATTGGTCTATTTGAGATATTGTATTGGCAGAGCATTGAAAGTGAAGAAGTCAATGATCATGTATTGGCAGAGCACTGAAAGTGAAGAAGTCAGTGATCACGTATCGGCAGAGCACTGAAAGTGAAGAAGCTAAATTTGCGGTACATTGGTCCATTTAAGATCTTGTCGAAGATTAGGCCAATAGTGTATCAGATAGTTTTATCCCCAAATCTAAGCAAATTGAATGATGTTTTCTATGTTTCCTAGTTGAAGAAATATCAACTTGATTTGTAACATGTGATTGAATATGAAGATATGGACATGTGGGATGATTTGGCATATACCATCACGCCTGACCAAATCATCGATCAGTAAGAGAAATAGCTCAGACATAGGAGTATCTCGTTCCTCAAATTTGTCTAGAAGGCATTATCTCCCAGGAAGCAACATGGGAAACAGAGGAAGATGTGTGGAACCATTACCCAGAGTTTATGGCTATGTATATGTAGTAAATTTTGGGGATGAAATTTACTGAAAGGGGAAGAGTTGTAACACCCCACTTTTTATTCACCAATTTGCCTTGCAAATATTTTTGACATTCAATAGAATAAAATGGTGAATTTTGAGGCAATTAAAATGACAAGAATACCTTTAGTTGAAGTTACATGAAAATTTGGCTAAAACAAGCCATGAAGCTAATTTTTGGTTTTCTAAAAAGCTCATTATTTAAGCCCAAAATGAAGAATAAAAGATCCTGACTCTTGGCCTAATATTAAGGGTGAATTTCAGCCAACAAGCAAGAAAAGAAGGAAGAAGCCACAATTAAATGCAAAAATATAAGGGCAAAATGGTAATTTGCCAATAAAGTAAAGAGCTAATTATTTTCCCAATTAATTGAGGCCATTTTTAGCCAAATAAAGGGGAAATAAATGTTTGTGGACAAATATCCGAATTTTGGAACAATTGTGGCCAAGTAAAATAAGTTGGAAAAGTCAAAAAGTAAATACAATGAATTAATTAATTATTTGATGAAAGAGGATTATGAAAGAGCAAGAAGCAATTATTATTTCCTTTTTCCTTGTAATTTTCAGCCAACTAGGGAAATAAGAGGGAAAAATAAACACTTGGTAGAGGATGTTGCCATGTGGAATTATCTTAGGTCAAATAAAAAGATGAATCCCAAAAAGAAAAATCACATAGAAAAATATCATTAAAATATATTAAACTGTGAATTAGCTAAAGCAGTTCACTTCACTATTCCTGTCACTATATAACAAAGCATATCAGTATACTATCCTATTGTTAGAACTGCACGCACTGTGGTTAGGACTACTGCTCTGATACAAAAAATTTCACACCCTGCCTTAAAACTTATTATCGATATTAATCAGAATAGCAATTGTTCATTTTGGTGGACACATAGGAATAACATAAAAATACTGAAATTATTGATACAATGTTTCTTGATTCTATTACAGAAGTTCCCCATAGGGGTCTATATAATGTTTACAGACCTTAAAATGATAAAGGCCTTCAAATAACCAATGTCTCCTCTTGTATTGGTTCGGAACCTTTCATTGTTGGTAATTACGATTTTGCTTTCTGAGCCCTTGTTTTACGCTGAAAACTTTAAATGTTTTTATGGAAATGGTGAGATTTAAAGAATCTCAGTAATAACATAAAATCAAACATATACGATGTGGAAATAAATATGCCATGCACCATGCTATGTAAATGCTAACTCATATTGTGCACACAACGTCCAAGGCCAAACGACTATTTGTAACCCCGACTTAACTCATATCCATGGTTAAATGACTATTTAGACCTTGGCTTATTCGCATGTACTATCACTAGATTCCATATCACACTAGGCTAATATGCGTGTCTAAGACACTATGCTCATGTTACAGAAGATGGCATACACAAACATACAATAATCAAATAGTGCATGAAATAAAGAGTTACTACCTGGACGGCTTTCCTGAGGGGTAACCTCCACGCTCGAGTAGGTCTTAGATCCCAGACAGCCCATAGGTCCTATAATCAGAATTTATGATTGGCATATCATTACTTAGTCCAACACCTTTGCATAACATAAACTAAGTTATCTTTGACCTATTCTCATGTTTATGCTTTGTTTTGAACTTGTTGGGTGGCTATTGGAAGCCCAAACATATGCCTATGAGGTTGGAAAAGCTAAAATAATCAACATCATCTAGAAAAATATAGAGTACTAAAATAGGGGCTTGGTTGTGGCCAAGAAATCCTTTGGCCACAGCCAAGAGAGGTCATAAACATTTGGGCCATGGCCAAGCAATCCTCTAGCCAGGGCCAAGAAATCCTTTGTATCTTGGCTCAAATTCAAAAAATCATAACTAAAGCTACAAAACTCTAAATAGAGTGGTTCAAAGTCCTACTTGAAGAGCTTTAAGTCCTCTATACATGAAAAATATCAACGACTACCATCTACAGCTAAAAAAATACAGAATTCCATGAATCACCATACTGTTCTAGAATTCAATTCCAGTTTCAACCTTAAATTTTAACAGTTAATATCTCCAAATATACAGACCCAAATTGAGCATATTAAATATCAAATTAAGGCTTAGCATGTCTACTATTATCCTTAAAATTTTCATGGCCATTAGACAAGATTAGCTCATTGAAAAACTCATCACAAGAAGACTGCCTCCAGAAAAATGAGATCTAGCAGCACTACTATTTGAACTTCAGTCTTTAGGTTTTCAATTCAACCCTTCAAAATCATGATCACAACCTATTCCCACACAGTTTCACATTCTAAACACAATGGGAATGGCAAAATCATCAAAATCACAAATCTTCCAGTCTTCACACCTACATACTGAATAGACCAAATTTTGCCAAGATCACCAAAATAGAATTTTGACAACCTACTTGGTCCAATATCCTTATAAATAATCATCTAACCATAAACATATGAGTAAACCATTATTAACCCTTAAAAATACCCCTGGATTAATTTAAATAGTACCATACCCTCATGAAAACTCATTCAAACAACAAACTAATCAGTTCAAAAGGAACCCTACGGTTACCTTTATGCGTTTCCGCAATCGGTTTAGAGATCCGGTAGTACACCGACCGACAAGACGTCACCAACCCCCTCTAAATGAAAATTCAAAACTATAGAAATGTAGCTTAGGATGAGTAGAAGAAGGTTTGTGAAAGATATTTTGAGAGAAAACATCTATTCAGTAGAGTTTCGTAGATTGAACTCAATAATGGTTACTATTCATCTTTTCTCTTTCCTCTACCATTTTCCATGATTTTTTCTGATTTTTATTTGATTTTTAGGGAGTTGGCTGAAATATATGGCCAAGAGGGAGTCGTGAAAAGTTATGTCACATGTCAGATTCCTATGGTGCCATTTGTTTGGTGATCTAGTGATTCGGTGATATGTGTTACTTGCTTTAATAAAGTGGGTCCTGCATCTTTTCTTAGGCCTTTAGCTGTCCAATTTGTTAGGGAAAGTGAGGGTCTAATGGTTTTCCCTTGCTCCCAAGTTCAGTATTTGGGAAGGTTAGTCGGGTGACCGGATTAGACATCGGTGGATTTCCTTGACATTAAGTGCTAGGTGGCACCTCCTAAGAGTGCTAACACAAAAGCCACTTTATGAGTTATCTTGATGAAAGGACATGTGTCCTCCTCTTATTTTCCCAATACAAAAGTAGAATAAACTTTATCATGATGAGAGGACACTTGTCAATCTCTCATTTATCTAATACAAAAGTTGTGTTATCATTGGTTACTTTATTAAGGCTACTTTATCGGTGTCTACTCGAGTTTCACTTGAGACTTACTTGGGATTGCTTCATGTATACCAAGGCCCGCCAAATGATGCTAGGTTAGAGTATATGTGTGTGGGCCCCATATGGTACCACAAACCGGTGTCTACTATAAAAACGCAGGATACGCATGTCTACCCTAAAAATGCCATGTATACTCACATACTGGCATATTTTACTCGATTAACTGGTTCCATACCTCGTGACATGGTTGGGTAGCATCTTTCTACCAACCAAATGGCATAGTATATGTGTCCTGTGCACATTTGAACTAACATTTTGAATCATATTGTTTACAAATACCGAGCCTACTCCCTGGTTGGGGCCAAATCACATAATCCTGAGAGTCCTTCTATCTTTTATCATTCTTGGGACTCTTTCCAAATGAGGCTTAGTCTTTTATCTGACACAGACTTATCCTCAAGTTCCTAGGCCTAAAATCCAGGATGTTACAGAGAATTTTTAAGAACAAGGGCCAAGAGAGCAAGAGCTAGGGTTCAAGAAGCACAAATCAAGGTAAGATAATAAAATTCCATGTGTTCTTTCTTCCTAGTTCATGGAAAACCTCTTCTAACCTCTATTCATGATGAATATCATGTATAGCAAGCAAAAATTTTTCAAGACAAAAAGGAGGAGAGAGGGACGACTAGTAAGAGAAAGTTGAGAAATCAAGTGATAATCTCAAGAACCTTGATCCTCTTTGTTAATATGTTGTTGTGATGGTGGTTATTGTTGTTGTTAGCTTGATTTATGGTTGTTTTGATTGATTTTGTAAATTTGGGATGATGTAACGCTAAGTGGTTATGCTGCCCAAATTTCCATAAATCATGTTTAATAAATGTTTAACAAGTTAAATATGTGATTATGAGTGAAAAGGAAGGAGTTTAAAGGGTTAAATCAAGAAATCACATTTTCCCTTTGTCTTGAGCAAGTTTTGGGCAGCAGCAAAATTGAGGGAAGGATCTAGAATTTCATCAATTTGATTATTATGTTCTGTTTAGAAGGCAAATTGTGTAAGGAACATTTTAAGTGTAAAGTGTGGAAAGTATTAGAATGTAAAATGACAAAATAAGCCCTAAAACCCTAAATAGGGGCTGTAAAGGCAAAATTGTCTTTTGGTAGTAAATTTTGCAATTATGTGGTCAAAAAAATATTATACATGTAAAATTGTGTAGGCTTAGCTTGAGTCATAATGTAATATCCTAATTTTTGATTAAGGGCAAATCATGATTATTGAGGATAATTACGAATTAAATTTGAATTATTATGTGTTTTATTGCAAAATTAAGTAATATGTCATAATTAGTGGAAAATTGAAAGAATGGCCATAAGTTAGGGATTAATGGAGAAATTAATTACTAACTAAGAGAGAAATGAGAAATGTAATTAGAATGGTTAATGGAGGGATTAAGGTGATTAATTGGGAAATTACTTTATGTGAGCACATAGAAATTGACAAGTGTCAATGTGAGATGAAGTAAGAGAGTGTGTGAAAGTCAAATGGCATTGGAAAATGATATTTTCTCTCTCTTCTTCTCTTACTTTTGGTTGACAAGGAGGGAGTAGGATTATCATTGTTCCTTCATCTCTTTGCTCCATCTCTCTCGTTCTCTCTCTTCTCCCTTCTTTAGACACCATTGTTACAGAAAAAGGGAAAGGAAAAGCTTGAAAAAAGGTAAGCAAATGCCCTCCATTGCTCAAACTCACTTCATGAATGTTGTTCCTTGGAGTAAGAGCTTCATTTTGGTGTTTATAGTGTGCCCATTGGTGTTGGTTTATGCCTACACAAAATTTTGGGAAGTGGTGAATCAAGAAGTCTCTTTGGCAAAGTGAAAGAGGTAAGTGAGACCAATCTATCTATCTAAGTTTTATGCCAAATGATTGAGTTTGTAATTTCTAGAAATTCTAGCCTTGAATTCGAAAATGAGAGCCACTGTGTATTTGGTATGTTATTGACATGAAAATCATGTCTTGTGGGAAGTTTGGGATAGATAGAATTGATTGGTGATTGAAATAGTATGTTTGGAAGAGTTTGGAATTTTGATGTGTGTGTTGCCCAAAACCAAAGCATGATAATGGAGTAGGATTTTGGTCATTTTGAGGTTGTCATTACGTTCCTTGTGGAAAATTGTGTGGGAGAAGTGTCAAATGTGAACTTTTAACCATTGGGAACTTAGTTTTAAAAGTGACAAGTTTTGGTTAGTAAGAAACTCTGTTCTGGAAGTGATCTTGCATGGACGTTTTAGAATATCAAATGGTGTTGGAAAATTATGAAACTTTCTAGGGGTAAAGTTCAACTTTCAAGCTTCAAAATAGACATATATTTCATGCCATTCCGATTTATGAGCTAGGAGTTATGACTGCCCAAAGTTTGATTTTAAATCTAGGATCAATTCTGGAGCAGTATGGACATTTCTTAAATTCTGTATTTGTGTGTTGATTTTTGGTATTGGTCCATATTTTTCAAGTAAAGATGAATTAAATAGCTTTCATTAGGCTTTGGGATCACCTCATTTTGATTTTCTAGAATTATTTATGATTTTTAAAATTTCAGCTGTGAAACAGAATTTTCCTGGCCGCAGGCAAAAGATTCTTGGTTGCAGCCAAGAACCTTCGGATCACTGTCTGGCCGCAGCTAGAAAATTTTGGGCTGTAGCCAGAACACTTCTGGGCTGTTTTTGACCACAGCCAGAAAATTCTTGGCTACAGCCAGAATCTTTCTATGATGTTTTTGGCCGCAGCCAGAGATTTCTTGGCTACAGCCAACCCCCTTTTTGCAGCACCTTGTGATTTTGAAAAATGGTTTCCAACTCGGTGTTTCCCAATACTTTAGGGCTTTTATTAGAGCCATTTGTAACTACTTAAAGGACATAAATGATAACCAAATCTAAGTATTGTGAAGTCAATTGAGTATTAGAATAGAGAATAACTCTTCATCCCTAATTATAATTATAGGATACGATATTTGCCCTCCTCGGGAGAGACCTGAGACAAAGCACGCACGGAACGAACCAGGTAGTGACTTTTCTATCATATTGTGTATGATGTTTTGGTATGCAAAACTTATCATTAAACTTTATGAACTATGTGCCATGGTTCATTACGGCGTGAGCACTTCAGCGCGAGCCGTATAGGGAGTGACGCTGGTCATCTCTAGGTCGGCCGTTGAACTGCCATCGTAATCGACATGGATTTTTGTGTATCCGACCCATGGGGCGGTATTTGTGAATCCAACCATGAGCTGTGTGTTGATCTTGCCTGTATGGCTTGCGTTATGAAATGCTTTATATGAATCCCATCTGTGGTGAAATATATTGTGTGAATTGTTGTGGTGCAATGCAACATGAGTAATCGTAAGGGATGACATGTGTCATAGTAACCATTACCGTTGTAACTGCCGTTGTAGTTGCTTTGTGTAGATAATGATTTGATTTCATGCCTTATTTTTGTACATATTATGATTGATTTGACACTACAGGGATTCCTTAGAATCTCACTCTCCAAAAACTAAACATTTAGACAGGGCTGAAGGATCAAAAGGAAAACGGGTGACCAAGAGCGGGTAGAGCTCCGTGTTAGGAGTTTCTTTTTGGTTAATGCTTATCATTTAGGTATTTTTGGTTGAAACAATTGTATATATTGGATTTTGTGTAATTCCCCAAGTAAAGGGTATGAATTGTGGGCTTTGTGCCTTTGTGTAAACCCTTATTCAAGGAATGGAACCCGAGTGAGTCAGGAATTTACTTTGCACTCTGATATTTGTAAATGGAATCCACCTGTACAGGCCATTATTGTTTTGTATTGTGAATATGAGACCATAGTGAATAAGTTTTGAAAAGTTTTTGCAAATCCAATTTTTGGGCAAAAGATTACCTTAATAAGTCCTAATTTGAAATATGGTCTCTAATTCTAACTTAATTATGTGTTTAAGAACTTAATCTCAGCCTAAGGTGAGAAAGGGGTTACACATAATTTTTGGAAAAGAATTGTTAGACTGGGTACAAAGGGACTTGGACCGAGTCCTTCGGGGCATTTTTGTCATTTTTTCAGTTTTAAGCTATATATAACCAACAAATTAAGTTTGGAAGAGTCCATGAATGAGTAATAACTCATTTCTTTATAAATTTAGAATTTTAGGATTGGATAATTTACCCGTACTGGGATGAGGTTGGAGCTAGGAAAAGGGATTAAGGAAGTAACTCTATCTTTCATACATTATGTGAACTTGTATATGATTATGTATACCAACTTCTGTGATATGTATAATGCACTCTCTAACTGGGGTAGGAAAAGCACAAGTACCGCACGGGAGGGAAAAGTACAAGTACCCCAACATCCCCAAAAGGGGATCTCGTTATGAGATACAGTACCAAGAGGGCACGTCTGTGGTCCTGAGCCTAACCAAGGTATAGACAAGTAGGGGTTCTAATAGTAGTTGGCCCTGAATACATGTGCACATTTCAATGATTATGTCTTTTATAGTGTTATTATTCTCTTGCATTATATGATACTTGACATATTTATTTGTCACATTTTATATGACTGATTGCATTTTACTATTGAGATTCATTTGAATCTCACCCTTTCCAATATTTAGAAACATTACAGTAGAAGCTAGCGGCTCAAAGTGCAAAATAGTAAATACTGATGTATGAGGATACCGGTTCAAGCAAGGACTACTGTTGGTTACCCTTAGTTTTATTTTGTGAACTTTGAGGATTCGTAAATATTTTTCAAACCCTACAGGGATTGCTTGTATTGTAAACAAGTATGAATTATCAATATATTTGTACTATTTCTGTATGTCTGTGGAACTGTGCCTTTATCATCTGGCAAATATCATAATGTTAAGGGGTTGGATAGTCTCCCCCAAAACTATTAGCGCTATCTTAGTTAGGGAAGAGGAAGGCAAGAAATGTCATGTCTACTACATGAGTAAAGCCCTCCTCGATGCTGAAACCATGTATTCTTTACTTGGAAAATTGGCTTTATCTCTTGTGTCCATGTCTAAGAAATTACAACTTTATTTTCAGTGCCTCTGAATCAAAGTAGTAACTGCCTACATACTCAAAAATGTATTGCATAAACCAGATTAGTTAGGAATGTTAGTTAAATGGGTGATAGAGTTGAGTGAATTTAACATGACTTACTATATACCGCAATAAAATCCCAAGTTTTAGAAGACTCGTAGCTAACTTTAGTCTAAAAATGAAAGTATACGCAGAAAAAGAGTTACTTTATGTAAGTAATTAGGACCAAAGCAAGAAATCGACACTGTATGTTGATAGTACATCTAACTAAAAGGTATAGGATTAGGTATAGTGCTCATATCTCCAAATAATGATATCATACAACAATCTGTATGTTGTGGTTTCAAAGATAATGGCAATGAAGCATAATACAAGGCATTGATCTTAGGTTTGCAGCTTGCCAAAGAGATCGGACCTAACCGGTTGGAAGTCAAGTGTGACTCGTAGCTAGTCTCCAAGCAACTAGATAGCTCAGACTAGATGAAAGACCTGTGCATACAAGCCTTCCTTAGGCTGGTAACCTCACTAGCCACAAACTTCCATGAGTTCCAGATAACCCAAGTAGGTAGAGAAGATAACCGAGATACTAACACACTAGCTAATCTAGGGTCTTCCATACAAACTAACCAGACAATGTCGGTACTGATAGTTCATCTGCATTCCCGGCAATCCACCCAACCTTAGGTATAGTCCAATAAAATAACCTTGCATGTGACTAGAGATCCCCTGTCTTGCATTTTATGCAGGATAACATCTTCTTAGAGGATAAAAATGAAACATGTAGGATAAAAGTTAGATCCGCCTACTTTGGTTTTCTAGCCAATAGACTCTACAAGAGATCATTCGTAGGTCTACACATGAGGTGTATTGGACTACAAGAAGGCATTTACATACTAAAAGAAATTCTTGAAGGTGAATATGGAGACCATACAAGGAGTAGAAGCTTCATATACAAAATGCTCAAATCAGGGTATTATTGGCCCACCTTGCAAAAAGATGTTCTTACTTTAGTTAAAAAGTGTGATAGATGTCAGAGGTTTGAAAACCTGATACAACAACCATAAAAAATGCTACATACCATGGCCCTTGCATGGCTATTCATGAGTAGGGAATGGACATAGTTGGGAATTATCCATAGCTAACGAACCATGTTTGGCTTGCCAGGCCTACATACTAGGCATAGTATCATGACTAATAATGCAATTAACTAGTTTTAAGTACTTTACCCCATGTCTCTTAAGATCGGAACACCCAAGTTAAAGAGTACCCATGATGGAACACAAACCAAACCACAAAGATGTAACGTGCATACTTACCAACTAAGTTCAAATACTTGGTAAGAATCATACTATAACTATGCATTAGCATACCATACATTTTGAAAAACAAATGTAATATGGTTAATAAGTGATGTTTAAACTAAGACTGACCATCCCACGTGGCCAGCCTTACCAATCCATAAGAAAACATAAATGCCAAAAGAAATAAAGCTCACAGGCATATAAACACTATAACGAGCCATATGTGGCTAAGACAACACCTAACCTGGGCCCTTGACAACATAAAAAATGGGGGAGAGGATCTAGCATGATCCCATCTTTCCTTGTTGTTTCCCATACTAGCCACGACGTAATCAATATTACCAGCTTTAGGAGCATCCTAACTAGGACCATCTTTGGCCACAGTAGAGGAGTCGGCCTCTTCAACCCCCATAGGGCCATTACCTTTAAGCTTAGTGTCAAATATAGTTTCCTACTCCACGATGGTGACATCAGGTTCCTAGGCAGCAACCTTTCCTTCCTTGAATTCTTTCATAAGTTTAGCGCGGGTCTTAAAGTAAGCTTCTGTTCTAATATCCTTCAGTTGTAGCTTTACAGCTTTATTCTCTATATCTAGCTCTGACTGCTTTAGCTTGACCTCGATAAGATAAGATCATTCAAGAGGTGCTCTACGTCCACTTCCTACTATTAGTACAAGTGTTTCACCTAAGAATGGGGTGAATTGGGTGATAATAAAAATTTAATCCAAAATAACAATTAGCAAGAATCAAATAAAATAAAAATGAAGTTAAAAGATGGATAAATATCACAGAAGTGTACACCAATGATTTACACTAGTTCGATCACAACTTAACTAAACTATATCCAGTCCTTAGATTACCTTTAAGCTTTTCACTATACCTTCTAACATTCAGTGGGTTCTTGGCAGCTCAGCACACTACAAGTTCCTTCTCCAAACACTTTCTCCCCCTTGAACAATGTAAACAAATACCCTACTTAAGGTTCCATAACAAGTTATCTCAATAAGAAGTATTGAGTATTTGAAGTAACTTTCTCTAAGAGTGAATGAATAATTATTGAACTACAAGATACAAATATAATGATTAAATAAACATAGCACTAATAGTAGACTTAAATGTTTCACAGTTCAGTGTTTACTCTGCTTTGAATGCTTTCAATTCTATAGATGGAGTGTATTTAATGACCATTGTGAACATTCCATTTGTCTGGTACAGTGCTAATACTTCTCTGGACATTCTTTGTGTTGTAGGAATATAGCCATTGGAGTAGAGAGAATGTATTAGTTGAAGTTCTATTTGCATTTAATGCTTCTAGCACAAAATTTTCTTTTTCTAATATTCAAATCTTTTGATGTTGAAAAACTCTGAAACTTGCTTAAGAAAGATGTTGACCTTGCAAATGATCAATAATATGTAAGCTTAAAGACTTTAACTGAGTTGTCCTTGATTTCCAAATCTGATGAATCATGCTCTATTTTTTTGGATATCAAGTTATACAAATATGATCATTTGTAATTGAATAAAATGTCTCTTTTTCTGTTATATCTTATTTGAATGCTCTTATCTCTATTCGAATAACATTCAAGTTATTTGTAATAAGTAGATCTGAACAAACTGATCCTTATTTGAAGAAACTGTTTTGAAAATCAGGTGGAATTATTTGATCAAAAAAAGTTGTTATTCGAATACACTTTTATATTAGTGTGTATTCAAATACAATCCTTCCTATTCGAATATGCTTTTAGAAAATTAAATTGTCATGAGTTCATTCTAATACAATATTTAGTTATTTGAATAAGCTTTCTAAGAAACCTTATTCGAATACCATAGCGTCTATTCAAATAAGCTTTTGAAATTGAATGTTGAAATAGATGAGTTTTTTTTATTCAAATACTACTCTCTTTATTCGAGTAAGCCTGACCTTTATCTTTAAAACTATCTCAGGTTTATTCAAATAGTTAACTTATTATTTGACTAATATTTTATAAACAAACTTGAAAAGTGAAGCTATTATTTGAATAATAATTTTACTATTCAAATAAGTTTTGTCATATATCAATTAGAAGAATAGTCATGGCTTACCACTATTTGAATAGAGTTATGTGTATTCTGTTAGTGCAAGCGTTTCACCCAAGAGGGGGTGAATTGGGTGATACAAGAAATTTTGTTGCGTATAAGAAAATTAACTGAATATTTAAAGTAGTTGAGAGCAAAGAGAAATATCACTAAAGTGTACACCGGGATTTATACTGGTTCAGCCACAACCACTTTGACCTACATCCAGTCCTCAGAGCGTCTTTGAGAGTTTCACTATATTCTCCAAGATTCAGTGGGTTCTTGGAACCTCAGTACATAGTAAGTTCCTTTACCTGGAGACTCACTCCACCTTACATGTTGTAATCAAATCCCCAACTCAAGGTTCCAGAACCTTAAGTTGTCTCAATAACAAATATTGAGTTTGTAATGGAAAAACTCTCTCACAGAGAAAATATATAATCATTGAACTATAATGAATGAGTATAAGAAAATAAAGCACTAAGAGTGTGTTGATTAGTGTATTCTCAGTTCTTGCGTCTTGTTCTTTGAATGCTCCATATATATAGATAATTTGTAGTAAACTATCTGTTTACGGTAGGTAGCGGTAGGTGAGATCTCAGACACTTTATTTGACTTTGCTCTTCCTGCATGAGCTCTTCATTGTTTCTCTATAAATGTACTTAGGATACTAATGCAATGAAGAGTTAATCATAAAGAAAACAATTTAATAAACATTCAATTAAAAACATGATTTCTGGATTGCCTTACTCGAGTGGCTACTCGAGTGATCATGTCTGTTACTCGAGTGGTCCCTTTAGTAAACCTATCAAAAATATGGCAGTGGATAATTCAATATTTTTCATAATATATTACTCGGGTAAGACATGGAGTGAGATAGTTCACAAACCTTGGAAATACCTGGCTACTCTAGTGGCCATGTCTTTCCTTCACAAGTTACTCAGGTGCTGACTCTGGTAATCTTATTACTGAGTGGCCATGTGTTTTCTTCAGAAGTTACTCAAGTGATCCCTCTAGTAGATTTCAAATAAGTTTGCTGATTACTCGATTATTCCCTCGAGTAATGTCATTCAAATCTTGGTCGAGAGTTTACTTACCTGGTTACTCGGTGATCCCTAGAGTAATGGATCAAATAACTCCACAGATTACTAGAGTGCTCCCTTGAGTTATGCCTTTACCTCACATGGTTATGTTAGATCTCATGTTTTGATGATAACAAAAGAATAGTATGAAAAAGAATTGATTAATAAATAAGTTTGAACAAAGTAATAACAGGGATAAACATCACTTGAGGTAAGCATTGGAGTAATGAAGAAAGGCCAAGAGAAAATGCTGAGAAACTTGATCAGAAGCAAGTTTTCTAAGGCATTACTCGAGTATGTACTCGAGTAATGAGACAAAACTTGAAGTAACCAGAAGCACCTTCCAGTAACCTACAACCGTTACTCGAGTAGGTACTCGAGTAATAGTGTAAGTATTTTCAAGTTGCTCTCGGCCTGCCAATGTTACTTGAGTAGTTACTCGAGTAACCAGGTAAATACTTGGAGTTGCTCTCGGCCTGCCAATGTTACTCGAGTAGCTACTCGAGTAACCATGTAAAAGTTTTCCAGTTGCTCTCAGCCTGCCAATGATACTCGAGTAAGTACTCGAGTAACTATGTTTCTGAAAATGTGTTGCTCTCGGCACTTTGTACCACTGCCAATGTTACTCGATTAGGTGCTCGAGTAACTCACTGAGGTAAGTAAAAACTTGAAGGTAGAACCCGAATAACTTGATCTAATATTATCTCTTCTTCCTCGAGTCATTACTCTACTATGCAAGTATTTAATGTTCTATTTTAAGTGGATTACTCCAGTATGTACCCGAGTATGCAGTGTTATGTTTGAAGGAAAACCTCAAGTCATTACCCGAGTAATTTATGTACAAAAAGAAAGTTTACTCGAGTAACAAGGTAATCAGACTTGAAGTGCTCTCGGCCTTGAAATCCTGCCAACATTACTGGAGTAGAGCATCGAGTAATCAAAAGTTTATTTGAAGGTTTGCTCGAGTTGGTACCCGAGTAACCTATGAAGTTGTGAATGCATTACTCGAGTAGGTACTCGAGTAAACATGAATTTTCAAAGATAAACAATGAAGAGATCTTACCAAATAAGGAAAGTCAAAAGCAACGCTCAAATGTCACCGACCGTCACCTACCGCAAACGTATGTTTTTCAAAAACTGGAAAAGTCAATAGTCGCTGCGCACGCTCCAACGGACATGAAGAAATATTTTCCAGCAATCATTACCAACGTATCTATATATATGGGAACATCTAAACAGAGAGGAGAACAAGAACACACTCACGAACGTATCATCAAGTTCATTACTCTGTTTTACATTATACTTGTAATTCTATGCTTCAGTGATTCTTATTCACTCTGTGAGAGAGATATTTCATTCAAACTCAATATTTGTTATTGTGGTAACTTAAGGTTGTGGAACCTTGAGTTGAGATTGGATTACAACTTGTAAGGGGGAGTGAGTGTCCAGGTGTAGGAAATTGCTTGTACTGAGGTGCCAAGAACCCACTGAATCTTGGAGGTTATAGTGAAACTCTCAGAGAAGCTCTGAGGACTGGACGTAGGTCAAAGTGGTTGTGGCCGAACTAGTATAACTCCCGGTATACACTTCGGTGATATTTCTCCTTACTCTTTCCTGTTTTAATTTCAACGTCAAATTTTATATTTGCAACGAAATTTTTAAGATCACCCAATTCACCCCCCCTCTTGGGTGAAACGCTTGCTCTAACATTTGGTATCAGAGAGTAGGTCTTCTTGTGAAGGTATAACAACCTAAGAAGGATCCAATGGCAAGCATGGGTGAAGGAATTCTTCCCGACGGTGCATCCATCACTAGACCTCCAGGATTCAGTGGCGAACACTTTTCTTTTTGGAAAGCAAAGTTCAGAGTATTCGTAATGGCTACTGAATATGGGCTATGGGATGTGATTGAGAGTGGAAACCATCAACCTACAAAGACTGTAGATTCTCAGAAAATTCCCAAGATGCCAGCGGAATATGATGAGAATGACAAGAAACTTATCACTCTCAACAGCAAGACAATTCTGATGCTATAAAGTGCCTTGAGTCAAAGTGACTATTTCAGAATTTGCATACTTCCAGCAGCAAAGGAAATGTGGGAAGTTTTGGAAATAGCTCATGAAGGAACTTCGGGAATAAAGGAGAATCGGATCAACACCTTGGTCACTGAATTCGATTTACTTTGAATGAAATTAGGTGAATGAATATCTGAATTTAAAATTAGATATACTCATCTTGTTAATCAACTTGCAGCTCTTGGGAAAGTCTATGATCAGCATACCCAAGTACGAAAGATTCTAAATATTCTTTCTAAAGAATGGGAGGCCAAAGTCACTGCGAGAGAAGAAGCAAAAGGAGAATCAATGAGATCAGTTGCTTCTCTATTTGGAAGTCTTTCTGAATATGAAAGCAAACTAAAGTTCAAACGAGAACTAGATGACATTGGTGACAAGAAAAAGAAAGGTCTTGCACTAAAAGTAAAAGAAGAGAATCAAGATGAGGATGAGGAGTTTGGCGATGATGAAATGGGCCTAATCATAAAATGATTCAGAAAGTTCTACAAGAAAGGACAAGGATTCAAACACTTTCAAAAAGGTGGAACTAGCAGTAAAGATCATATCATTTGCTACGAATGTGGAAAACCAGGACATATCAAATCAGAATGTCCAGAACTGAATCAAAAGAGCAAAGAAAAGAGAAAAGGTAAATTCTTCAACAAAAAGAATGCCTTTGTATCTGCTATATGGGGTGATAGCTCCTCTGACAAAGAAAGTGATGAGGAAGAAGTAGCTAATATATGTCTCGTCGCTCAAACAGAAGAGGAGGTAAATGATTCTGAACCTACCTATGATGAATTACTTTCTGAATATAATGCTTTACATTCTGAATTCATCAAAGTAGTTAAAGAATTGATTGTTTTCAAAAAGAAAAACAGAGCTCTTGAAACTGAACTTAAGGAAAAGAATTGTGAAAATTGTTCATCTTTGAAAAAGAAAAACATCGATCTCACAAAAACTCTTGAAAAATTTACACAAGGAGGTGAGATGCTAAATGTTATTTTAAAAGCTCAACGATTTGTAAATGACCGATCTGAAATTGGATATGATCCAAAGTCAGATAAAAGGAAAGGTAGAAAGAAAGCAGGAGGTAAGTCATATTTGAATTATTTCCAGCATTCTGTGCATACATCAAATCCTTTTGCATTTTGTAATTATTGTAATAGAAATGGTCATTATACATCTTCATGCATTCATAAGAAGAAAGGGACAATAGGAACCTACAAATGGGTACCTAAAGGCTCACATGTTCAGAAAATTATTTGTACTAACCCAACATGACCCAAAAAGATGTTGGTAACTAAGACCTAGTCATTTGATTGTAGGTATGTCTCAAAGCATCCAAAAATAGCAAGTGGTACATAGATAGTGGGTGCTCTAGACATATGACCGGAGATTTTGAAAGTTTTTTCACATTGCAACCTAAGGAAGGTGGAAAGGTAAAATTTAGAAGAAATCAATCCGGAAAGATAGCAGGAATTGGTGAAATCAAAAATGACAAAGGAATACAAGTCAAAGATGTATATTATGTTGAAGGCTTGTGTCATAATTTGCTAAGCGTAAGTCAAAGTGCAGATAAAGACAACTGGGTAATATTTGACTCAGAAGAATGCTTAATTATCAACAAGAATGATTTACAACTTGAAAAGAAGAATATCAAGGCTAAGCTCAGAGCAAAAAGGGAAGGTAACTGCTATACTCTAGATATTAGTAGAAATGAGTCTGAAAACTGTTTTCTGAGTAATACTGATGAAAGTTGGTTATGGCATAAGAGATTGGCTTATGTTAATATACATCAATTAGGCAAACTACTCAAAAAGGATTTAGTTCTTGGATTACCCAAAGTAACTTTCAAAAATGACTTGATTTGTGACGCATGTCAAAAGGGTAAACAAACTAAATCATCTTTCAAATTGAAAAATGAGATTTCAACAAATAGACCACTACAATTATTACATATGGATTTATTTTTCCCAGCAAGATTAAAGAGTCTTGGTGGAAACTTATATTCATTGGTTATTGTTGATGATTTCTCTAGATTTACATGGGTTATTTTTCTATCTTCAAAAGATGAAACCTTTGAAGAATTTATTTTTTTTGCCAAGAAAGTGCAAAATGAGAAAGGTATTTCCATTACAGGTATTAGGATTGATCATGGTGGAGAATTTGAAAATCAAGCCTTTGAAGAATATTGTGATACTAATGGCATTGATCACTATTTTTCTGCTCCAAGAACACCTCAACAAAACGGGGTTGTGGAACGCAAGAATAGAGTGCTCACTGAAATGGCTAGAGCAATGTTGAATGAAAAGAATGTGTCTCATGTGTTCTGGGTTGATGTTATGAGTACAGTATGCTATATTTCAAATAGGGCCTATATCAAAACAAAACTTGGAAAGACACCTTATGAGTTATACAAAGGAAGGAAGCCAAACATTGCTCATCTACACATCTTCAGTTGTAAGTGTTTCATTCATAATAATGGTAAAGATAACTTAGGAAAATTTGATTCTAAAATAGATAAAGGAATTTTCCTAGGATATTCTAACCGAAGTAAAGCATATAGAGTTTACAATAAAAGAACATGTATTATTGAAGAATCAATTCATATTGTATTTGATGAATTTGAATCCTCTGACAAAACAATTGATGAAGAACAGGAAGTTGTTTTAAATCAAGAGAATGGTCAATCTTTTTCTAAATCTCTTATTCCAGAGGTTGATGAAACTAAGGAAGAAGAGCAATCCCTAGGTCAACCTAGAGCTTGGAAATACAATAAAAGTCATCCCTTAGATCAAGTCATAGGAGATGTGAATGAAGGGATCAAAACTAGAAATAGAATTTTCAATGAAGTAAGTTTTTATGCATTCATTTCTGAGATTGAACCTTCTAACATTGATGAAGCCCTGTCAGACAATGATTGGGTTATAGCAATGCAAGAAGAACGAAATCAATTTGAAAGAAATGAAGTTTGGGATTTGGTGTCCCGACCCAAAGATCATCCGATCATTGGTACTAAATGGGTATTCAAAAACAAACTCGATGAATCCGCAATTATTGTTAGAAACAAAGCAAGATTGGTGGCCAAAGGCTATAATCAGGAAGAAGGGATTGATTATGAGGAAACGTATGCTCCAGTGGCTAGATTAGAAGCTATACGTGTACTCTTAGCCTTTGCATGCATCAAAGGATTCAAAATCTATCAAATGGATGTAAAGAGTGCTTTTCTAAATGGTTACATCATGGAAGAAGTGTAAGTAGAACAACCTCCAGGTTTTGAGGATGTTACTAAACCTGATCATGTTTTCAAACTTAAAAAGGCTTTATATGGTTTAAAGCAAGCTCCTAGAGCATGGTATGAAAGGCTCAGTAAGTTTCTTATTGATCAAGGTTTTGTACGGGGAAAAGTTGATACAACACTCTTTATAAAACGAAAACACAATGATATTTTAATTGTTCAAATATATGTTGATGACATTGTTTTTGGTGCTACTAATGAATCTCTGTGTAAGGAATTTTCTGAGATAATGCAGGGAGAATTTGAGATGTCAATGATTGGAGAATTGAATTTCTTTCTTGGTTTGCAAATCAAACAAAGAAAGAATGGAATCTTCATATCTCAAACAAAGTATTTAAAAGATCTATTGAAGAAGTATGGAATGGATGAAGCAAATGGCACGGACACGCCTATGAGCTCAACTACGTTGCTTGATGCTGATGTCAAAGGAAAGGACTACAACATCATAAAGTATAGAGGAATGATTGGATCATTACTCTATCTCACGGCAAGTAGACCAGACATCCAATTTAGTGTTGGTATATGTGCAAGATATCAATCGGCACCAAAAGAATCTCATGCTGAAACGGTCAAACGAATCTTTAGATACCTTCCTGACACACCCGAATTGGGTCTGTGGTATCCCAAAGGAAGAAGTGAATATCTTGTTGCATATTCAGATTCAGATCAAGGAGGATACAAAACAGACAGAAAGAGCACCAGTGGATAAGGACAATTTCTTGGAGGATCTCTTGTATCATGGTTCAGCAAGAAACAAAATACAGTGTCTCTTTCGTCAACAGAAGTCGAATATGTTGCAGTCTCAAGTTGTTGTGCACAAGTAATATGGTTAAAACAACAACTACAAGATCTTGGTATTTATCTCAAAGAAATACCAATCTATTGTGATAATACTAGTACGATAAGCTTGGCAAAGAATCCAGTTCAACACTCTAGAACCAAGCATATCGATGTCAGACATCACTTCATCAGAGATCATGTTCAAAAGAAAGATGTGAAAGTGATATTTATTCCTACTCATCTTCAATTAGCTGATATTTTCACAAAACCCCTTGCAAAAGATCAATTTCTATACATTAGAAGAGAATTAGGAATGGTAAATCCCAATGAGTTGTAAGTTATTTCAGTCTCTCATAATATTAGATGAAGTCATTTGTTAAAGTTTTGATGATTACTAACTTAAGCATCGGAGTATATAGAAATTTGTTTTGCAGGAAGGTTGAAACTCTATTTTGAGAAACAAAAATAGAGGTGATCAGAGGATACCTTTACTGGAGTACCAACTTGAAGTAATGTGTGACAGAGAAGCATTACCCGAGGAACAACTTGAAGTAAAGAAGCACTTTACTCGAGTAATGGACTTCAAAACTGGAAGTAACGAATCAAGTTACTTGGATTTCAAATCTAACGGTTCAGTTACAAAGAAATGAAGAGTCAGAAGTTGAAAACACAGGTTACCCGAGGCGAGGCTCGAGTAAACTTGAAGCTTACTTGAGTAAGGCCTCGAGTAACTGCAAGTCCAGATTTTCAAAATTGATGAAAAATGACTCAAATCTGCTCAGAATGGGTTATAAATGATCGAGGGAACATCCATGGATAATTACAATATTATTCATGCCAGGTACGCAATTTAAATAAATTATTTTGGAATTTTTCTGTATGAACACCCGAGGAAGACCTCGAGTAAACTTGAAGGTTACTCGAGTAAGGCCTCGAGTAACGTCGGGATCTAGGTCTTTATCTGTTGCAAACTCGGTCATTTCCATAAAATCTCCTCGAGTAAATCACTATTCTCTCTCACAAAAACTTTTCACAAGTGATTCCTTGCTTCATTACCGTCAAAACCCAACAAATTTCATTCCTAGAAACTTCCTATTTTACTCAGATTCTCAGTGCCCTAACTCGCGTCAGTGTCTCTGTTTCTCTGAGATTTTCACTTTTCTATGTTTCAAGATGGTTAGAACCAAGAATCTCAACTTCACAGATTCCTCTGACTCACAACAAAACCCTGATCCTCTTTTTTCTCCTCCCAAAAAGAGAAGAAAACTTACCCCGAGATCAAAAGCCAAAATTCATACTCAACCTCAATCTCAACCGAAACCCAAAGGAGTGGTGATCAAAGAGCCTATTGTAACAAGGGCTCATTCCAAAAAGAGTACCTCTACCGAGAAAGGCAAGAGTGCCAAATCTCCCTCACCTCCTCATTCTGATTCCTCTACCCCCTTTTTCACTCCAAAGCCTATAAAAAAGCCCAAGTATGACAACAATGTGGCTAAGGCTATGGCAAGCATTATAGATCAGATGGAGAAGGGACAACCTTCCAAGAAATCCAAATTGCTAGAAGAAGAGATCACCAACCCTCCAAAAGGGTTCAATGTCAACAAGTTAGTGGAGTCTCCGAAGTACCTGTCTCAGTTCTCCAGAAGGAAAGTGTGTAAGACACACTATGTTGATCTTAAGTTACTTCAGGAGGTATTGAAGCATGACCTAAGTCCTTATTTAGATCCCTTTATGCCTTGGCTTTTGATTAGATTACCATTCTGTACTAAAGTGATCACACACTTTTACTATAATCTAGAGATTATAGATGAGCCAAACAGAACCTCAGCTGAGGAAGAAATGACCACCACAGTAAGAGGCCAAAAGATTCTCATATCACCCTCTAGGATTAACTTGTGGTTAGGGATAGAGAATCCCCCGGATGATATTTACTCCCAACTTGAACCAAACCAAATCTTTTCTATCCTTAAACCTGGTGAGTTAGTTGGCCCTCTAAATTTCAAACCCAGTGATATGTGTGATCATCACAGGGTTCTATGGTACATCTACTCTAGGTCCCTAGTAAACAAAGCCAACAATTATACCCATTTCTCTGATAGGGACTTTAGGTGGTTTGCTTCACTTCTCCTAAAGGAACAGAAGGATTTGGGAGAGTATATCTTCTCTGAAATGAAGAGATACAGAGTGGATGGGAAGGCTACAACACCAATGTCATATCCTCAAATTGTATCACTTATATTGAAAGAGAATAAGATATGGTATTTGGATAGTAAGGAGCCTATTGAGAGGATGACTCCAGTTGGGAGAAATCAAATTGGGAAGTTAAATATAGACATCCCTCTCAAAGGTCCTCTGGAGTCTGGGTCAAAGAAGAAGAAGAAGACTACTGAGACAGAGGCTAACAAGATGGATGACACACAGTCATCGGCTCCAGCTGCCACCACTTCATCACCTTCCTTTCTCAATGCCACTCTCCAGCACTTCATGGAAAACATGCTCAGAGGATTCCATGTGGATATCGCCAACACGAACGCTGAATTGATTACCAACACGAACTTCAAGATGGCGGAGTTGGTTGAGAAAATAGACAAGAGGCATGAGGAGTTGGTTGAGAATATTAACAAGAGGCATGAGGAGTTGCTAGCAGAGCAACGTGCCCAGAGCGAGACTCTGAGACTAATTCTGGCGTGACTAGAGTCAACGGGTCCCGGACCTTCAGTCGGTCCATCTTCTTCTGCACCACCACCACCTCCAGTGAACCCTCCTTCTGACACTCCTTTCACTGAGGATGAACCATCTACTCCTCTGGTATCTAGTCCACCTGAGACACAAGCCAAAGACATTCTATATACAGTGGACAACCCAGATACCAATGAAACCATACATATCGTCATTGATGATTCACCTCCTAAACCTCAGCCTGAACTCGCTCCTAAACCTATTCCCTCTCCTACCTACACTGAGGAAATATCTCCCTCCTCCTCCTCTGAACATCATACTCCAGAGGTTGAGACCACTCCTGAGGTTCAGACCACTCCAGAAGGTGAAACCTCTACTATGGTTGTCTTCCAACCTTCTTCTATTCCTCCCAGCGATGACATCCTTATCCTTCCAGTCCATCTGCCTGACCCAGTCCCCTCTAGCTCCTTTGATTCTTCTGGTTCAGATGATTCTATGGTTCTTCCAGTGACACCCATTTCCATGGTCAAGCCTCCTAGCCCTCCACTTGATTGATGAAGACAAAAAGGGGGAGAAGAGCTTGAGTGTGATTTTGTGGAAGTGTCTGTGTTTATTTTGGCTATTTGGGTGTATATGGGATTTAGGGAGTCTTTTGGAACTTGTTAAACTTGTTAAACTTTTATCTTGTTTTGTTAAGTTTTATCTTGTTATCTTGTAAGATACAATTTTTAAGTTTAATGCAAGTTTATTTGAGTTATGATTTCATTTCAAGTCCATTTAAGCTTTAAATTATGATACATTGTTGGATTAATGAAGTTTATTATGTATGCAAGGTGAATATGTTATAATCTCAATATTTTTTCAAATATAAAACAAAATTTTTCAAATTTTACAATAGAATTCAAAGATGTGTTTATTTGAAAACTTGCTTTCAAAATTTTGTTCAAAATCACCAAGTTTTGTCATCATCAAAAAAGGGGAGAATGTTAGATCTCATGTTTTGATGATAACAAAAGAATGGTATGAAAAAGAATTGATTAATAAATAAGTTTGAACAAAGTAATAACAGGGATAAACATCACTTGAGGTAAGCATTGGAGTAATGAAGAAAGGCCAAGAGAAAATGCTGAGAAACTTGATCAGAAGCAAGTTTTCTAAGGCATTACTCGAGTACGTACTCAAGTAATGAGACAAAACTTGAAGTAACCAGAAGCACCTTCCAGTAACCTACAACCGTTACTCGAGTAGGTACTCGAGTAATAGTGTAAGTATTTTCAAGTTGCTCTAAACCTGCCAATGTTACTTGAGTAGTTACTAGAGTAACCAGGTAAATACTTGGAGTTGCTCTTAGCCTACCAATGTTACTCAAGTAGCTACTCGAGTAACCATGTAAAAGTTTTCCAGTTGCTCTCGGCCTACCAATGATACTCTAGTAAGTACTCGAGTAACTCTGTTTCTGAAAATGTGTTGCTCTCGGCACTTTGTACCACTGCCAATATTACTCGAGTAACTCACTGAGGTAAGTAAAAACTTGAAGGTAGTACCCGAATAACTTGATCTAATATTATCTCTTCTTCCTCGAGTCATTACTCTACTATGCAAGTATTTAATGTTCTATTTTAAGTGGATTACTCGAGTATGTACCCGAGTATGCAGTGTTATGTTTGAAGGAAAACCTCAAGTCATTACTCGAGTAATTTATGTACAAAAAGAAAGTTTACTCGAGTAGGTACTCGAGTAACAAGGTAATTAGACTTGAAGTGCTCTCGGCCTTGAAATCCTGCCAACATTACTGGAGTAGAGCATCGAGTAATCAAAAGTTTATTTGAAGGTTTGCTCGAGTTGGTACCCGAGTAACCTATGAAGTTGTGAATGCATTACTCGGTAGGTACCCGAGTAAACATGAATTTTCAAATATAAACAACGATGAGATCTTACCAAATAAGGAAAGTCAAAAGCAACGCTCAAATGTCACCGACCGTTACCTACCGCAAACGTATGTTTTTCAAAAACTGGAAAAGTCAATAGTCACTGCGCACCTTCAACGGACATGAAGAAATATTTTCCAGCAATCATTACCAATGTATCTATATATATGGGAACATCTAAACAGAGAGGATAACAAGAACACACTCACGAACGTATCATCAAGTTCATTACTCTGTTTTACATTATACTTGTAATTCTATGCTTCAGTGATTCTTATTCACTCTATGAGAGAGATATTTCATTCAAACTCAATATTTGTTATTGAGGTAACTTAAGGTTGTGGAACCTTGAGTTGGGATTGGATTACAACTTGTAAGGGGGAGCGAGTGTCCAGGTGTAGGAACTTGCTTGTACTGAGGTGCCAAGAACCCACTGAATCTTGTAAGTTATAGTGAAACTCTCAGAGAAGCTCTGAGGACTGGACGTAGGTCAAAGTGGTTATGGCCGAACCAGTATAACTCCCGGTGTACACTTCGGTGATATTTCTCCTTACTCTTTCCTGTTTTAATTTCAACGTCAAATTTTATATTTGCAACGAAATTTTTAAGATCACCCAATTCACCCCCCTCTTGGGTGAAACGCTTGCTCTAACAGGTTACTCCAGTGGTTGCTCAAGTAAATTGTTGCTTTTCTTGGCTGAGAGCTTACTGGAAGATTGTTTACCTGATTACTCGAGTGGCTACTCGAGTAATACATTTTTAAATCATGTTACTCGAGTGGCTACTCGAGTAATGGTCTATATAACTTTGCTGATTACTCGAGTGGTCCCTCGAGTAACTTCTTCCAAATTTTGGCAGTGCTTCTCTGGATGAAATTTTTTTTATTACTCGAGTAACAGCTTCACTTACTAGAGTAGTCACTCAAGTAAGCCTTCACAGAATTTGTTGATTACTTCAAGTAATGTTTTGCCACTTTGTTCAAATTCATTTGTTTATCATTGATCCAATCTTTGTTATCATCAAAACATATGGGATCTAACATTCTCCCCCTTTTTGATGATGACAAAACTTGATGATGTTGAACAAAGTTTTTGAAATTGAGTTTTCAAACATATGCTTCTCAAATACTTTTCATATGAAATCTTTTGTTCAATTTAAACTTGAAAACTCTTTTGAAATAGCTTGTTAAAGATCTTTTCAAAGTTGTTGTTCTTATTTATTTGTTCACCTTGTATCCACACTCGAAAACTCATTAGTCCCACAAAGCAATATAACTTTAATGAAATTTAACTTTAATAGCATAAAGAAACAAATTGCATAAGGAAGAATTCATTACATAGTAAAATTTAGAATTCAAAGTTGAAAAACTTAAAAGAGCCCAAAAGCCCGTACACCTAAATCCCAATTCATCAACTTAGCTATTCATCACAAAACCACTTAGGATCTTCTCCCCCTTTTTGTCTTCATCACAAAGGTGGAATCAATCATGAGGAGGAGTTGGTGGCTTAGCTGCTGAGATAGGAGTGACAGGAAATACCAATGATTCATCAAACCATCTGAACTTGAAGGATCTAGAGATGATGGTTCAGGGTCAGGAAGGTTCACTGGCGGTTTCTGAAGGTCCTTTGGAGGATTCACCGGAGATAAAGGGTAAGGAACTAAAGAAATAATTTCTATTCTCTCTGTAGCAACCGGTGAAGACTCAAGCACCTCCTCAGTGCGTGTAGGTAAGGTAATGGGAGTAGATACGGGCTCTAGCTGAACAGGCTGAGGTTGATCATCAGTGGTGATGTGGATTGGTTTGGATGTGTCAGGGTCAGGCATAGATAACAAGACATTGTTGGGTCCATTCTAAGAGGGTCTATGCTCAATAGGTATAGAGGGTCTAGGTTCAGGGATAGGTATGGGTTCAGGAATACCAGAAGGACTAGGAATAGAGGAGCTAGATGCCATAGCATGAAGTCTGGCAATAATAGATCTCATAAGCTCACCCTGGGCACGTTGTTCAACTAGAAACTCTTCGTGCCTCTTATCCATCCTCTCCACAAGTTTTCCCATCTTCTCATTCATATAGGTTACCAACTCTGTATTGGTTTCGCAATGTCAATATGAAAACTCTTCAGAATATTCTCCATTAACGTTTGTATTGCGGCACCAAAGAAGGATGGAGAAGATGTGTTGGCTGAAGCAGAAGACTGTGTGTCATCCATTCGACTAGTTACTGTGTCAGTCTTCTTTTTCTTGGGGCTTGCTTCTAGTGGAGTCTTCAGAGGAATCTCAATATTCAACTTTCCAATTTGATTCCTCCCCACTAGTGCTTTCCTCTCAATCAGCTCCATACTCTCCAAGTACCAAATCTTATTCTTCTTGAGCGACAAGAAAATAAGTTGAGGATAAGGCATTGGAGTAGTAGGTTTTCCTTCATACCTATATCTCTCGACCTCATTGAAGATATACTCTCCCAAGTCTTTTTTATCTTTGAGAATCAATAACGCAAATTTTCTAAAGTCCCTCTCAATGAAATGAGTGAAGTTATTAGATTTGTTCACCATGGCTCTAGAATAGATATACCACAGGACTCGATGAAAATCATTCATATCACTTGGATTGAAATTGAGGGGTCCCATTATCTCACCAGGTCTTAGGATAGAGAATATCTGGTTTGAGTATAGGTTAGGATAATTACCATCAGGAGGGTTCTCTATTCCTAACTAGGTATTGATTCTAAAAGGTGAGATTAAAATTCTTTGTCCTCTAACCATAGAAGTCATTTCTTCTTCCACAGACTTCCTAACGGGATCATTTATAGGTTCAAGGTTACAATAAAAATGCCTCATTACTTTGGTGCAAAATGGGAGTTTAATAGAGACCCAAGGCATGTAGGAATCAAGGTAGGGACTCAGATCAAATTTCAATACCTCTTGAAGAACCTTGTAGTCAATGTAATGCATCTTGCACACATTTCTTCTTGCAAAATGACTCAGGTACTTCTGAGATTCCTCAAGCTTGCTTACGTTGAATCCCGTTAGAGGAAATGTGATTTCTTCATCCCTCTCTTCTGGTTGCTTTGAAGATTGCCCTTTCTTTGCTTCCTTAGATTGAAAAGTTTCTTCAAGCATACCTACCATGACTTTGATAAGCTTCTCATTAATTGTAGGCTTTTTCAAAGGCTTAGGAGTAAAAGTGGGTGTGTCGGATGAATTAGAAGAAGGAGGAGATGGCTCTTTTGTTGTTTTGCCTTTTTCAGGAGGTGAACTCTTCTTGGATTGAGCTCTTGTGGCAATGGGCTCCTTAATCACAACCCCTTTCACCTTTGGCTTAGTTCGCGGTTTGGCTTTGGTCTTAGGTTTAGGACAAATTTTCCTTTTCTTGACTGGAGGAGAGAAAAGTGAATCAGAGGGTTGATATGGTTCAGAAGACTCAGAAGGAGTGCTAAGATTGGGAGATTTTGTCCTCACCATTGTTATTTGAGAAAATCAAATATTTCTAGAAAAATAGAGACGAGCGTCACGAGTTTAGGGCAAACGATTCAGTACAATTTGAGAGGTTTTTGTAAGCTTAAATCACTGGGTTTTGATGGTTATGAGAAGAGAGAAAGATTTTGAAACATTTTTGTGAGAGCACTAGAAGAATCACTCGAGGAGATTTTGTGACAAATGACCAAGTATCGACTGAAATAACCTAAAGCCCAACATCACTTGAGGGCTTACTCGAGTGATCATCAGTTTCACTCGAGTAGCTACTCGAGTGATCATACCAAAAATTTTAAAATACAGTGAATTTGAGAGTATACCTGGCATGAACAATATTATAATTACCCATGTATATTCCCTTGATCATTTGATGACTCTTTAGAACAGATTTGAACTGAAACTCAGCTGATTTGAGATCTGAACCGAAGTTCACTCGAGGCCTTATTCGAGTAACGTTGAAGTTCAATAAAGGCCTCCCTCGAGTAATCTGCCTCTTCACCTTCTAACTGTTTACTTGCAACCGTTGTGCCCTTTCATTTGAAATTAATGCTTCACTGGCATATTTCCAAGTTCATTACTCGAGTGGCTACTCAGATAATGCATCCATTACTTCAAGGTGTCACTTCAGTAATGCTCAATACTTGAAGTTGTCCCTCCAGTAATGTTGTCCTCTATTAACCTCTGCTATTCATACCCCAAAACAGATTATTATGATCCTGCAAAACAAATTGCTAATATATAAACACTAAATAACTTACAATTCATTGGGATTTACCATTCCCAATTCTGGTCTTAAATGTTAAAACATTTTAAATTCATAAAAATTTTAACATTTTAAGACCGGTTTTATTTATAACCGGTCTAAATAAATTTTTTAAGATCGGTTTTTTTAAGAAACGGTCTTAGAAGTTCAATATAATTACAAAACTGCCACCGCGCAAATTTTTAAGACCTTATTTGCCAAAACCAGTCTAAATATGGTGGTCTAAAAAGGGTTTTTTCTAGTAGTGTTTTAATTCAAACACTACAGAATTAAAATATAAATCATTCACCCTTTGAAATTCTCAGCGGATTTTTTTCTTTTGGAGATATTACCTCATCAAAACTTTTACAGAAAAGTACACCGTTTATCCAAATATACAAACAAAATAAGTGGCCTATAGAAGAGAAGAGGAATTCATGTTAGCCATGGTACAAATCTTATCTGCCAAAATTTCAAAGCGTATTTCCCTCTCAATATCGAAAAGAGAGAACTAAGAACTAAACAGACAAAAGAAATCAAATGTATCATTCAATTCTTAAAACTTATCATATATATTTCCACAAAGTAGTTTCTTCTATATAATGACTTTTCCATTTCTTTGTGCCTTTTTATTTGGAAATATTTTCCTTGGATTACACAAAGCTACTTTTTGAAAGTAAGCATTATATATATATATATATATATATATATATATATATATTTTTTTTTTTTGGTGGATGGGGGGCTCGCCTTTATAAAACTGTAATCGGTACCTGGACACTTCAGTTTAATTCTTAAAGTTTTCCTAATTAATATTTTACCTTTTTTCATGAAAAAATAGAAAAATTGCGTAGTTGTTTTATTTAATTAATTTTCACAAAAAAAAATACATAAATTTTACCATAAACTTTTAAAAAAATCATACAACTAAACTATACTGATTTTGTATCCTGCCAAGCAATTAGATCATAGTTAGAGACATATCTGACTTCTTCAAAATTTAATTTGAAAAGGCTGAACATTATTATATTTATAAAATTTAATTTAGTTTTTTGTTTTAGATTAATTATATTAACGTTTTATCCATCACTCAAAAAAATTTAAATTAAAATTATATAAAATGTAAGATCTGAAATATTTAAATCATTCAGGCAAAAAAAATTAAATCAAATTTAGACAACTTACATAAAAAGTGTGTGTGGAATATGATACAGATCCTCCAATCCGACAATAAGTACACGTACAATTGATAAAATATGATCCAACAGAAAACTATAAAAATAAAAGAACATAATATTTAATATTGCCATTCCTTATATGTTACAATTGGAAAACTAAGAAAATTAAAAATAAAGCATCTACCACCATCACCTACTTTTCCTCTAAAACCACCAAAAATGCCGATAACATATGTGGGGGACTATTAGAAAAGGATGACATGCCTATATAACAATATAAAACTGAAAATAAGACTTTTAAAAAATATAAAAAAAAACAACAGAATATAAAAATTTTATGCATTTCTGATCATATTGCTTCTTCTTCTTCATATTTCCTCTCCGATCACTAACTTTTACTATTCTGGTTATCCTGCACAACTTCACATGATGCCTTTTCTGATTAATGATCACTATCTTTAACAACTTCTTCAACATCACTGTTGTTGTTGTTGTTGTTGTTGTTGTTGTTGTTATTGTGTAGGGCACATTTATTATCCTCTATAGGAGATCTTACTATGATTTCGTGAAGCCCCTGATCAGATGGAACAAGTTGATTCATCTTCTTCACCTCTTTGCCTTTTCCCCATAGAACCGCATATAATCCACAGATTATCAATGCCCCTCCAATTATGCTGCAAATTTGTGGTAATAATTAAGTCATAGATAAAAAAGTGTATATAACTCAAATATATTAAAAATCTAGAGTGCATGTAGGCTTATGCCTTAAGTTCAAACATGAGCATGTATGTGTATGTATGCTTGTCTACACTGCTATGCATGCATAAGAGTATGCATATGCACATTACATAAAAAATTTTGATTAAAAGTGATTAAAGGCACCAACAGGCGTTAGTCCTGGTGAAAAAGGCATTTGGCTGCTTAATCATAAGGTCTCAAAAGAGCTACCCGGCTCAACAATATTCAAATCTAACCCAGTAAAATAAATGCATATAAGAAATGCATTCTTTTCCCAAATATACAAAAAAGGGATAGTAAGAGAAAATGTGTGGGAAAAATATGAGAGAACCTACCAAAATAGAGAGAACAAATAGTTGAAATATATGATAATTAATGCAGAGTAATCAATGTGGATAAAAATAGAAAAAGTGAAATCAAACTTCAGACATGGACAAAGTGTATGGATAAAATGGATCAGCCCTATCTAAAAACTTATACTCCTTTGACCTGGTCTTAAATATAGGACCTAGTTTGTAGTGCATTTTGCGGAACAAACTAGGCCTTATATTTAGAACTGGATGTAGTAACTTTGATATAGGATTGGATAGAGTACCTTCCAAGATATAGCTTCTCATCTAACATGAAAGAGCCAGCCAATGCCGCAAAAACAAGCAAAAGAGGACTGAAAGCAGAGACATAAAGAGGGCCTCTCATATGCATACACCAAGCCATGACCACCACCATTACTCCAGAAACCACTATTCCCTATAATTTAATTTCAAGTAGTTAATACAAATCAATTAATATATACGAAGTATATATATATATATATAATTTATAACAAAATCATATTTTTCACAAGTGTACGTGGACAATGTATTAATAACATACTGAATAAGCAGCCGTGAGAAGCCTAACATTCCAACCCAACCTCCATTGAGTCCAATCCCTCTCAAGGCAAAGAGCAAAAGCAATAGATAAGAGCGATCCCATGAAACTCATCAAAGCTGTGCTTGAGTAATAACATGGGTAACTCTTACTCATCTTAGTCTGTGTATTAATTGCAATACCCCCAAAAAAAAAATTGTTTAATTTGCAGTAAAATCACAAACGACAAGTCAAAGAAGTAAAACGAAATGCATTAGAGAGGGACCTGAATGATGAGCCACAGAGCATAACTAAAATTGCCTCCAAGGGCACAGAGAGCACCTAAGAGGGTGTTACTGCCACCAGAGGAGGAAGACTGTGGTGATTCCACGTGTCCATTATGGTGATGCATGAGGGTGACGTGGAAGGAGCCTGTGTCTATTTGTGCACCTTTGAAGAATGTTAGAATCATAGCCCCACTTATTCCTATTATTGTTCCAATGATCTTGGCTTTTCCTGCTGCTGCTCTTAAATTTAGATTCTCCAACCTGTTCAAAATTTAAGAAGCAAGTTGTGTTTTATTCATAAATTCAATATGTCAGGATTTAAGGTTGTTATTTTTTTCAACGTAACATTTTAAATTTTAATGTCTACAGTTTTTGTTTAGGCAAAAATGCATCTTTAGTCCTCCAACTTCATACAAAATTTCAGTTTAACCCCCAAATTTTATGAAGTATATTTTCAGTCCTCTAATCTAAACAGTACCCCATTTGTCTCAAATGATTATTTTTTTAAACAATCATTGTTAGTTTAAAAGATGAACTCAATATGGCAGTATGTAAAAATGTCATGTCAATATTTAAAATTTTAACTCGTCATTTTTTATTCACAACACAGTAGGGTTAAAGGATTGAAAAGACGCTTATGAAATTAATGAGTAAATGAGTAAATTTGTACTTTTGCCTTTTGCTAAAGAAACTAATGCAGTTAGAGTTAAAGAATTGAATAAACACTTCATAAAATTAGGGGACAAAAATGTAACCTTGTGTAAAGTTGAGGAACTAAAGGTACACTTTTATCTACTCTTACAGAATATGGATTCTGTGGTTGGAAAATAGTGATGTTATTATTATGTATCTACTTCTCGGCAAATTAAAGTTGTTCGAGAAAAGAAGAAAAGGCATACTTTTATGGAGGCGGAATCGGAAATGCGTTGCAAGTAATTAAAGACAAAACATGCATCACTTAACAAAGTTATATTATTTGTTAGAAAAGAAGATGAAAAGAGAAAAAAGGATTGAAACTTAGAATAAGAAACATAAAGTTATCAGAAGAAGAAGAAAGAAAGAAGGGGAAAAAACTCACCGGAAGCAGACGGCCATGATAAATGTGATGGCTGGAGTAAGATTGGCCATCGCTGATGCGAATGTTACTGACGTTAAAGCCAATGCTTCCAAGTATAAGTTTTGTGCTAGAGATCCTCTGCGTTATTATATACACATCAAAATATTAGTTAGTTTATTCAATCCAATTAATTTGTCACTTTTATTTTTTTTTTTAATTTTATACAATTTAATGACACACAAACATGTTACCCGGGACCTCATCAATTTATTTGTCACGAAAATATGTCAAGATAAAAGGCAAATACTGTTAAGAAAAGACTAAATTCTGTCAGTACATAAATATGTGAGTTATACTTTAAAAAATAAAACTGTCTAACTGTTCAATGTTAATTAAATTCCTGTACCATAGAGATTCAAACAATTGTTTTTCATCATTGTATTTGCAGTTTGAGTTTGAGCTTGAAGCTTCTCATCTTAGTGTGTAGTAAGAAGTTAGATTGATATTTTCTAAATAATTAAAGTTAATCAATAAAAAAATTAAATTTGTAGACTTTTCATAAAAACTATGAGTAAATTATACATAATTTTCCTGAAATATAAGTTTGAACCGCAACAAAAAGTATTGATACAAACGTTTTCGAACTATATTAAAATTATGCTATGCTCACTTGTATTTTTAAATTGCATTCACTTTACTCTCAAAGACAATAACATTTCCTAAAAATACAATAATATTTGTCCAATTTATAAATATATATGTAACTCATGAAAAATCAGGGAAAGTGAATGTAATTATATTTATATACACATATAATTCATAGACAGTGATTGTAATGCATGTGTTGGTTGTCACTTATACATAGAAACAGTAAAACAGAACCGATTGGACTTGAGTGGGGAAAAAAGTAAAATAAAATATCTATATCAATTATATGCACAGAAATAGTAAAAAAAGAAAGAGAGGACGTCATTATTAACAAGTATTTAGAGAAATAAGTGTTCTAAATACACAACCGCTTAATTTTGAGCGAGAAAAATGTAAAACAAGAAATATATAAATTTTTAAAATGAAAGAAGGTCATTTTAAATGGTGGGTGACAGAGAAGGAATACAAAATATATAATTGGAGGTCTAGAAAAGGCTACATAATTCACGTAAAGTTACAAATGGAAGGTGGAGAAAGAGTCACGCATGCTCACGATTCTATTTCTGCTTATGAAAACTGTTCACTTAAATTCCCACTATAAAAACTGCGACTTCCCAAGAGAGGAACATAATTTTCATTTTTGCCAGAGAAAGAAATACTCCCTCCGCTCCACAATATAGAACAACTTAATTATATCACGGGAAATAAGAAAAGATAGTTAAATCATTTAATATATCTCAAAATACAACTTTTTTCCACTTTTAACCTTATTGAGAAACGTGTTTAAACATTGGGAGTGTTATTTTAGAGAGAGGGGATATAATGAGCGGAGCAAAGTTGGAAAGTGGGTATTAATTACAAGGACAGAAAAAAGAGCATTAATTAAACAAAATGTGACTTATATTGTAGACTATGCCTCTTTTATAAAAGTATCCTATATTATGGATTAGAGGGAGTATCAATTATGAAACCTCATCGGAGTTACCCGTGACTCTGAATTCTTTCAAGGGTCTGCTACAAAATAGAAAAAGAGGAATCAACAGCGACAGCTAATCCACACTAGACTCTAGTAAAAGTCAGTGACTCAATTTTGAGTCCAGCTTTTCCGTTTTTTTATTTAATCCTATTCACTCCACTACTCTCTCTAGTCCTATTATAGAACACGTTCTAAAATGATTCTTTGAACTTTAATACGAGTAGGTCACTTGGAAAGTCATACATGATTATTTACCAATTTTACCCTAGTCTCTATTTGACTTTTATGCTCTTAAACATGGTTCTTTGTATCTTTTGCCCCTTCAAAACCACATTAATAGGGGTTAAAATTGAAAAATGTTGTTAATTTAAGAAATATTTAATGAGTATTGTAATGGTTTGTATGAATTAGATGAAATAGTCCTATAATAGACACCAGAGGGAGTATATATTCTCGTCGGTCACTATTATAAGACACTTCTAACTATCATTTTGATTAAAGATGAGGTGGTTATTAAATCATTAATTTTGTTTGAAAATGATTTAAGGTTCCAAGTTTACTCATTTTTAAAACTTTAAATCACATCTCAGGGACCAAAAAGAAAGGCTATATCAAGTTTTAAATAGAGTTAATCTTAAAAAATATAACTATAAAATAGGGAAGGAGGGATTATATATAAAGTAGGCCTATATTGTGTGTGTGTGTTTGTGTCTGTAAATTCAACCATTTTTTTTCAAATATTGAACCATTTTCTTGTCATTAAAAAGAATTCATATGTGTGTATGTGTGTGTTGTGTGTGGGTGTGTTAAACTAGTTATTCCAATATGAACAGAAAAGCGCACACAAACAGATTTTGAAGTACTATATGGTAGTAAGTATTAATTATTAATTGGTTAATAGTAATGATGCATGATTTGACACTTACCCAAATAAACCACAAAGAAATGCTTGAAACAGTATCTTCCAAGTGATCTTCGTTCTCTTCTTCCTGGAAACAGTTCACTGTTAGCCGTTAAATGAAATAGAGACTCAAATAATTATTCCTTTCTTACTTAAGAATATATGTACTATTATATTCACCAACAAGCATTTCCTCCTTTTTCCCTTAATTTCTTTCTGCAGTTTTATTATAATGGCGTTGTGTGCTTGTGTGTTTCATTACTATTAGTATTGCTTCGTGAAATCTCTCAAACAGTCATGAAATGACTGGTAGATCTATTCCCTCCTCAAAAGCAGCATTGTAATATTATCTACCTATATTGCTCAACTCTTTCCATTACTACGACAATTGAAACAGTAACCTAATAAGTAGAACATTCCCTTTTGAATTTCAAGAAAAGAAAATTATTATATGGCATGCATGGTTTAAATATTTATGTTTGTGAATAAAACCCAGGTCATCATGAAGAACATATATGTGACCATACATTGAAAGTCACGTAAAGAAGTCTATCTCTCTCTCTCTCTCTATATATATATATAGATAATAATCAAGCTCTGTCAAAATATTGATTTTGACACACACACACACACACATATATATAATTGCTTCACACCGATCAAAGAGAAACTCTGACATAAACATTGAAACAAATATATATATAGCCAAAATATAAAAATGAAAATAGTGTTAGGTAATATAAGGAACTTACCTTTCCAGAATGAGAGCAACAGGAGCAATGAAAACAGTGGCGAAAATGAAGCGATAAGCAACCACGATTCTGAGGTTCATGCCGTCGTTGACGGCGAGCTTGAGGAGGACATTGACACCGGCGAATGCTATCTGAACCACCACCATTAACATGGCCAGCTTCAAGCCGTGCATCACATTCCATACATCAGATGCCATCTTTGTTATCGCCATCGTAACAACCAGCCCCACGACAAGAATCAGTTAGGGTTGAGAATATAGAGAGCTTTTGGTTTGGGGGGGTGGGGAGGAAGGTGAAGGTTCTGTATGGTTTGTTGGGGTGTGTGTGTGTGTGATGAGGTTTGGGGAAGAAGGGGAAGAGGGGTATTTTATGGTGGAAAATGAATGATTACAATTTCCAAAGGACGTTGAGAATATAGAGAGTTTTTGGTGGGGGTGGGGGAGAGGAGGGTGAAGGTGTTTGAGGGTTTGTTGGTGTGTGTGTGATGAGGTTTGGGGAAGAAGGGGAAGAGGGGTATTTATGGAGGAAAATGAATGATTACAATTTCCAAAGGAAGAAGAAGGGAAGTGGCAATGTTTCCCCAGTGACGTCATCGTTTGCGTACGTAGATGAATGTGGAAAAGCCTCGCCCTGGCACCCACATGCTTCTTCGACACGTGCTCATTCACTGGTCTTCCACTATAAATCTCACTCCCAACACGCCTTCTCTTCTCATCATATGAGAGCATATCACTCCTATCCCTATTGAATAAACTCATTCTCGCCTGTCCATAAATAAGCCATTCAATACCTTCAAGTTTGTGAATAAGTGTGGCACATAATAATATAAGCTTCATTTTAGTTTTGTCTAAACATTTATTGCATTTTTTCCAACTTTACCCTTTTAACTGTTTTTATTCTCTCTCACATATTTTTTTTAGAAATAACTATTTTATTGATAAACATAAATTGGTTATTTAAAGTTTATAATAAAGGAAGGAGGGATTATGTCTTAAATTGATGAAAATATCTAAATTTTCCCCCCTTGACAAATTATTCTCCCTTCTCTATCATATTTTTCTCTTTCCAACAAATAAAAATTAAAAATGGTCATTAATAACCCTCTAAGTTATTACTCCCCCTAGTCCTTATTATAAGGCATAAACTAATAAGAATTCTTGATCATTTTTATAAGGCACTTGCAAGTTTTCAAGGTGCATTAAATTTATTTTTCCACATATGCCCCTATTCAATAAGGGCAATGGGAGAGAGAAATAATTAATATGATATTTGTGTTTAGTGCAGTTGATAAGGGTGATATTGGAAATCATTTGAATTTTAGAACAACTTTAATACTTTTAACTGTTTTTATTAGTTTGTGAGAAGTGGTTGTTGATATCTTATAATAAGGACTAGAGGGAATAGTTATATTTGGAATGAAACTTTTCTACTACAAGTGACTTATAATAAGGTATAAGTCACTTCCAACCACTTTACAAGAACTAAGAAGAGGTAGCTAAATCATTAAATTTGAATATAAGTAAAAAAAAAAATTAAATTTACCCATATTTAAAATTATGAAGCAGCAATATATTAATATAGGGTTAAGGTGCAATTTTACCAATGAAATTTTATCCAAGGAGCATCTAGCACAAATATCTTTTAGAAGCGGCAAAAATATCAATGAACAATTAAAAAGGGGCATCCACCATAAAAACCGTTAAATCCATACTAACGTCGTTAGGATTTTCTTCTCTTATAATTTAACTCCGTTAGTACAGATTTATACGGATTTAACAGTTTTTATGGTGGATGCCCCTTTTTAATTGTTTATTGGTATTTTTGCCCCTTCTAAAAGATATTTGTGTCAGACGCTCCTCGAATAAAACTTCGTTGGTAAATTTGCACCTTAACCCATTTATATATACTCCCTCTTCTTGCTTTGTCCCTTTTATAAGATGCCTTCTATAAGGTATTTTTGTTTTCAATAAGACATTTTGATAGTTCTAATGAGCACGCACTAAATATTTTTTCATATATGTCCATATTTAATAAGGAGTAGTGAGAAAGAGTAGAAATTAATACTCTTTTGGTTCTAATTATAGGGCAGAAATAAGTAATTTTTTTGTCTTATAAGTCACATCATTAAATTTTTCATATAAATATTCAATTTTATCATTCATTCATTATTGTGTTGACTTTGTTCTAATGAGGCATGATATATATTAAATAGGGATAAAGTGGAAAATTTAAATTTAATACAGAATTAATGAAGTTTAAGGCTTTTCTTAGTATATATAAAATATACTGGAGCCACTTATAATTTATAAATAGCACTATAGGAGTATGATGCTAGAGTTCAGCGTAATTAATAAAAGTAAAATTAGAAATCAATTGAATTTTATACTCCCTTCTTCCCTATTTATAAATAACAATATTCTATTTTATAGGGGTGCTCCTTAATATAAAAAACAAGTCCTTTTTGTCTGAAACTTTAACCGGGTCTTTTCATTTTTACCATCATTAAATATATGTCACTCATTATCTTTACAACAAATTTTAACTCATTATTTCTCATGTACACTCTTTTGAAACAAGAGTATAAGCAGAAAGAAGTGTACATAAATTACACATTTATTAATTTTTACTTAGTTGTTTCATATAAAAAACACTGGAGGGAATAATAAATTTAATGTTTTTAACTACTTACAATAAACAGACACCGATGGATCGGAGTATCTTAATACGTCCTAGCTGCATTGTCATTGGGCTCCTGCGGTCCAATATTATTGCATTGATATGTGTGTCAGTATTTTGAATATTTGTGGCATTGCTAAAAAATTTCATTCAATATAATCTCAATGTGTTTAATGCTATGTTTATGGTTTAAAAAAAAATGCTATGTTTCTTTTCATACATACACGGTTTATGGATGCGTTTATATCATCTCAAATTGGTTCATTAATGAGTCTTCTCGTTTTTTAGACAGTTTCAATTATCATAAGTTCACTTCTCTCTTATATCCAAATTTCAGTTCATCAATTTCAATCCCAATTTCAAACTTCAAATCCTTTTACTGAAAACATCACACCTCTTAACCCTAATCTTAACCACATCCTTGTCCTTCATAGGAACCCAACAACCTCTTTACTCCTATGAAAATGTAATTATTATCTCAATTGGTAAATTATAATAAGGACAACTCATGTGTTTCCCAAAAAATGTCTTATAATTCTTATTTGAAATTGTTGGACTTTGGGTCCAAGTCTGCCCTTGATGGGCCGGACTATTTGATTAGAAAATAAGTAGCCTAATCAAATAAGAATAAAATCAGCATAAAATACAGATTTGAGAATATTTCAGCAATAATTATGGATTTGTTAAAAGAGGAACAAATCACCATAATTAGGAAATTAATTGAGAGACAATTAATTGCTGTCTTGGACGGACGGCAAGAAGAAGTGCACACGTTTCCTAATTAGTGGCCTCCATAAACCACTATAAATAGGGTGTGCCTCCTCAATTGCAATTCACCCCGCCATTGAGTTTTCTGGCAATTCTCTTCTCTCCTACCATCTTTCTGGTTTTGGTGATCTGCTGTGCAAATCACAATTAGGCTCTAGTAGTCTAATAATTGTGTGGGCACAAGTATGGAGTATTGGAGCTTTGACCCGGATCCGAATATGGATTCGTCCAGGTACGCCTAATCTCCTTTTAGTTAATATTTTTTCCTACAGAAATGATGATTAAAGCCTTTTAAAGTGGCATTTCAATTGTGATTAATATGTTAAAAGAGTTTTGTTTCGCCTTGCATGTATATGCTTATGGTAAGCACTAAGCACCAAAGGAGTATATAATTGAGAGTGGAGTGGCCTATATTTCATAATATAATTTTGATTTAACTTTACTTTTGTATGTAAAAACATATGGTTAAAATGAGGTTATATTATTAAATATATCAAAACAATTCATAATTTTTTTTAATATACCATTGTCAAATATCAAAACTACATTAATTATAAAATTTAATTTTTTGAACGGGTAAAATAAGGAAAAAATATTAAATACTCTAGGCATGATCAAATTGGATTTATATTTGGGATCAAGCCAAGCTAAAAGAAAATGATTTATATTGTGATTTTTTTTGCCAGCAACTTATATTGTGAATTGAAGGAGTATATACTATAGGGCTATATTTATATGCTTCTACTTAGGTAAATGTAAGATCTAGTTGAGTGATTCATTTTATTCTAAATTAAGTATTTTTTTATCGGAAATTCTAAATTTAGTATTTCAATTTTGTTGTCTCCTTCATTTTATATTATTTCCACGTCACCCTTGTTAATTTCATAATTTTTCTTACTCTCTTCATTTCACATATTTAATATGCTCATTAAAAATAAGGGTATTTTATGAAACATGAAATAATTTATTTATATGATAATGAAAAATAACTAACTTAATCCATTTTCTTAATTTTTGCATATTTGTTGACTATATTTTGCATTTAGGATGTGAGACAGTATAGAGTTTGATACTATTGCTTGTTTATTTACTACAAACTTACTGTGAGAGAACAAATATGCGTATATATAATTATACATATTTTCCTACTTTTTTTAAGATAACTTTGTATATGGCTATGTGTGATGGTTATAGCTCAGTGCAAGGAAATTAATGTAACAGAGAATGCAAAAACTGCAATGCTGATCATATATCGCTATTCATCATAAGATCTGAATACAAAAAGGTCTCGCAGTAATTCTTATATCGAAAAGTACTGACAAATTCAGGTAGTAACAGAAAAGAGAAAAAGGCAAAGAGGGATTTCCACTACTAAGAGAGAGAAAAGATCACAATCATTCTTCACACCCTTCCTCAACGGTATTTGTCTCTATATAGTTGTTCCCTCCTCGATTTCACGTAGCCTCCATGTAGCCTTTCTCATGCGTGCACTGCGTCTTAGATCTTCCTTTTCATAGGCCTCATTGTCCCCTGATGGGCCCATTTCATGATCAGTCATGACATTATTCCCCTCCTCAATAAGAACCTTGTCCGCAAGGTTCAGGTTTGGATATAGAGCTCTTAAGTCGGAAACCCACTCCCATGTAGGAGCAGAAGACCCATCCCACTGAACCATACATTGAGTTTCCCAAGTGTTTCCATGTTGCAGCAACCGAGTGTCTAAGATTTCCAAAGGTTGGCACACGGGACCCTCTGGGATGGATAACAACAGTAACGGCATGTACGCTTGAGGAGGATGAGGTCTAAAATATTTCTTTAAAATAGAGACGTGAAACACCGGATGAATACATGCTCTGTCTGATAAAGCCAACCGATATGCAACCTGGACGATGCATTCTACCACTCTAAATGGGCCGAAATATTGCATAGCAAGCTTCTGAAATTTGCGGAGATAAACAAAGTGCTGGCGATACGGTTGTAGCTTAACGAGGACCCAATCGCCATCCTGGAATGTAACATCATGTCGTTTCTTATCGGCCTGAAGTTTCATTCGTTGTTGAGCTCGGAAAAGATTGGCTTTCAAGACTTGTAACAACTCATCACGGTGCTCGAGCTGCTTGTGAACATCAAATGGAGTATCTTCCAGTGAACTATGATAAAGTAGCGAGGGTGGATCACGACTATATACTACTTTGAAAGGTACCATTCCAATAGAGGAATGAAACGAAGTGTTGTACCAAAACTCGGCCCATAGTAGAAAAGTCAGCCATTGTTGTGGGTATTCATGAACATAACAACGTAAATACATTTTGAGGCACTTGTTCAATGCTTCAGATTGCCTGTCCGTCTGTGGGTGGTACGCGGAACTTAAACAAAGCTTAGTGCCTTGCGACTTCGTTAAATGACGCCAAAAAGCAGAAGTAAAAGCTCGATCCCGATCAGAAACAATGGACCGAGGTATTCTATGCAGTCGAACAACATTAAGCAAGAAGGAATCAGCAACTGTTTGGCTTGTAAAATGAGCCGCTAATGGCATAAAATGGGCATATTTGGACAACCTATCAATGACCACAAAAATGACCAAATAACCTCGCACAGTCGGAAGACCAGTAATGAAGTCCATGGCAATGTCTTCCCAAACTTTATCAGGAATTGGTAGTGGCTGAAGCAATCCTGCAGGATGAAGCTGAGAAACTTTGGCTTGTTAACATACTAAGCAAGTTCGAATATATTGGCGTATATCATGTCGTATGCGGGGCCAAAAAAATAGAGCCTCTATACGGTGGAACGTTCGTAAGAAACCAGCGTGACCCCCAATTATTGAAGTATGAAATTCATGGAGGATGCGTTGTATAAGCTCGCTATCATCTGGTGGAATAACCAAACGATTCTTCCACATCAAATCTGGACCCCAAAGATGGAAACGAGAATCTGAGGTAGGAGACACAGTAAGCTCTGCTTTCTGTTGGTGAATCCATGATGAGGAGCGGACCTTGGCATAAACAGAATCCATGAAAGGATTGGTAAGCGTTGATAGAGCCATATACTCAACGTGAGATAGGGCATCTGCAGCCTGGTTATGTTTCCCATATTTGTATTCAATGGTAAAACAATAGCCCAATAATTTTGGAAGAAATGCTTCCTGTTCTGGTGTTTGGATGGATTGATCCAATAAATGTTTTAGGCTAGCATGATCGGTTCTAATGACAAATTGATGTCCAAGGAGGTAGTGCCTGAATTTTGAAATTGCTTCGGTGATAGTGTAAAGTTCTCGATTGTACGTTGATTGTGACTGAAGCCGAGGGGAGAGCTTTTTGGAAAAGAAAGCAATGGGATGGTTAGCTTGGCTTAATACAGTACCCATGCCAATCCCGGAAGCATCTGTTTCCAAAACAAAAGGTTTAGAGAAATCTGGTAATACCAAAACAGGGGCACTACATAAAGCATCCTTAAGCTTGAGAAAAGTATCGTGAGAGTCCGCAGTCCAAATGAATTTATCTTTGCCCAGTAAATCAGTGAGGGGACCTACGATGGTAGCATAATTGCGTATAAAATGCCAATAGTAGCCGCTTAAACCCAGGAAGCCTTTCAACTGACAAACATTACTGGGTGTGGGCCAAGACTGAATCACTTGAATCTTATGATCATCCATTTCCACACCTGAGCTAGAGACTATATGTTTGAGATATTCAATATGTTGAAGTCCAAATGCACATTTCGACATCTTTGCAAAAAGTTGATTGAGTAAGATGAGATAGGACCATATCAACATGTTACAGATGTAAATCCCATGTAGGACTGTAGATTAAAATGTCATCGAAGAAAATCAAGACAAACTTACGGAGGTAAGGGCGAAATATAGAATTCATCAATGCCTGGAAAGTCGCCGGCACATTGGTAAGGCTGAATGGCATAACAACCCATTCGTATAAACCATGATGTGTGTGGAATGCCGTTTTGCTACAGTCAGAAGGTCGATAAGAATCTGATGATAGCCAGATCGCAGGTTTGACTTAGAATAAAATTGAGAACCATGGAGCTCATCTAAAAGCTCATCGACAGTCGGCATTAGAAAAGCGTCTTTTACTGTAACGACGTTCAATGCTCTATAATCCACACAGAATCTCCATATACCATCCTTTTTGAGGACTAAAATAACTGGTGCCAAAAATGGGCTTGAACTTGGCCGTATGAGTCCCTCTGAAAGTAACTCGTCAACTAATCGTTCAATCTCCGCCTTTTGACTGACAGGGTACCTATACGGTCGGACCTTCACTAAACCTGTATTAGGTTGGAGTTCAATATGATGCTCATGACCTCGACTAGGTGGTAACCCACTTGGTGAGCAGACAGAATTTGCATCATATCAGGAGTGAGCTCAGTGGTTAAATCTGAAAAAATAGAGGAAGTATCAACAACGTCAAGTAAGTAAAATTTAGCAATGGAATCCATCTGATTGAGGCGCAAAAGATGATGGCACTATGCTTGTTCCACCAAAGTGCCACGATATCCTTGTAAAGTAACGAAATGACCATGCTCCAGGAACTTGACAGTTGAGGAACTATAATCAGTGACATGCGGACCTAAGGTTTCGAGCCACGTGGCACCAATGACCATATCAACAGCGGCAATAGGAAGCACAAACATGGATAAATTTAAAGTGTGTCCACATATTTGTACAGGTACATTAGAAACTCGTTCACTGCTACGCATAATGTGACCTGTACCACCCAATACTCGAATCTCATCAGTATACTCCACAGGAAGATTAAGGTGTTGTACAATTCGTGGATGAAGAAAATTATCGGAACTACCGCCGTCCAAAAGAACTTGCACTTGTATACCCAATATATCACCAAGAAACCGAATAGTGGCAGCACCTTGGGTCCCATGAAAAGCATGTAACAACAAATGATGCAGAGTAGCCTCAATTGATTGTGTCTACAGCGGGTTAACTGCAGCCGTATCGAGCTCCTCATCGTCGGTGCATAACATCATGAGCTGCTTATTAGGGCATTTATGGGACAGGGAGAACTTGGAATCACAAGTATAACATAATCCTTTCTCCTGGCGAATCTGCATCTCGGCTGCCGTCATTCATTTAATCGGAGGTGTCTTTAGGGTTGGTAATAAGGGGGGTAAATTCGACTTGCCACCAGTGGACAACGTAGAAGAGGTAGTGGACAGGGAACTGAAAGAGTGAATGGGCGGAATGCTTGCCACTAAAGAGGTAAATGCTTTAGGAGCAGGGGCCAAAGAAGCCGATGAAGCAGAAAACAATCTAGCTAGAGCCATTGCACTAATCACCATAGAAGGTCATTGGATGAGAACATCCCGTTTCAAGTTAGGTTTAAGGCCCCCCATATAATAGTCCAAAAGAGTCGACTCAGGAATCTCCTCAGTTCTGTTGGCCAGAGATAAGAACTTACTATTATAGTCAATGAGAGAGCCACCCATCGACGATTGAGTAAGTTTGAAAAGCTGAGAACGGGCACAATCGAAGTGCGAAGGACCATATTATACCTCAATGGCTTTGGCCAATGCAAACCAAGTGGGAACACGATATGCTTTGTCAAGCGTCTGGTACCACGGTAGAACATCACCATCGAAATGAATAGAAGCAATTACCAATTGCTGAGATTCTGAAAGGTCGTAATACTTAAAATATTGCTCTGATTTGAACAACCAATTTAATGCATCAGTGCACCAAAAGAAAACTAATATGATAACTTTGTATATGGCTATGTTTTGGAATCATACAAATATACGATACCCAGTATAATTAATTTAATTCATTTTGACGGAAAATTTTCACTCTATATGTTGCCCAATAGACTTGAAACTTTTAGAATTGAAAACTAATTCATTTTGAGAATCTGTCCAGTGAATTGGCTCTTCACCTCCACCATATGTTTCTGGTGGACACAAGTCAAAAGTGTGCCAAAACATGCAAACACACGCATATGTGAATATGTATGTGTGTGTGTGTGTGTGTATTCATTTTAATTTCTTTAAGTGTGGAATTTTGCTTGCAAGAAATATACAAATTAAATCATCACCAGTTTTTGGTTCCTTTTTCTCCTTTTCATTTTCTTCTCAGAATCTCATCTACACCCCTAAATTTAAAAAAACTTGAATGGTTGAGATTTTATTTTTTATAAAATTACTACTATAAATAAAAATAAATAAATTCAAGCTTTCATATATGTTGTATCAGATCCTTTTGAAAACATTATTCTTATAGTAATTAATTTCAAGGACAAGCTTCTTTTTGTTATTAAAGATCCTCGTCACAATATATATGAGCACCGAACACACCCACGCACATACATGCACACACAATCCACACAGACGTACACACTTTTATCTATATTAAATTTAATTGAAGAAGAAGCAAATGCCATTTTGGATATTATGTAGTCATTTATTTGGTTGAAGTTCAAGAAAACACACCATCTTCTGTCTAAAGAGATAGTGCAAAATCAAAATCCTTCGAAGGTTTAGTGGAGTCTAGGATCATCCATTCTATATAATATGGCCATCACTTTTGATTCTATATATATAGTTATCTACCATTATTAATTTGAAGCTTCTTCTTAGCTACTTCTTTTGTTTAATTTCTAAGGAACAAGAGATTGAATTTAAGATTGTTGCACACTTTTACCAAAAATAAATGGTGCAAAGTGTATATAATAAGTGTGTGTGATTATCTAGGAACAATGTATTGAGTAGGGAAATGTGATTGTATAGTTGCACCCTACTTGATTAGTCATGGAAAAATATTTGTCATGTCATATAAATTTTCTTACTGTTAAGATATATAGAAAGAGTAGCACTTTAATGAAATCAGAGTGTAACGCCCCAAAATTTGATTAAGGGATAATGATGACTAGACAATGTATTTGTTAATTAAAGATGAATTTATTATGTGTTATGTGGCAATTTAAGTGAATGTGCTATAATCAGTGGAAAAATTGAAAGAATGGAATTATTGGGCAAATAGTTATTGATTAGTGGAGAAATTAATTACTAACAAAGGAGAAATGAGATGTGTGATTAAATGGCTAATGGAGAGGTTAGAGTGACTAATTGGTTGTTTATTTTATGAGGGCCAATGCAAATCTGAAGTGTGGCAAGTTGGTGAAGTGAGAGGAGTTGAGAGAAGTCAAAGGAAGATTTTAAAATTTGTTTCTCTCTCTCCTTCCCTCCTCATTTTCAGTTGCAGCATAGGGAGGGAGTGTTATCATCATTTTTCATTTCCTTCATACTCTTTTCTCTTTCATTCCCTTCTCCATTTCCGGCGACCATAGTTGGGCAAGTGAGAGAAATGAAAAGCTTCAGAAAAAGGTAAGAAGATGACCTCCATTGCTCAAACTCTCTTCTTTAAAGTTGTTCCTTGAATAAAGAGCTTCATTTCCATTGTTATAGATGGTTCATTAGTGTTGATTTGAGCTCTTAAGGAATTTTGATGTTTGGAGAATCAAGAAAATCCTTTGAAAAAGTTGAAGAGGTAAGTAAAACCAATCTTTCTATCTATGTTTTGTGCCAAATGGTTTAGCTTTTAATTTCTAGAATTTTTGGCATTGATTTCGAAAATAAGGGTCATTGGGTATTTGGCATGTTGTTGGTATGGAATTGGTATGTTTGGAATGTATGTGGATAGATAGAAAGGGATTTGGGATTAAATGATTAAGCTTGGTGATTTTGGAATTTTGGTGTTTAGTGTTGTCCAAAACCAAAGCATGATAATGGAGTAGGAATTTGTTAGTTTTGACATTTCCATTGGATTCCTTAAGCAATTTTGTGTAGGAGTAGCTTTGGTTGAGGTTTTGGGACCATTAGAAACACTTGGGTAAATCTTGGAAAGTGCTGTCAGTTTTTCTGCATTCTCTAGTTTCTGATATGCATTACTCAAGTGAGGAGGGGTCTCACTCGAGTGAGGCAATGTGATTTCTTGTTTCCCTTCAGTTTTCAACTGCACTTTAGCAAGAGTATTGGCTTACTTGCGAGTGTGGTGGGTTCTCACCCGAGTGAGCCTCTTCTCACTTGAGTATGGGTGTATTTGACACCATGAACTTGCCTCTCGAGTTATTTTTCGTGATTAAAGTGCAAGAGTGTGTCTTAACACTCACGGATATTCGGGCTTCACTCGAGTGCAAAGATCCGTGCTCGAGTGCTTCTCTTCTTTGAAAATTTTTTGTGCTCTCGAGTTAACACTTTTGGCACCTCACTTTCTAGTACTCAAGTGAGCATTTGGTTATCACTCAATTGTTTCTTTTTGTGCTCAAGTACAGTGAGTATTTCCTGCTTCTATCGTTACTCTCGACCAAACACTTGCACAAGTGTGCTTCCATACTCGGGTGCAAACCGTACCATCACCCGAGTAAAGTCTTCTTCACTTGAGTGTCCGTACATCATCACTTGAGTGAGACTGTCTTCACTCAAGTGTATCCAAGAGTGAATGTCAATAATGCCCATCTCAGTTTCTCATAATCCAAGAGTGGGACCATTAGAAACACTTGGGTAAATTAGTTATTGTGCCTCCAAAAGGGGATCCTTGGATAGTTCTTCCAACCCTTTAGGGCTTTTGTCAGACATATTCAGGGATACTTAAGGGACATTAATGTAACCAATTTAAGTGTTGTGAAGTTATTTGAGTATTGGAATAAGTGATAACGCGTCATCCTTAATTATGACGTTAGGATTTGATATTTCCTTGGAGCGTAGAAGGCTTGTGCCTGCTCAAGAACGGAAAGACCAAGGTACTGACACTTTATCCTATATCATGTGTAAGGCATTGCTTGTTTGTATTTATCATTGAATGAGCGAGGGGACGTGGCGGTAAGCCTGGCCTTGAATATTATTGAGGGGACGTGGCATGAGCCCGGCCTTGAATATTGTTGAGGGGACGTGGCATGAGCTCGGCCTTGAATATTGTTGAGGGGATGTGGTAAGAGCCCATGCTTGAATATTGTTATGTTATATTGTGATATATGCTTACTTGTTTTGTTTAATAATGCATCATATACATAAACTATTGCTACTGAGATTCTCTTGAATCTCACTTTTTCCAAATAACATTTTTATACAGGCCAAGTGGATCGAGAGGCAAACAATTGAGCAGGGATGACTAGAACTGGTAGTGGTGGTCTTAGCTAGATTCTTTTGGGTTTTTGGATTGGTTATCATTTTGGATGAATATATATATAATTAACTATAGAATAGTGATGTTGTGTAATTGTCGATATGGGAAACTGAGATGGGCAATGATGCCCTACAAACTCTTAGATTAATGTTAGTATCCTGGGTGAATGTTGGGATTTTTGCTTATACTTTGATATTGTATATGTGACAAACCGAATAAGCCTATTGTTTTTATGAATGAATGAATAGAGATCTATTTGTATAGGTGTTGTAAAAAGTTTTTAATTAATTCTGATCTCTCATTCCATCATTTAACATGTTTAAACACTAATCATCGGCTTTGATGAGGATGTGGGTTAAATTTGTGGTATCAGAGCAGTTTTCCTGGCATGGGTAGATTTTGCTAGGATAGCAACCTTAGTTTGTGGTTTGATATTGTTAAGTGATTGATATGTTGGTTGTATACACATGAATATTCCTGTTATTGTTAGTATATGAGTTTAATGAATATGTGTATACTTTATTGTGATTTCTGACTCGGTGAACCATTTGTAGACTGAAGAGAAACAATGGGTCCTACTAGAGTCAGAAGACTTGGCCCTGAGGTAGAAGAGATCAACAAAATTCCACCTGACCCAATGTGGGAGCTGATTAATTTAGTAAGGGAATAGAGAGGCATGATTGCTGATCTGAGGGAAGTGCTCAGGGAGGAAAGGGCCAAGTGTAATGAGGAAAAGGTTTAGTCTACATGTGAGGAGATCCCAGAGGAGACCCAACACGAAGAGACGGCTAAGGAATCTAATTGGTATCGAGAGACCCCATCTCGCATGGTGCCTAATCAGGAGTCACAATAGGTACTTGTCCGAGAGGTAGAGACATACAATTTTGGGTTTCTAAATCCTACAAGCATATGCCTCCTGTGTTCAGAGGAAGATTTTACCCTCAAGTGGCGGAGGATTGGTTAATGAGACTAGAGAAGATTTTTGAGGTGATTGAGTATTCATCCAAAGTGAAAGCAAAACTAGCTATCTACAAGCTAGAAGGGAACGCAGACAGGTGGTGGAGAAACATTGCTATGACTATGCGAGCCCGGAATGTGACAGTGACTTGGGAAGTATTCCAAGAGCAGTTCAATGACAAATACTTCCCAAAGTTTGTGAGAATTGAGAAAGAGTCAGAGTTTCTGGCTATAGACAGGGAGACAATGAAACATTTGATGATTACTTGTCTCAGTTGATCTGTCTATCTTGATACTACTCCTACCTCTGACGGATGGATGACGAGGAGTAGAGCTCCGATATGCTAATTCGTTGTTTGAGGTGGGAGTTGAAGAAGAGGTTAGCCACCCGACAATTTGATAAATTCAACAAAGCGGTTGAGGAGTGTCGTATCATCGAGAATACTCTGAGAGACATCAACCCTAGTAAGGGCAATAGTCATGGTTATTTTGGTAAGGGAAGCTCCTCCCAGAAGCGCAAGAGCCAACGATTCTCATCCAAGAGCGATGGTAAGAAACCGTACTAAGATGGGGATTGTGAGAACCAAAGATTCTCAGGATAGTGGGTATGCCCTCAGTGTAACAAAGCACATTCTTATAGGAATTGTAAGGGGCAAGTAGTGTGCTTCATCTTCAAGTAGCCAAGGCATCTTGCCAAGGATTGCAAGGGTCGACCGACATAGTCAAGGCCCAGGAATAAAGGGAGAGTATTTGCTATGACTCATTTAGAAGCAAGGAAATCTCCATACTTGATTTAAGGTAACATTCTTTTAAATGGTAAATCATTGCAAACTCTGTTTGATTTGGGTGCTAGTAATTCGTTCATAGCTTATAACTGTGTAAAGCACCTAGGATTAGATGTTCATAAACTGCCATTTGACCTGGTTATGTCAACACTTATGGGTGCTAAGACTGTGGCTGTGGAAGCTTGTCTGAATGGTGTTGTAATTGTCGAAGGGTTTGAGTCTACTATTGATTTGATTTGTTTTCCTCTTCATCAACTAGAGGTTATTTTGGGTATTGATTGGTTGACAGCAAACAATGTTATGTTGGATTGTGGAAGTAGGAAAATAGTTTATCCTGCTCTGCAGAGAGATGATAATGTAAACAGTAGTTTGAATTTCCTCTCGATGGCTAAGGCTGAGGAATGTTTGAAAAAGTGATGCCAAGGGTATATGATATTCTTTTCTGTTCAGTGAGAGTTAGATAAAGTTCTAGAGAATATACCCATTGTGAGGGAATTCCCTAAGGTTTTTTGGAAGATCTCGGCAGATTGCCTCCGGAAAGGGAAGTGGAATTTCTAATTGAAATAGTACCTAGAGCTGGGTCCATATCTAAAGCCCCATACAGAATGGCCCTAATGAAATGGCGGAGTTGAAGAAACAAATTAAAGATTTGCTCGAGAAAGGGTTCATTCGACCCAGTGTGTTGCCATAGGGAGTTATGGTATTGTTTGTGAAAAAGAAGGATGGTATTTTGTGGTTGTGTATCGATTACAGAAAACTTAACAAAGTGACTGTTAAGAACAAATACGCTCTACCGAGAATAGATGACCTATTAAATCAATTGTCTGGTTCGTGTGTATTCTCCAAGATTGATCTACGGTCAAGATATCATCAGTTACATGTGAAGGCAGCATATATTCCAAAGACTTCTTTTAGAATGAGGTATGGGCACTATGAATTTCTTGTGATGCCCTTAGGTTTGACTAATGCACTGGCGGTATTCATGGATTATATGAATCGCATTTTCTGACCGTATCTTGATCAATTTGTGCTTGTGCTTATTGACAACATCTTGATTTACTCTAAGAGTAAGGAAGAACATGAATAGCATCTGAGAATTGTGTTGAGAATATTGCGTTAAAAGCAACACTATGCCAAGCTGAGCAAATTTGAGTTCTGGCTTACAAAAGTGAAATTTCTTAGCCACGTTATCTCATGAGAAGGGGTATCAATGGATCCCAGTAAGGTGGAAGCAATACTTGACTGGAAGAGGCCAAAAACTGTTTCTAAGATCCATAGTTTTCTAGGTCTTGTTGGTTATTATCGGAGGTTCATTCATAACTTTTCGCATATTGCATTGCCGATGACCAAGCTCACGAGGAAGGATCAACCATTTTTTTGGGATGACCGATGTGAACAAAGTTTAATAGAGCTCAATGAGAGATTGACTACAGCACTGGTATTGATTATACCTGATCCCAGTAAGGCTTACGTCGTGTACAATGATGTGAGTAAGCAGGGATTAGGGTGTGTCCTGATGCAGTAGGGACGTGTGGTGGCCTATGCCTCTCGATAGCTCAAACCGCATGAGATGAATTACCCCACTCGTGATCTGGAGCTTGCAACAATAGTATTTGCATTGAAAATTTGGGGTCATTACCTTTATGGTGTGACAGTGGAATTGTACTATGATCACTAGAGTCTCAAATACTTGTATGATTAGAAAGAACTCAATATGAGACAGCGTCGGTGGATGGAGTTGCTGAAAGATTATAACCTGGAGATTAAGTATCATCCGAGTAAGGCTATTGTCATTATAGATGTTCTTAGTCAGAAAATAGTGCTAGTAGCAATGATGATAATCTAGAAAAGGAAATTGATAGAGGATTTTCGGGACTTCAATCTCTTGAATAGTATTCTATATGCCAGTTATTGGTAGTCTAAAGGGAGAATGACCTGAGGACTAAAATCAAAGAGGCTCAGATACAAGATGAGTGAGCCCAGTATATCCGGGCTATAATTGAGCAAAGAGAGACTCGAGATTATGATTTGTCACCTAGTAGACTGGTGTGTTACCAGAAGAGAATCTATGTTCCACTGAAGGCTGACTTGAGACTGAGAATTGTTGATAAGGCTCATAAGAGTCAGTATACTCTTCACCCAGGTATGACCAAGATGTATCACAACTTGAAATCCATGTATTGGTGGCCAGGTTGAAGAGTAATGCGGCTAAGTATGTGGCGCAGTGTCTTACCTATCAAAAGGTGAAGATTGAACACCAGAGATGGCCAGGATTGCTTCTAAGTTCAGAAATTCCAGAGTGGAAGTAGGAGAGTGTGACCATGGATCTAGTGGTGGGCCTGCCTAGGATCAGGAACTATGATGCAATATGGGTGATTGTTGATCAACTCACAAAGTCAACGTACTTCATACCGATCAATGCTAGCTACTCTCCTGATAAGCTAGCTGAGATATACATCAAAGAGATTGTGAGACTCCATGGTACACCGAAGAACATTATCTCCAATAGAGATCCTCAGTTGACTGTAAGATTTTGTGGGGCTCTGCATGAAGGTATGGGTACACAGTTGAGGTTTAGTATGGCCTACCATCCTCAAATAGATGAACAGTCAAAAAGGACTATCCAAACCCTAGAAGATATTTTGATAGCGTGTGTCCTAAACTTCCAAGGAAAATGGGACTATTACCTTCTACTAGCCAAGTTTGCTTACAATAATAGTTATCACACAAGCATTTAGATGTCTCCATATGAGGCATTGTAGTGAAGGAAGTGTCATTCACCGTTATGCTGGACAGAATTGTCTAAGAGGAGATTGTATGGCTCAGACCTTATTGATAAGACCTCAGAAAAGATCAGAATTATCAAAAAGAGGCTCATTGCAGCATAGAGTCGACAGAAGAGCTATGCTGATAAAAGGAGAAGGACTCTAGAGTTTGAAGTGGGAGATCATGTTTTCCTGAGAGTATCTCCGGTCACGGGCATAAGGAGAGCAATCAAGCGGAGGAAACTGAGTCCGAGGTACATTGGTCCATTTGAGATTATGGCACGAATCAGACCTGTCGTGTATCAGATCGCCCTACCCCTAAATTTGAGTCGACTTCATGGTCTCACAACTCAAGAAGTACCAACCAGACCTTGAGCATATTATTGAGTATGAAGAGGTTGAGTTACAAGATAACTTCACCTATGTGGTAGAGCGATAGCGTATCATTGATCAAGAAGGGGGCGGCTAAAACATCTAAGCTTACCATTTGTGAAGGTGGTCTGGAAGGAAATGTCTCCAAGAGAAGCAACTTGGCAAGCAGAAGCAGACATAAAGAAGTGATTTCCTGATTTTATACAAATTCAGGGACAAAATTTATTGAATCGGGGGAGAATTGTAATGCCCCAAAATTTGATTAAGGGCTAATGATGACTAATGACAATGTATTTGTTAAATAAAGATGAATTCACTATGTGTTATGTGGCAATATAAGTAAATGTGCCATAATCAGTGGACAAATTGAAAGAATGGAATTATTGGGAAAATAGTTAGTGATTAGTGGAGAAATTAATTACTAACTAAGGAGAAATGAGATGTGAGATTAAATGGCTAATGTAGAGGTTAGAGTGACTAATTGGTTGTTTATTTTATGAGAGCCAACAGAAATCTGACATGTGGCAAGTTGGTGAAGTGAGAGGAGTTTAGATAAGTCAAAGGAAGATTTTAAAATTTGTTTCTCTCTCTCCTTCCCTCCTCATTTTCGGTTGCAGCATAGGGAGGGAGTGTCATCATCATTTTTCATTTCCTTCACACTCTTTTCTCTCTCACTTCCTTCTCCATTTCTGGTGACCATAGTTAGGCAAGTGGGAGAAAGGAAAAGCTTGAGAAAAAGGTAAGAAGATGACCTTTATTGCTCAAACTCTCTTCTTTGAAGTTGTTCCTTGAATTAAGAGCTTCATTTCTATGGTTATAGATTGTTCATTAGTGTTGATTTGAGCTCTTAAGGAATTTTAAAATTTGGAGAATCAAGAAACTCCTTTGGAAAAGTTGAAGAGGTAAGTGAAATCAATCTTTCTATCTATGTTTTGTGCCAAATGGTTTAGCTTTGAATTTCTAGAATTTTGGGCATTGATTTTAAAAATAAGGGTCATTGGGTATTTGACATTTTGTTGGTATGGAATTGGTATGTTTGGAATGTATGTGGATAAATATTAAGGGATATTTCGGATTGAATAATTAAGCTTGGTGATTTTTGATTGTTGGTGTTTAGTGTTGTTCAAACCCAAGCATGATAATGGAGTAGAATTTGGTAGTTTTGACATTTCCATTGCATTCCTTGAGCAATTTTGTGTAGGAGTAGCTTTGGTTGAGGTTTTGGGTCCATTGGAAACACTTAGGTAAATCTTGGAAAGTGTTGTCAGTTTTCCTGCGTTCTCTGGTGTCTGATATGCATCACTCGAGTGAGGAGGGGTCTCGCTCGAGTGAGGCAGTGTGATTTCTCGATTCCCTTCAATTTTCAAATGCACTTTGGCAAGAGTCGCCTCCTCACTTACGAGTGTGGTGGGTTCTCGCCCAAATGAGCCTCCTCTCACTCGAGTGATGGTGTATTTGACACCATGAACTTGCCTCCTGGGTTATCACTCGTGATTAAACTGCAAGAGTGTGTCTTAACACTCGCAGATATTCAGCCTTAACTCGAGTGCAAAGATCCGTGCTCGAGCGCTTCTCTTCTTTGAAAATGTTTGGTGCTCTCAGTTAACACTTTTGACACCTCACTTTCTAGTACTCAAGTGAGCATTTGGCTATCACTCGAGTGTTCCTTTTTGTGCTCGAGTATAGCGAGTAGTTCATGCTTCTATCGTTGCTCTCGGCCAAACACTTTCACAAGTGTGCTTCCATACTCGGGTGCAAACCTTACCATCATTCGAGTGAGGTCTTCTTCACTCAAGTGTCCGTACATCAACACTTGAGTGAGACCGTCTTCACTCGAGTGCAACAGTGTAAAAATCAGTTCTTGTGCCTCCAAAAGGAGATCCTTGGGATAGTTCTTCCAACCCTTTAGGGCTTTTGTTAGAGGTATTTAGAGATACTTAAAGGAGCCCGGCCTTGAATATTATTGAGGGGACATGGTGAGAGCCCGGCCTTGAATATTGTTATGCTACATTGTGATATATGCTTACCTGCTTTGTTTAATTATGCATCATATACGTAAACTGATGCTACATGGATTCTCTTGAATCACACTCTTTTCAAATAACATTTTTAGACAGGGCAAGTGGATCGAGAGGCAAACAAGTGAGCAAGGACGACTAGGACTGTTGGTGGTGGTCTTAGCTAGATTCTTTTGGGTTTTTGGATTGGTTATCATTTTGGATGAATGTATATATAATTGATCATAGAATAGTGATGTGTAATCCTCGGTATGGGAAACTGATATGGGCAGTGATACCCTTCAAACTGTTGGATTAATGTTATTATCCCGGGTGAATGTCGGGAATTTTGCTTATACTCTGATATTGTGTATGTGATAAACTGAACAGACTTGTTGTTTTTATAAATGAATGAATGGAGATCTATTTGTACAGGTGTTGTAAAAAGTTTTCAATTACTTCCAATCTCTCATTCCATTATTAAACGTGTTTAAACACTAATCATCAGCATTGATGAGAACGGGGGGTTACACAGAGCAATGCTGGCATTTTAGAAAAAGAATATAAACATGAGAGAATATAAAGTTCTGATTTAATTAGGAAAAAATGTATTTTTTATCTTTTAATTTCATATAAGATTTCATTTTGATCCCATAATTTTATAAAATATCTTTGATCAGGCCTTTAATTAATATTAACGCAATTAGTTTATTTTAAAAATTATTGACACTAAAATTTTAAATGTTGACAACAAACTTTTAGATTTTAACACATAAGTTTAATTTTTTAAAAAAATTAAATAGGGAAAAAGACAAAAAAAGAACTTTGAAATTGTAAAATCTCAAATCAGGTTTGTTATCAAGAACTGATAAAAGAATTATTAGACTTGATAAACAATTCCTAACTCGTTTTTTTTTAGAAAAAATACTTGATTTAAAATTTTACAATTTCAAAGTTATTTTTCTGTCTTGTTCCCAATTAAAAAAGAATGACTAGCACATAAAATCATCATTTGAGGCTAACAATGCTAGGATTAGGCGACTAAAAAATACGTTATAAAATTAAGAGATCAAACTAAAACTTTATATAAATTTAAAGCACAAAAAATAAAATTTTTTCAATTAATTATTTTATTTAAATTATTTATTTTTCCTTGATTTCATGGATCGGACTAAATTTTGACAATATATATGGATTAAATTAAAAATTGGGTAAAAATAGAGAGACTAGATTAACATATAATTTTTAATGAAAAAGCAATATATTAACTTTTACTAATACAATAACAGAGCCTTAATCCCACTAGATGGAGTCAGCTATATGGATCAAACAACGTCATTGAGCTCTGTCAAAAACTAAAATCTCAGGATAAATTGTTAACTAAGAGATCTCGCTTAATAACTTCATTGAGCGTTCAGTTTGGTCTTCCTCTACCCCTTTTAACTAGGCTCTAAACAATTTGATATACCCTTCTCATTGGTACATCCAATGGCCTTCTCTATATATTTTCAAACTATTTCAGACGATTTTCTATCATTTTTTCTTCAATAGGAGCCACTCTCACCCCTTCTTCATACAAGTTCTTTACAAATCTCAATTTTTTGTGTATGACCATACATCCATCTCAACATCCTCATCTCAACTACCCCCAATTTTTGCTCAAGTAGCCCCTTGACAGCCCAACATTCACTACTACAAAGGATTGTTGGTCGAACATCAGTACAATAAAAATTTCCTTTGACTTTATCAAGTACTTTTTAATTACAAAAAACTCTAATAGCTTCTCTCCACTTAAACCACCCATATTGAATTCTAGATATGATTAACATCTCCATCAATTTCACTGTTTTGTTGTAGAATTGATCCCAAATATTTGAACTTGTCACTTGAGGAATAACATGATCTCCCAATTTGATCTCTCAAAAAGCAATATATTAACTATTAAATAAAATTGTAAAAATGAAATTTACATTCTAAAGAATGGATCAAATCTTATTCATTTTCTTTTCATTTAACCAAATGGATTGTGGTAGTATAACCCATATACAGTACGTTGAAGAATGGGTTGGATAAGACAAAGTGGAGGATTTGGTAGAGGCACACGCAAAACATGCTTCAAAATTTGATCTATTGTGTGAAAATAATCTTTTTTCCTAACAACGTTGGATTAATTTCGTGTTTTTTTACCTGAATTAATATATTGTTTAGGAAAAAGAGAGGAGACATCGTGATTATTGTCATGTTATTAATTTGACTACTTTTTTCATATATTAATCGTGATGAGACATTTGAAAATTTTCTATTTGAGCTTTTCCACGTGTTTTGAGGAACAAGCCAGTCGGTAATCATTTACATAATTTAATACGTTAAACATGTGGCGTATTTCCTTTGAATTTTAACAACTTTTTATCTTTTAAATCCTTCACTTTTTATCGATGGAAAAAGCCTTCACTTTTAAATCTGAAAGACAAAAAAAAGTAAGTTACACAAAACCATCTTAGAAAAAAGGCTTGTTGAAATCACATATCTTTTCTATTTCAAAAGTGATTTTTTTGTATATTTTATAAATATAAAAGAGGTCCGTATAATTCTAACCAAACTCAATCAAAATTCATTAATTTACCGTAATTTGTTATTCGAACATATCTTTATAAATTATAGGAATAGAAGAGTTGTTAATATATCTTTAATGAAATTGAGAGGACATTTTATTGAACTCTAGAACTTTATCTCACCTCATTTTTACCGCCTTCATAATTTCTTGTACGAAATATATGTGACATTTTATAATATGAACTAATAACATAGTAAATTAAATCTGTCACTTAATACAAGAACTAGTTGGAGGTTAGATTTAATTCTAGATATAAGACCTTAATTCACTTTGCCTCCTAAATTTATAATTTTTTTCTTAAGTATCCCTATTAATTATACATATTAAGATGTTTTCATTTAAAGATAGTCATAATTAAAAAGAGTAGTTTAGGAAAATGAACTCATATTTGTTGCAAATAGTTAGCTTAACTAATTTATTTTCTTAGTCTACCCAAATTAATTTAGTAGGTCTTATATTAAGGACTAGATTAGTAGTACTTGTGCCGATTATCTAGAATCTCTTTTGATGTTAAAAATTTCATACTAAACATATGGTATGACAAATGACTCTATTCAATTACATCTTAGAATATTATTTGATGTGTGTATGTTTTAAGTGAAAAGTAAGCATAAAAAATGAAACTCCACTAACATTTATCCAAAACATGTGAAAAAGTAAAGCGAAACATTAGGGAGAGTACAAATGGTGAGCTTGAAATTTCGCATGCTGTCATTAACATATGGTTACGGCTTAATACTTTTTCAAACGTAGTTTTTTTTTAATGGTTTGATACCAACTTGTCCTTGACGGTAGGAATCCACTTAAAATAAGTAAACAACCTATGACTAACTATGTTTTTCGATAATTATGCACACACACGCACACATGTCTACTAATGGAGGTTAGCACAAGTTGTAAGCGATCCAATTTAAATGAATATAGATATAAATATATATCAAATATATAATAAATATCAGGGAAAACTATCCCTATAATTTAATGTCATTTCAATTAATTCCTTGTATTGTTTTTCTTTTTATTGGGTCCTCATAGTTTCCTCAATTATAGATATTGATCCCTAGCTACACTCATAATTTGTTAATTTGTAAGAGAAACAACTTTGGTAGCTGATGATGTGGTGGGTATCACTCAGCATATACACTTGGAATAATTTTGTCATATGAATCTAAATAAAAAAAAAAACCAACCATATCACATATTATATTTAGATGTAAGGAGACGCTTATGAGTATAATAATTTTTGTTTTTGTATTGATAATAAATAAATTTTATTTATTACATATTTTCCTGTATTTTCTAGCAAGTTACATAATTTTACTCGGTATCTATTTTAGCTCTAATTAATATATTCTGAGCATAATGACTAATACTTATAATTCAGATAAATATAGGCACCCAATCAAAAGAAAAACAAATTATATATACCTCATTAAAAATAGATAAAAGTAAAAGGGCCGACGAATTAATGTTTTCTAAATATGAAATTAACTTGTAGTGAGGTACATTTCCTCCATAATTTTTAATGCTTCTACGAGGTACACTTGGTGCCCCCTACAAGTTAGTAAGTGGAAGATGTTGAGGAGTGCATATATATGGAAAGTGGCCCAAACAGTGAATAGAGAAGATATTTTGTTACAGTTATAAAAAATATGCGGCCGAAAGGCGGATAACCTCATTATAATTTTGACTGAAACTATTTTATACATAGTTAATAAGAGTGTGATTTTATACAAAGTTTATATTATATATAGAGTAATAATATCAAGATATATAAAGTTTATCGTGTTGAGATTTGTATATCAAATTTTGCTTCTGAATTCACTCAGGAACTTGCTCATGCAGCTCTTTCGATGGTAATACTCATTTTGCTTTTGAATGTAAGTGCTTGTGTTGACAAATTATTTAAAAATTATTATTTTTTGTTATTATCAAATTTTGCCACATCCATGACACACCTTAGCTTGCCTTGCCTTGCAAATTCAAATTACTAAAATGTTTTTAATTACTTTGCATTTGAAATTGTTTTATGCGTGCATAATGGATGAGATATCGACCCTTTTGGCACTTACATGAATTGATTATATGCATCAGTCTTCTATTTTCTAAAAATATTCAAGTCCCTACATACGAAAAAATTATAAAGAATCCCCATTAAGATCAAACAATTCCATCTAATTCAATATGATTGTGTACATTAGATAGTTTCTTAGCCATGGTTATGAACCTATAATCTAGAAATTCCTCATCAAGTTAATAATTCCATCATTGTACTCCATACGATTCTACATATAAGATTCAATTAAGAGGTATGTTTTGATCCTAAACGTAAGACTAGTGCAATTCATTTTATTTCCTAATTATTTGTAATGTGATTGGATTGTTTTCTATATGTTAGAATGAATAATTCCGGATTTGACTTGCGCATAAGTGAAGCCCAAGTCGTACTGTAAAGGGATGATTGGGGCAAAAGGTTAATCCTACATTATTAGTATTGATTTGGGCCCATTATACTCAAATTCAAAGGGTTCTCTAGATGTTCATACATTTGCTTGGTAATTAAGAACTCCATACTATAAAATTGAATAAGAAAGGCCAAGAAAAATCATTTTAGGGGTTGTCCTAATCAATTGCATTAATATCCAATTTCACTCACTGCTTCCACACTGAACTAAATAAGAAAATACATACAAACAGTAGACTCCTTAGGTAAATTTTGATGCAATTGAGGCTAGGTGCAGTTTAGACAATCCACTTCCATCTTTGTGAATGGTATTTTAATTGAACTAGCATTCTAAGTAATTAGACTCCTGAAGATTTTCGATCTAGGTTAGCCCTATATATATTAGGATAGCAACAAGCTAATATCATTCATATGGGGGAGTTCCATTGCAAATGATTGAAAAGGTATCTTAAAAAGAACCACACATATTTTTTACAAATAATTAACTCAATTAATTTTCTTAATCTCTGTAAATCAATTATTTAGCTTCTACATGGAGGACCAAAGTTATAAATATATAATGAATAGGCATGTATATAATCAGGCAGTCTTTTTTGTATTTATATCTCGAACAACATTATCTACGTACTTTTGCGCTAAGCAACCACAAATGCTAATGATAAGTGTGAGGGGAAATGGAAAAGGATCACATAGGCGATAAAAAACACTATTTACCCTCCATAATTAAAACTAAATATAAAAATATTAGGTACTGCTTCTTCTTGTTCTTCTTCCTCGCCTGATTCCTGCCTTTTAATATCTAGCTATCTTGAATATTTCACTCGCATTTTTTGAAGAATCATCAATTTCCCTAACAAATTCATTCTCTCAAATGTTGTTATGACGGCTGCTTTTATCTTTCGGTGATGGAGATCTCTTGGATTTCATGAAGGCTCTGCAATGGAACAAGTTGATTCATCTTATTAATCTTTTTGCCTTTTGTCCATAGGACCACATATAATCCATACACTATCAACAACCCTCCTATTATACTACAATTTGCAATACAAGTCATTATCAAATATAAATTAAGTCGAATATATAACTCAATATATTTAAATATGTTGTGCATATGACAGCCCACGAGCATATATATACATGTATGTGCATGCTTTTGTGTGCAATTGTATTTGTGTTATTCATATGCATGTTTTTTCAATAAAAGCAAATATATATATATATATATATATTTAGGAAAAAATGCATCTTTTTGTCCTTTAATTATAGATAAGGTTTCATCATGATCCCTTAATTTTAGGCAAAAAATTCACTTTTAGTCTTCAAACTATAAACAAGGTTTACTTTTATAAACTGTCATTTTAAGTCCTTTATGTTAGACCAAGCGTTTCACCCAAGAGGGGGGTGAATTGGGTGATACTAAAAATTTCATTGCAAATATAAACCTTAACAGTGAATATAAAGCAGTAAAGAGTAAGGAGAAATATCACCGAAGTGCACATCAGGAGTTATACTGGTTCGGCCACAACCACTTTAACCTACATCCAGTCCTCAGAGCGTCTCTGAGAGTTTCACTATAACTTCCAAGATTCAGTGGGTTCTTGGCACCTCAGTACAAGCAAGTTCCTTCGCCTGGAGACTCGCTCCCCGTTACAAGTTGTAATCCAATCCCAACTCAAGGTTCCACAACCTTAAGTTACCTCAATAACAAATATTGAGTTTGAATGAAATATCTCTCTCACAGAGTGAATAAGAATCACTGAAGCATAGAATTACAACTATAATGTAAAACAGAGTAATGAACTTGATAATGCGTTCGTGTGTGTTTTCTTGTTGTTGTTTCTCTGTTTGGATGTTCCCATATATATAGATGCATTGGTAATGATTGTTGGAACATATTTCTTCATGCCAGTTAGAGCGTGCGCAGCCACTGTTGACTTTTCCAGTATTTGAAAGATATTCGTTTGCGGTAGATGGTGGTAGGTGGCATTTGAACGTTGCATTTGACTTTCCTTATTTGTTAAGATCTCTTCATTGTTTATTTGTGGATTTGCTAAGAATACTAATACAATGAAATGTTAATCACATAGGAAACAAATCAATGAACGTTGGAATGATTTCTGAATTTCTGAACTTGCATACTCGAGTAGTTACTCGAGTATTCATTAAGTTTACTCGAGTATCATCGTGAAAGTATTAACAAACTGCAAGTTAACAAATGAACATTACATTACCGGGTAGTGCATGGAGTAAACACAATTTCAAACCTTTGGAAATACTTGTTTACTCGGGTACTTACTCGAGTATGGCACACTTTACTTCAAAGTTTACTCTAGTAGCAACTTGAGTCAACCCTCAAATAAACTTTAGGTTACTTGATGCTTCACTCCAGTAAAGTTGGCAGGATTTCAAGGCCGAGAGCACTTCAAGTTTGATTACCTTCTTGCTTGAGTACTTACTCGAGTAAACATAAATTTTCTGCATTGCTTACTCGGGTAGCGACTTGAAGTTCTGTGTAAATAACTCTACATATTACTCGATTAGTTACTCGGGTAATCTAGTTTAAATAAGTGATTAAATACATGCATACTTGAGTAGTGCCTCGAGTGAAGTGTGATAAAAGCATATCATGTTATTCGAGTATTACCTTTAGGTTTTGCTTACCACAGTGAGTTACTCGAGTAGCTCCTCGAGTAAAATTGGCAGGGTTGAAAATGCCGAGAGCAACATGTTACTTGAAGCAGAGTAACTCGAGTACAAACTCGAGTAACGTTGGCAGGCTGAGAGTAACTGGAAGTTTTTACATGGTTACTCGAGTAACATTGGCAGGACGAGAGCAACTCCAAGTGATTTACCTGGTTACTCAAGTAGCTACTCGAGTAACATGGGCAGGCCGAGAGCAACTAGAAATCATTTACCTTATTACTCGAGTGCTTACTCGAGTAATGTTGGCAGGTTACTAGAAGGTTGACCTGGTTACTTCAAGTTTCTATCTCATTACTCGAGTACTTACTCAAGTAACCCTTTAGAAAACTTGCAAGTGATGAAGTTTCTTAGCTTTTTCTCTTGGCCTTTCTTCATTACTCCAATGCTTACTTCAAGTAATGATTTTCCATATTATTACTTTGTTCAAACTTATTTGTTTATCAAATCTTTTTCATACCATCCTTTGTTATCATCAAAACATGAGAGATCTAACATTCTCCCCTTTTTTGATGATGACAAAACTTGGTGATTTTGAACAAGATTTTTGAAATTAAGTTCTCAAATAAAAACTTCTTGAATTCAATGATAATTTTGAAAACCTTGTTAAGTTTAAATTCAAAGTGTTTTGGGAAAGGTTGAAATCATAACATATTTACCTTGCATACATAATATGCTCATTAGTCCCACAATGTATTATAATTTAAAAGCTTAAATGGACTTGAAATGAAATCATAACTTAAGGAAGCTTGCATTGAACTTAAAACTTGCATTAAAAGATGAAAAGTTATAAATTGAAAATGGTCTCATTGGTTTCAGGGTTATCCACTTTTTCAGAAAGAAACTCAGAAACTCCACAAAATCACACTCAAGCACTTCTCCCCCTTTTTGTCTTCATCAATCAAGAGGAGGATCGGAAGGCTTGACAATAGAAATAGGCTTTACAGGTAGAACCAAAGGACCATCTGAACCAGAAGAATCAAAAGATGAGGAACTGGAAGATTCTGGTTCAGGAAGATTTAGTGGAGGGATGTAAATGTTATCTCTGGGAGGAACAGGAGAGGCTGATAGACAATCATAGTGGTGGTTTGAACCTTTTCTGTGTCATCTGCAGAATGATGACTAGAAGATGAGGGAGAGATCTCCTCTGTATGAGTAGGAGAAGGAATGGGTGTAGGAGTGGGTTGGGGCTGAGCTCTCGGCGGTGAATCCTCTATGATAATATAGATGGTCTCATTGGTTTCAGGGTTATCCACTGAGCATAGGATATCTTTGGGTCTTAGCTCAAGTGGACTAGAGACTGGAGGTTCAGGGATAGTAGGCTCAACCTCAGTATGATGAAGGTCAGATGGAATGTTCTCTAGAGGTGGTGGTATATTCTCTGGAGATGGTATATGCTCTGGAGATGAAAATGGCTCAGGTGCAGATGATGATGGACTAGCAGAAGGTCTAGGACCCAAAGAGTCCAATCTTGCCATAATCAACTTCAAGGTCTCACCCTGGGCACATTGCTTAGCTAGCAACTCTTCGTGCCTCTTATCCATTCTCTCAACCAACTCAGCCAACTTGCCAATCATGTGGGTTATCAGCTCAGTATTGGTGTTGGCGATGTCTACATGAAATCCCTTGAGCATATTTTCCATGAAGGGTTGGAATGTGGCATTGAGGAAAGAGGGTGTAGAGGTAGTGGCAGCTGGAGCCAAAGACTGAGTGTCATCCATTTTACTCGTCTCAGTCTCGATCTTCTTCTTCTTCTTAGACCTAGACTCCAGAGGACCCTTGAGAGGAATTTCAATGTTGAGCTTGCCAATTTGATTTCTCCCAACCGGAGTAACTCTCTCAATGTTCTCTTTACTCTCCAAGTACCATATCTTATTTTCCTTCAGAATGAGTGAAACAATCTGAGGATATGGCATAGGCGTAGCAGCTTTCCCATCTACTCTATACCTCTTCATCTCAGAAAATATGTACTCCCCCAAATCCTTTTGTTCCTTCAAGAGTAAGGAAGCAAACCATCTATAGTCCCAATCAGAAAAGTGGGTATAGTTGTTGGCCTTGTTCACAAGGGATCTAGAGTAGATATACCATAGAACCCTGTGATAATCACACATGTCACTAGGTTTGAAGTTCAAAGGGCCTACAAACTCACCAGGTTTAAGAACAGAGAAAATTTCGTTTGAATCAAGTTTGGAGTAAATGTCATATGGAGGGTTCTTTATTCCTAACCACAGATTGATTCTAGAAGGTGAGATAAGTATCTTCTAGCCTCTAACAGTAGTAGTCATCTCTTCCTCTACAGAATTTCTATTGGGTTCATCTAGTATCTCAAGATTGCAGTAAAAGTGTGTGACTACTTTTATGCAAAAATGAAGCTTAATAGATAGCCAAGGCATAAAAGCTTCCAGAAAGGGACTAAGATCATACTTCAATACCTCCTGAAGTACTTTAAGGTCCACACAGTGAGTCTTGCAGACTTTTCTCCTTGAGAATTGTGTGAGCTACTTCTGGGACTCCCCTAGCTTGTTAACATTAAACCCCTTTGGAGGTTTGGTAATCTCCTCTTCTGGCAATTCTGACTTCTTTGAAGATTGCCCCTTCTCAAGTTGATCAAGTATGCCATCCATTGCCTTAGCCACATTCACATCATATTTAGGCTTTTTAGATGGTTTTGGTGTGAATGATGGCGTAGAAGAATCAAAAAGTGGAGGAGAAGGAGATTTGGTACTTTTGCCTCTCCCAGTAGAGGTGCTCTTCTTGGATTGAGCCCTTGTAACTACTGGCTCTTTGATAACTACTCCTTTCTCTTTTGGTTTCAGTTGAGGTTGAGGTTTGAGTTGGATGTTTGTTTTTCACCTAGGTGTGAGTTTTCGTCTATTTCTGGGAAGAGAAGAAAGAGGGTCAGGGAGTTGTGGGGATCCAGAAGAATCTGTGGGAGTAAGGTTTTTGGTTCTAACCATTTTGATTTAGTGAAACGCCTTGAAAACACAGAAAGCAGAGTGAAAGTCGCGATATAGGGCACAATGAATCTGAACAGAATAGGAGGTTTTTGTAGTTAAAAATCAATAGGTTTTAACGGAAATCAATTAGGGAAGAGACTGTAAACAGTTTTTCAGAGAGGACTGGGTGATTTACTCGAGGAGATTTTGTGGAAATGACCGAGTTTGCGATAGATAAAGACCTAGAACCTGACGTTACTTGAGGCGTTACTCGAGTAAAGATCATGTTTACTCGAGTCCTTACTCGAGTGATCATACAGAAAATTTCTAAAATAATTCATTTAAATTGCATACCTGGCATGAATAATATTGTAATTATCCATGTATGTTCCGTCGATCATTTTATAGCCATTTTAGAGCATATTTGAGTCGATTCTCATCAAATTTGTGATCTGGACCTTCAGTTACTCGAGTCCTTACTCGAGTAAGCTTCAAGTTTACTCGAGGCTCTCCTCGGGTAACCTGTCATTTCTAGTTTGAACTGTTCATTTCTCACCAAATGAACCGTTTGATTTAAATTCCAGGTAACTTGATACGTTACTTCCAGTTTTGGAAGACCGTTACTCGAGTGGTTATTCGAGTAAAGTGCTCTTTTACTTCAAGTTGTTCCTCGGGTAATATTTCACTGTCAATCATTACTTGAAGTTTGTACTCCAGTAATGGTGTTTTTCGATAACCTCTGTTTTTATTTCTCAAAACAGAGTTTCAATCTTCCTGTAAGACAAGTTTCTACATACTCCGATGCTTAAATTAGAAATCATCAAAACATTATCAAATATCTTCATCTAACATTATGAGAAACTGAAATAACTTACAATTTATTGGGATTTACCATTCCCAATTCTCTTCTAATATATAGAAATTGATCTTTTGCAAGAGGTTTGGTAAAGATATCAGCTAGTTGAAGATGAGTAGGAATGAATATCACTTTCACATCTTTCTTTTGGACATGATCTCTGATGAAGTGATGTCTAACATCGATATGCTTGGTTCTAGAATGTTGCACTAGATTCTTTGCCAAGCTTATCATACTCGTATTGTCACAATAGATTGGTATTTCTTTGAGATAAATACCAAGATCTTGTGGTTGTTGTTTTAACCATATTACTTGTGAACAACAACTTGAGACTACAACATATTCGGCTGCCATTGATGAAAGAGACACTGTATTTTGTTTCTTGCTGAACCATAATACAAGAGATCCTTCAAGAAATTGTCCTTATCCGCTAGTGCTCTTTCTGTCTGTCTTGTATCCTCCATGATCAAAATTTGAATATGCAACTAGATATTCACTTCTTCCTTTAGGATACCATAGACCTAATTATGGTGTGTCAGCAAGGTATCTAAAGATTTGTTTGACAGTTTCGGTATGTGATTCCTTTGGTGCTGATTGATATCTTGCACATATGCCAACACTAAATTGGATGTCCGGTCTGCTTGCAGTGAGATAGAGTAATGATCCAATCATTCCTCTGTATTTTGTGATGTTGTAGTGTTTCCCTTGACATCAGCATCAAGCAACGTAGTTGAGCTCATAGGTGTGTCCGTTCCATTTGCTTTATCCATTCCATACTTCTTCAACAACTCTTTCAAATACTTTGTTTGAGATATGAAGATTCCATTCTTTCTTTGTTTGATTTACAAACTAAGAAAGAAATTCAATTCTCCCTTCATTGACATCTCAAACTCTCCCTGCATTATCTCAGAAAATTCCTTACATAGAGATTCATTAGTAGCACCGAAAACAATGTCATCAACATATATTTGAATAATTAAAATATCATCACGTTTTCGTTTTATAAAAAGTGTTGTATCAACTTTTCCTCGTACAAAACCTTGATCAATAAGAAATTTACTGAGCCTTTCGTACCATGCTCTAGGAGCTTGTTTTAAGCTATATAAAGCCTTTTTGAGTTTGAAAACATGGTCAGGTTTAGTTACATCTTCAAAACCTGGAGGTTGTTCTACATATACTTCTTCCATAATGTAGCCATTTAGAAATGCACTCATTACATCCATTTGATAGAGTTTGAATCCTTTGATGCACGCAAAGGCTAAGAGTACACGTATAGCTTCCAATCTAGCCACTGGAGCATACGTTTCCTCATAATCAATCCCTTCTTTCTGATTATAGCCTTTGGCCACCAATCTTGCCTTGTTTCTGACAATAATTGCGGATTCATCGAGTTTGTTCTTGAATACCCATTTAGTACCAATGATCGGATGATCCTTGGGTCGGGGTACCAAATCCCAAACTTGATTTCTTTCAAATTGATTTAGTTCTTCTTGCATTGCTATAACCTAATCATTGTTTGATAGGGCTTCATCAATGTTAGAAGGTTCAATCTCATAAATGAATGCAGAAAAACTTACTTCATTGAAAATTCTATTTTCTAGTTTTGATCCCTTCATTCACATCTCCTATGACTTGATCTAAGGGATGACTTTTGTTGTATTTCCAGGCTCTAGGTTGTCCTAGTAAATGTTCTTCTTCCTTTGTTTCATCAACTTCTAGAATGAGAGATTTAGAAATAGATTGACCATTTTCTTGATTTAAAACAACTTCCTGTTCTTCATCAATGTTTTTGTCAGAGGATTCAAATTCATCAAATACAATATGAATTGATTCTTCAATAACACATGTTCTTTTATTGAAAACTCTATGTGCTTTACTTCGGTTAGAATACCCTAGGAAAATTCCTTCATCAGTTTTAGAATCAAATTTTCCTAAGTTATCTTTACCATTATTATGAATGAAACACTTACAACCGAAGATGTATAGATGAGCAATGTTTGGCTTCCTCCCTTTGTACAACTCGTATGGTGTCTTTCCAAGTTTTGTTCTAATATAGGCTCTATTTGAAATATAGGATGTTGTACTCATAGCAACAACCCAAAAAACTTGAGACACATTTTTTTAATTTAACATTGCTCTAGCCATTTCAGTGAGCACTCTATTCTTACGTTCCATGACTCCATTTTGTTGAGGCGTCCTTGGAGTAGAGAAATTGTGATCAATGCCATTAGTATCACAATATTCTTCAAAGGCTTGATTTTCAAATTCTCCACCATGATCAGTCCTAATGCCTGCAATGGACATACCTTTCTCATTTTGCACTTTCTTGGCAAAAACAATAAATTCTTTAAAGGTTTCATCTTTTGATGATAGAAAAATAACCCATGTAAATCTGGAGAAATCATCAACAATGACCAATGAATATAAGTTAACACCAAGACTCTTTACTCTTGCTGGGCCAACTAAATCCATATGCAATAATTGTAGTGTCTATTTGTTGAAATCTCATTTTTTAATTTGAAAGATGATTTAGTTTGTTTACTCTTTTGACATGCGTCACAAATCAAGTCATTTTTTAAATTTACTTTGGGTAATCCAAGAACTAAATCCTTTTTGAGTGTTTGCCTAATTAATGCATATTGACATGAACCAATCTCTTATGCCATAGCCAACTTTCATCAGCATTACTCAGAAAACAGTTTTCAGATTCATTTCTACTAATATCTAGAGTATAACAATTACCTTCCCTTTTTGCTCTGAGCTTAGCCTTGACATTCTTCTTATCAAGTACTAAGTCATTCTTATTGATAATTAGACATTCCTCTGAGTCAAATATTACCCAGTTGTTCTTGTCTGCACTTTGACTTACACTCAGTAAGTTATGGCATAATCCTTCGACATAGTATACGTCTTTGACTTGTATGCCTTTGTCATTTTTGATTTCACCAATTCCTGCTATCCTTCCGATTTGATTTCCTCCAAATTTTACCTTTCCACCTTCTTTAGGTTGTAATTTGGTAAAACTTTCGAAATCACCAGTCATATGTTTAGAGCATCCACTGTCTATGTACCATTTGTTGTTTTTGGATGGTTTGAGACACATCTGCAATTAAATACGATTAATTCTTAGGTACCCACTTCTTTTTGGGTCCTTTTGGGTTAGTACAGGAAATTTTGGAAATATATGATCCTTTAGGTACCCATTTGTAGGTTCCTATCATTCCTTTCTTCTTATGAATGCATGAAGAAGTATAATGGCCTTTTCTATTACAGTAATTACAAAATGCAAAACAATTTGATGTATGCACAGAATACTGGAAATAATTCAAATATGACTTACCTCCTGCTTTCTTTCTACCTTTCCTTCTATCTGATTTTGGATCATATCCAATACCAGATTGGTCATTTACAAATTGTTGAGCTTTTAAAATAATATTTAGCATCTCACTTCCTTGTGTAAATTTTTCAAGAGTTTTTGTGAGATCAGTGTTTTTCTTTTTCAAAGAAGAACAATTTTCACAATCCTTTTCTGAACTTTCTTTAAGTTCGATTTCAAGAGCTTTGTTTTTTGTTTTGAAAACAACTAATTCTTTAACTACTTTGATGAATTCAGAATGTAAAGCATTATATTCAGAAAGTAATTCATCATAGGTAGGATCAAAATCATTTACCTCTTCTTCGGTTTCTTCTTGAGCAACGAGGCATATGTTGGCTACTTCTTCTTCATCACTTTCTTCGTCAGAGGAACTATCACCCCATATAGTAGATACAAAGGCCTTCTTTTTGTTAAAGAATTTTCCTTTTCTCTTTTCTTTGCTCTTTTGATTCAGTTCTGGACATTCTGATTTGATATGTCCTAGTGTTCCACATTCGTAGCAAATGATATGATCTTTGCTGCTAGTTCCTCCTTTCTGAAAGTGTTTGAATCCTTGACCTTTCTTGTAGAACTTTCTGAATCGTTTTATGATTAGGCCCATTTCGTCATCGTCAAACTCCTCATCCTCATCTTGATTTTCTTCTTTTGCTTTTAGTGCTAGGCCTTTCTTCTTCTTGTCACCGATGTCATCTAGTTCCCATTTAAAATTTAGTTTACTTTCATATTCATAAAGACTTCCAAATAGAGAAGCAACTAATCTCATTGATTCTCCTTTTGCTTCTTCTATTGTAATGACTTTGGCCTCCCATTCTTTAGAAAGAATATTCAAAATCTTTCGTACTTGGGTATGTTGATCATAGATTTTCCCAAGTGCGAAAAGTTTATTAATAAGATAAGTATATCTAAGTTCGAATTCAAATATTGACTCACCTGATTTCATTCGAAGTAGATCGAATTCAGTGACCAAGGTGTTGATCCGGTTCTCCTTTATTCTCAAAGTTCCTTTATGAGCCATTTCCAGAGCTTCCCACATTTCCTTTGCTGTTGGAAGTGCGCAAATTCTGAAGTATTCACTTTGACTTAAAGCACTTTCTAACATCAGAATTGCCTTGCTGTTGAGAGTGATAAGTTTCTTGTCATTCTCATCATATTCCGCTGGTGTCTTGGGAATTTTTTGAGAATCTACAATCTTTGTAGGTTGATAGTTTCCACTCTCAATCACATCCCATAGCCCATATTCAGTAGCCATCACGAATACTCTGAACTTTGCTTTCCAGAAAGAAAAGTGTTCGCCACTGAAACCTGGAGGTCTAGTGATGGATGCTCCGTCAGGAAGAATTCCTTCACCCATGCTTGCCATTTGATCCTTCTTAGGTTGTTAAACCTTAAGAAGAAGACCTATGCTCTGATACTAAATGTCAGACCAAGCGTTTCACCCAAGAGGGGGGTTGAATTGGGTGATACTAAAAATTTTGTTGCAAATATAAACCTTAAAGGTGAATATAAAGCAGTAAAGAGTAAGGAGAAATATCACCGAAGTGCACACCGGGAGTTATACTGGTTCGACCACAACCACTTTGACCTACTTCCAGTCCTCAGAGCTTCTCTGAGAGTTTCACTATAACTTCCAAGATTTAGTGGGTTTTTGGCACCTCAGTAAAAGCAAGTTCCTTCGCTTGGACACTCGCTCCCCCTTATAAGTTGTAATCCAATCCCAACTCAAGGTTCCACAACCTTAAGTTACCTCAATAACAAAGATTGAGTTTGAATGAAATATCTCTCTCACAGAGTGAATAAGAATCACTGAAGCATAGACTTACAACTATAATGTAAAACAGAGTAATGAACTTGATAATGCATTCGTGTGTGTGTTCTTGTTGTTGTTTCTCTGTTTGGATGTTCCTATATATATAGATGTGTTGGTAATGATTGTTGGAACATATTTCTTCATGCCCGTTAGAGTATGCGCAGCCACTATTGACTTTTCTAGTATTTGAAAGATATCTGTTTGCGGTAGATGGTGGTAGGTGGCATTTGAACGTTGCATTTGACTTTCCTTATTTGGTAAGATCTCTTCATTGTTTATCTGTGGATATGCTAAGAATACTAGTACAATGAAAGGTTAATCGCATAGGAAACAAATCAATGAACGTTGGAATGATTTTTGAATTTCTAAACTTGCATACTCGAGTAGTTACTCGAGTATTCATTAAGTTTACTCGAGTACTTACTCGAGTATGATCATGAAAGTATTGACAAACTGCAAGTTAACAAATGAACATTACATTACTCGGGTAGTGCATGGAGTAAACACAATTTCAAACCTTTGGAAATACCTGTTTACTCAGGTACTTACTCGAGTATGGCACACTTTACTTCATAGGTTACTCTAGTAGCAACTTGAGTAAACCCTCAAATAAACTTTAGGTTACTCGATGCTTCACTCCAGTAATGTTGGCAGGATTTCAAGGCCGAGAGCACTTCAAGTTTGATTACCTTCTTACTCGAGTACTTACTTGAGTAAACAAAAATTTTCTGCATTGCTTACTCGGGTAGCGACTTGAAGTTCTGTGTAAATAACTCTGCATATTACTCGATTACTTACTCGAGTAATCCAGTTTGAATAAGTGATTAAATACATGCATACTTGAGTAGTGCCTCGAGTGAAGTGTGATAAAAGCATATCATGTTATTCGAGTATTACCTTCAGGTTTTTCTTACCACAGTGAGTTACTCGAGTAGCTCCTCGAGTAACATTGGCAGGGTTGAAAATGCCGAGAGCAACATGTTACTTGAAGCAGAGTAACTCGAGTACAGACTCGAGTAACATTGGCAAGTCGAGAGTAACTGGAAGTTTTTACATGGTTACTTGAGTACTTACTCGAGTAACATTGGCAGGCCGAGAGCAACTCCAAGTGATTTACCTGATTACTTGAGTAGCTACTCGAGTAACGTTGGCAGTCTGAGAGCAATTAGAAATCATTTACCTTATTACTCAAGTGCTTACTCGAGTAATGTTGGCAGGTTACTTGAAGGTTGACTTGGTTACTTCAAGTTTCTGTCTCATTACTCGAGTACTTACTCGAGTAACTCTTTAGAAAACTTGCCTGTGATGAAGTTTCATAGCTTTTTCTCTTGGCCTTTCTTCATTACTCCAATGCTTACTTCAAGTAATGATTTGCCCTGTTATTACTTTGTTCAAACTTATTTGTTTATCAAATCTTTTTCATACCATCTTTTGTTATCATCAAAACATGAGAGATCTAACACTTTAATCTTAATATCGTTAACAAAAAATGCTAACATTGAAATTTTAAATATTGACCAACATTTTTAAATAATGACATATTAAGTTTAATTTTCAAAATAACAATAATTGCTGGAAAAAAAATCATCATTTGAGACTAATAGTGTTAGGATTAAAGGACCAAATAAATACTTTTTAAAATTAAGGGATCAAACTGAAAATTTATATAAAGTTAGAGGACAAAAGTGTACTCTTACCTTTAATTTTATACTTAAAATTAAAACACATGTAATTTTATAAAAAAAGTGTTAACATTGTAATTTTAAATGTCGATATATAAAAGATTATCAAATGTTGACATATTAAGTAGAATTTTTTAAAATAATAATTATTGATTAAAAAAAAATATCATTCGAGAGTAACAGTAGTTGGCTTTTAAGGACTGAAGAGATACTTTATAAAATTAAGGATTTAAACTAAAACACCAAAATGTACATTTTTGTCCAGAAAAAAAAAACTTATGTGCACACGCAAATGGGGGAGAGGGACCTCTCCATTTCTCTTACCGTCCACTTTCCTTAACTTCTTTATCCTCATTGTTAGATTAAACCTGAATGGTTGAGATTTAATATCCTATAAAAATATTATTATAATATTAAATAACAAAAAATATATATATGAATAAATTTAAATCATTAAAATTTGATATAACTAGTTCATATCTTTATACTTTTATTAAAGTATTATATATATATTTACTTTTTATAGGATATTGAATCTCAACCGTTCGTAGTTAATCTAATGGTGAGAATAAAGAAGTGGAGAGAAGTGGACGGTAAGGGAAATGGAGAGGCCTCTCTCCCCGCAAATGGGGGCACGTAGGTTTGCATGAAGGGGGAGTATACCTTCCGAGATATAGTTTTTCATCTAACATGAAAAAACAAGCTAAGGCCACAAAGACAACCATGATAGGGTTGAAAGTAGAGACATAAAGAGGGCCTCCCATGTCCTCACACCATGTCATCACCACCTTAATAATTCCAAATTAACAATTCCCTGTATTTTGGAAAATAAAAATATATAATAAACCACATTTTTTGTATGAATCATTCATCCAAATTCATTCGATATATCAAGAAAACTAAAATTAATTAACAACATACTGAATAAGCTGTAGTGAGAAGCCTCACATTCCAACCCAACTTCCATTGAGTCCAATCCCTCTCAAGGCAAAGAACAAAAGTAATAGATACAATTGACCCTATCAAACTCGTCAAAGATGTGCTTGAGCAATGACATGGATAACTCTTGTTCATCTTTGTCTGCTTTGCAAAAGTAAAATAAATAAATAAATCAAATTTGTGGTACATATGACAATGATTTGTTGAAGAACTAAAATTAGCCTCCATCCAGTCTTAAATGTAGGAGTTAGACAACTATTTTGCAAGGATTGAGAATAGTTATTTGAAAAAATGTATATTGGTTTATTTAAAGTACTCACTTTATTCATTTACATTAGAATAAATATTCCTTTTATATAAACCCTCTTAATATGTTAAATCAATAGGGAGTGCTTAGGAAAAAAATGGGAAAATGCCAATTAAATATCATTTGAAATTGCAAAACCCTAAAAAGTCTATTAATACTTTAAAAAGACATAAAGGTACTAAGTATCAAATTGGGTTTTTCAAGTTTTGACACTTTTATCATTTTACTCTTCAATTGTTGTTTTTGAAATAAGAGTGGAGCCCTAGCGAGAGCACCACCGGTGGCACCAGCAGGCGCTCCGGTGGCCGGCCGATGGGAGCTTTTTTGGTGGGGAAGGGGTGCTTTTTTTTTTAAATGAATTATTTGAGAATGGCAAGGGGTAGGATCGAACCCATCCCACCCCTTTAGCAAAGGAGCATGGTGGTCATTGGGCCACCAAAGCTCCTTTGATATATATATGTATTATTAAATATGTATAATACAAATAAAGGCGTAGTAGCTTTGACAAAGTCAGTAATGACTTTGACAAATTCAGTAATGGAAATAATAAAATTCGTAATAGTATTGACTAAACCGTTTGTTGATGAACCTTGACTTACATGTTTTCGTCAACATTTTTGCACAAAATGCTTTTGTCAAAACCATTACAACTTTTGTCAAAATCATTACTAAACTTGTCAATGTCATTACTGAATTTGTTAAAATCCTTTTATTTATTTTATTAATTTTTTCATAATTGAATCTCATAATGGGATTGTCAAAACCATTACAATTCTTGTGAAAATCATTACTAAACTTTTTTCTTCTATAAGTTATTTCGTATTTTCTCCTCTCTTGTAGTATTTCACTTATAAATTATTTAGAGTGAAATTAGATTTTGATATTCCTTTTATTATTGGCTTATTTATTATTTATTAGCTATTAAAATGAACAATTCAAACCAATATATGCGCACATGAATACATATAATGCTGAACATAAATGTTTTATATATACATGTACTATAGCTAATAAATTATACTCGTAAATGCGTTGGGAAGTAGGTTCAAACACTCAATTTTATTATATATCATTAACGCTATATATAATTTAGAGAAGCTATGGCTCAAACACATGAATACACACATTTTTTTTCAAAAAATAGGGAAGCTATGGCACTTTATGTGAAGGCGCAATAGCTTCCTTGCCTTGTATGACACTTCTCTATAAAGCACTATACAAGGTGCTCATAATTAACAAGGTTTCTTTATTTATTTATTTTTAAATAGGGAAGCTGTAGCACTTTATGTGAAGGCACCGTAGCTTCTCCCACTTTGTATACAAGGATCTATATAATTCCCATAGCCCGCCATTTTCATTTTCATTTTCGTCTTACCACGTTCCCTCTAGCTCCCCCATTTTGTAGAACTCCATTGCATTTCAAAGCTTTCTCTCCCATGTGTTTTTTTTCAATATTTGTCCACATTTTTTTAGTTAAAATATATCATGAATCTTCTATGTGTACTCATAATTTTGTTTTCAAGTATTTATTTGAAGCTTCAACTCTGTCTTCTTGAACTTCCTATACATTGTAAGTTTTTTAATTTTTGAGCTTACAATATAATAATACTTAATTTAATCCTCCGTAGATGAAATGTGTATGGCTTAAGTTTAAGCAACTTAAATGCTGGAGTTCTTTTATGCTTGATACATAAAGATGCAATATTGCAAAAGACACGTGCTATGTTATTTCATTTTGTTATGGATTGCATTATAAATTGCTGTGGATTTTGGATTATAAATGGAGGTTTACATCAGAAACATAAAATAATTACGAATTTTTACTTTAAGAAAATATTTTCTATGGTGTAGGACATGCCAACTTTCTATGGCACTTCCCCATGAAAGCGCCATAGCTTTATATTTTAAAAAAAAATTAAATAATCAAGCTATGGCGCTTCCATATATTTAAGAAGTGACGTAGCTTGTGTTTAATGGAGCTGGAAGCTATGGTGCTTCCCAAACACCATAATGTTCTTTAAATTAAGCACCACAACTTATGTTTTTTGTAGTAAAAATAAAAATTATTTATGTCAGTGTATCAACTATTTAAATGGGAGTGGATGGGATATTGATGATATAAGGGATCCCTTACTTTGTAATGGAATAAATCTTTAGTACACAAGGTGGATATGGCATGTGGAGGAAGTATCTACTCGTGCGTCCCATGAGAAGGAAGTTTTTGATGTCAGAGATGATGATAGAATGGAGAAAATGAATCATGATGTTGAGGTAGAATATTTTGCTCAATCATCTATATATGATAGTGTGCAGAGTGATGCAGAGACGCCTTTGTACCTTGGGTGTACTAAGTATACACGCTTGTCAGGTATTTTGCACTTGGTCAACTTAAAGGCAACTTGTGGGTAGACTAATAGTAGTTTCCCATTGTTACTTGAATTGTTATGTGATATGTTTCTAGAGGATAATGTCCTTCCAAATTGTATGTATGAGGCTAAGAAAATCTTGTCTACAATGAGTATGGAGTACAAAAAGATACATGCTTGCCCTCATGACTGCATATTGTACAGAAAGGAGTATGAAGGACTAAGTAAGTGTTTGAAATGTAAAACTTCCATATGTAAAGTGAAGAAAGGTATTGGTTGTGGTAATGAGACAAGCAAAAGGCAATCTTTAAAGGTTTTGTGGTATCTTCCAATCATACCACAATTTAAATGAATATTTGCTAATATGAAAGAAGCGAAGAAGTTGGGATGGCATTATGATAAGAGAATATGTGATGGAAAATACCTTCAGCACCTAGTTACTCTCCACAATGGAAGAAAATAGATGAAATGTTTCTAGGATTTGGCAAAGAGCCAAGAAATCTTTAGCTTGGGCTTTGTAAAAATAGAATCAATCCTTATGGTACTCTTAGCAGTACACATAATACATGGCCGGTTCTACTGGTGATTTACAACTTACCTCCCTGGTTTTGTATGAAACACAAGTATATGATGCTTTCTATAATGATTTCAGGATCAAAACAGCCAGGGAATGATATTGATGTCTATTTGGCACCTTTGATAGAGGAATTAAAGAAGTTGTGGGTGGATGACGTAGATGTGTTTAATGCATACAAGCAAGAGTCATTTAAGCTACATACAATGATTTTTACCACAATTAACGACTTCCCTATATAGGGAAACTTGTTAAGGTATAGTGTGAGAGGTCATAAAGCATGTCCGATATATGAAGCAAGCATACACTTCCATCAACTTAAGCATGGTAGAAAAATGGTCTACCTTGATCATAGGAGATTTCTTCCTTGGTTTCACCCGTATTGTAGGCTAAAAAAGACTTTTAACGGTTTTTCGGAGAATGGAATGGCTCTAAAGACATTAACTGGAGATAAGGTTTATAGTCGGGTAGAATCAATATTAATTTTGGTAAGAATCAAAAGACCACGGGTGAGAAGAACATATAGAAGAAGAGGTCAATTTTCATTGATCTTCCATATTGGTGTAGTCTTAATGTAAGACATAGTATTGATGTGATGCATGTAGAGAAAAATGTATGTGATAACCTTGTTACTATGCTTTTGCATATACCAAGGAAAAGCAAAGATGGAATTAGTGCGAGACTAGACTTGGTTGAAATGGGAATAAGAGAATGGCTACATCCACAACTAAGAGATGATGATAAGAGAGTTTATATGGAGTCAGCAATGTATACATTGTTAAAATCCAAGAGAAGAAGTTTGTGTGGATGTTTGCATGGCATTAAGGTGCCATAAGGGTATTCTTCTAATGTAAGCATGCTTATCTCAATGGAAGATTTGAAATTAGTAGGAATGAAGTCCCATGATTTCCATGTCTTGATGCAACAACTATTATCTCAATGGAAGATTGGAGGCATTATGAAAGATGATGTGTGAAGCATGATAACAAGGTTGTGTAGTTTCTTTAATGCTATCTGTAGCAAAGTTGTTGACATTGGAAGGTTAGACAAATTGGAAAATGAGGGTTATACTGTTCTATCCCAACTAGAGATGTATTTTGCTCCCACATTTTTCAATATAATGGTGCATTTATTAGTTCATTTGGTAAGGGAGATAAGACTATGCAAGCTAGTTTATCTAAGGTGTATGTACCCTTTTGAGCGGTATATGAAGAACTCAAAAGGGTATTCTAAAATCCTTATCGGCCTGAAGCCTTAATTATGAAAAGATATGTCATTGAAGAGGCTATGGACTTTTGTGTAACACCTTATTCTCGTAATCGATTAGATGAGCTTGTACACAATAAGTCTGATCTACTTTCGTAAACTCATTTTAAATTCCCAATCTCAAGACAGGATTTGAACCAATGGTTGAATGGGAATTTCTGAATATTTCAAAATCTTACGGAAGCACCTTTTAGCGGTTCACAACTTTAGTATTACTCATCAATTCTTATCTTCATTTAATTCAATCAGAGTGATTCACTACTCATTCTTAAATCATTCATTTACATATTCCTTAAGACTATTCAACTAGGCATGTTCATACAAGTATTCTTATACAGTGATAATTTACACATAACTAATTATCACATACTAATCTTTAATTCACTGTCACATTTTCTTCTTGCACATCTTCTTGCATTCCTCTTCTGAACTTACCTACCTATATGGTTGGTAAGGGAGAGTGAGATTCAAGAAAATTCCATTAGCGAATAGTGTTAACAAATGCATACAAGAAATGCTTTGTGCATGACGTGCTTGCTTACATAAATTCATGCCAATATAATGACATATATGCATGCTCAATGTTCAACACATTACACTAATGACCATAGTATAATTAAAATAGAGCTTCACTCATTCATATATGCTTCATACAATTCATCAAAGCAATTAACACATCAATGCAAAAGCACACATAACAAGTTATGCAAGTAAGGAAAATTCCCTACCTTATGGCTTTAAGTCCTTCTTTGGTTCCCTTTTCTTCCAACCATTGTAGCTTCTTGGAAATTCTTCGATTTCCTCTTCTTTGACCTCTCATGACCCTAGATACCCAATCATATAATCAGAGCCATGATAGCAAGTCAATAGAAGTGTATAAAAATGTCCAAGATGTTAGGAAGGGCTAAACAACTCGACATTTTTCGAAAAAATACAAAATACTGGAATTGGGGGTCTTAGCCGTGGCCAAGAATTCTTTGGCTGTAGCCAAAAGAGGTTAGAAATGTTTGGGCTACATCTAAGAAATCATCTGGCCATAGTTGAGAAACAGTCCTAGCGCTTGGCTGTTGCCAAGAATTGGGACATTCAGATTTCCCTTGTTTCTTAGATGAACTTCTAAAAATCATAACTTAATCTATAAAAATCAAAATAAAGTGGTTCAAAGATCTATAGAAAATTCTTTAAGTCCTCTATCTCCAGAATCAAGTCCACAGTTTCATTAAAACTGTTAAGTGTGGAGCGTCATATATAGACAAAACTATAGTAGTGATTCTTTTAGATATGATTAATTTTGATGATGTCAAATATTAAAACAAAACATTGTATCCTATATCTCCGTTATTCAAATAAGAGTTAAATATTGCGGGCTACGTGCTCCTTGTGAAGGTACCTTACATACAAAAATAAGCAAATCAGTATATATAAATGCTATGAGTAGCTAAGTATTCATTGACAGTAGAAGAAGTACTAGATATTAAAGTCACAAATGCTCGAGCTAGCCATATCGCTTGTGACGATATCTTTGACTAACTCCCGATTGTTAGTGTAAAATATGCCTAATTCTTTGTATAGATCTTGCTCAAAGGGGACTTGTTTGGCATAGTCTTCTTGCTCACTATCTATTTCAACGACTATGCTATTGTATGCCCTAAGAGCCATCTGGTATTTATTAGAAACTGGTGGAACCAGCGATTAAGGCACAAGCTCATCTATCTTCTTTGGTGCTCAAGACACTGACCCATGGCTGGACTGAGCTCCCAGATTGCTCTTCCTCCTCTTCGACTAAACAAGTTGAGAAGTTAGAAAAATAGTTACTATAAATTTCATTAGCAAGCTCAAAAAGGCGATGGTATACCTTTTTTGTCTTTGATGGTATGACAATAAGGTGGTCTGGCCAAGCAAAAAAGCAAAGTACAGCTTCTCCCATTATATTTGCATTTGGGGTGGGTATTGGAAGGGCATACATAGGAAAAATGGTCGTCCTCAACTCTACCCTAACATAATTTTAAGGGAGACGCGAGTTGTGAATCATGTTCTCTCCTATAAGTTGTACATGCGACTAGTAGAAACTATATGCCGCTTGGGGCTATTTGCACACACTCAACCTTTGCCTCGCCCTAAAAAAAGAGAAAAAACAATTAGAGTAAAGCAAAAATAAATAAAGCATAGGATTTTAGCATTAGTCAAACTACCTCATATAAAGTCTAAGAGGGGAATGTGCAACTATCCTTGGCACTTGGGGTGTAAGGAATTCCCTGCTTCCCCAAGGTGTCTTGGATCATTAACTGACCAATAATAGCTTGGTGTGCTTCAACCTACTGCTTTAGCATCTCGGTCATCTCCATATACTATTAAAGCTTCTCATCAGACACCCTTGTCGGCCTCTTCCAGTTCCCAAAGTATTCTTTTTTGCCAACTCTATAGCGACACCCCTCAAAAGACCACTGTGGTAAGGACCCTGAGCCTTTTCCAAGACATCCTCATCCCCAGGAAGCTTGCCTTTCTTTAATTCTTGACTCAAGGTCTCTTGTAGCAAAATGTAAGGTTGGATACCTTCTTATATGAAAAATTCAATTATAATTTAATCAAAATCATCAGTACTTACCATTCTTGAGAGAACTTCCTGCACTCGAAGATTGTCAATATTACCCTCTTTGTTTTGCCTCACATGTCAACACCAATTTCCATTTGGATATGTGCAGGACAATAATGGACAAGTTCCATAGGGAAACAGAAAAGTACAAATATACTGATGTAAGTATTTGTTTACAGACAGTCATTAATAGAGCAGAATACGAAAATATTTACAATTCATCTAAATCTGTCAAAACAAAGGCCACATATAACCACTAGCCAAATTCTCGGGTTTCACACCCTTATGTTCATGTATCAGCTGTCGTTCCCTTAAAGCCGCTAGCTCCTGCTGAAATTTTGTCATTATGAAAAAGGGTGAGATTCCAAGGAATCCTAGAAGCAACAAATTTTCATTCATAGAAAATGGATAAATAAATATGCAAAATACCAGATAATGCAATATTATACTAACAGATAACTCAGTTCAGTTGAAAATATGTTCAGAGTCAACCACAGTTGCAACCCCTACATATCTCGTACCTCAGTCTATGAATGGTAGATCAGTATACCCATAAGCATTGCCCGTAGGCACTATTTAGCAGTGTGCATTGTGTATCATACATATTACAAAAGATGGCTTATACAAAATATATAAACATTCAGATAGTGTATGAAGGATAAAGTTACTACCTGAGCCTTTTTCAGGTATGTTTGACTTGCCTCATAAAGCGTGCTAAGTTATGACTCCCAATTTGGTCTTCAGATACCAAATGTACAAGAAATAGGTTAAAATCTATCCATGCATTATTTTAGACACTTCCATAGTGTTTATTGTGGTTAGATTAGCCAATGGTGAAAATTTACCAAAATGCCCCTAAGGTCCTGGTCCAGCTTCGCAGAACCCGGCCCGGCTGTGCTTTTCCTAAAATTTTGACATGGGCTATTCTGACACATTTATACCCTAAGCAATCTATTTATGGACTCAAAATTATCAAATTCACTGTTAAATTACCAAATGGCCTATGACAGCCCCGTTCTAAGAGTTTCAGGGGCGTTTTTGTAATTATGCTTTTTCGGGCTTTTTTGAAAAAGTGCCCAACTGTAACCCTACCTAATTTTCCCTCATGAACTCAATGGAACCATAAAATCATTGAAAATACAACTCTAAACCTGAGATCTAGCCCTGGCCAAAATCTTGGTATACTTTGGGAAAAATCGGGGTTTTGCGATTTTGGCTTCATAAACTCGTTCCTTTCTACTCCTAACCACTTTATTAACCATTACATTAGGTTACAACTACCATTAAGTACCAATTTGGGCAGCGTAACACCTAGGCATACAAATTTTCAAAATTTAAAACCAAGGACAATCCGGCAAAATTTCATAGATTAAATTATCCACAGCAGCCATAATAGACAATATACGAAAGTTTGGAAGTTACCTCAAGCTCCTACTAACTTTTTCTCAATATGGCTAAAGCCTTAGCCCTTCTACAACAGATTTTGGATCCTCCAAACCTTAAAGAACAAAGAGGAGTAGCTTAGCATCAAAGTTATATGCGTTAGGATCTAAATCGCAGAGAAATCGGCTTAGCGTACAATATCTCTTCCCCTTTCTCTCTCTAACATTTCCACACATTCTCTCCCTTGGTGCAGCTGGTTCACATCAATTTTGTTGGAATAAGGAGGTAGGAGATGATATATTTAATATATCTTATGCTATTTTGATGTTTTATGGAATTTCCTAAAATTCCAAAAAGTAACTTATGTGCGTAAATCCTTATGTACATCTAACCATGCTCATTAAGCCCAACCAATTTTGGTCCTACCCTATGGTCTCAATTGGCTTTACAACTTGTTATGGTTACGTATACACGTAAAGTCTCAATTTTGGTCAAAATTGTACTTTTTGCTCAAATTTTCCATAAATTCATATTTCATTGACCAAAATAATTCAAATATATTTTCCCTATTTATTTTCCTTAATTAATTTAAATTAACTTCAATTAATTGAAAAATAATTTATTTTGTGCTATTTTGGCAAAATTATGATTTTTTCATTACCTTTTTAATCTAATTTCTTTTCTTATTTTCCTTTGACCAATTTCCATATATTTTTGGACCAAATATTTTCTCTAATATTTCTCAGATTTTGGACCTTAATATTGGACTTTTTAAATTACCCAAATTAATTCCATAATTTTTTTACCTAATTTCACATGAAAATGAACATTTATAAAATTTATAAATTCCAAATTCATGAATATTCACCATTTTATTGAATTTCTCAAATAATTAAAATATATTTTGGTGAATATAAAATTTGGGGTGTTACATAACATCAACCCATAATACTCCACAATTGATAGTCACATCTGATCATGATCCCTGCTTCTCTATCAACTGCCGCTCGATGTTCGCATGCCCCATGAGGCCTCCACGGTACAGGTATTCGTTGTTCTTCATCCTCTGACGGTTTTCCAAGCTTAGTGCATGTGGAAAGAAATAATAAAGAAGTCATAGTTACACATTACATTAATACAGAAGTACCATTGACTTTTAATTCCGATAAATTTAATTTTCCCTGAAAGTTGCAAAGTATCTTGACTGTGCAAAAGTAGCCCATTCGGGCTATTTAACAACTTCCTTTAGTAACATCAGAACCACAGACTCATCACAGAGTCAGGTTCCAACAAATATTTCTTCATCACAAACCCTCAAAACGATTGTAGTACCCTGCCTGCCTTCTCGAGCACAAAATCCTTCTTGTCCTCATCTATGTGGAATCCAAACTACAAAACACATAAATCATTGTTAGTGTTTGGTATAAGGGTTAACAATATTTTATTAAAAATGCAGCAACAAGTTAAGAAGGGTTTTGAGCTTTTTATCTATCAACTAAGTTGCAATTAAACTAAAATGCTTTAAAATACATATTTTTGGATTTTTGGGATAAAAATGGATGGTGTAATATCCTGGATTGTAATCAAGGGATAATAACTTCAAATGATGTAATTAATGTTAATTAAGCATATTTGAAGTGGATGTTGTGTGTAACGTGATATCAAGATCACTAGTAATGATTTAATGAGTAATGTACTAATCAGGGGTAAATCGGTAAATTTGCCAACCGTCTGGTTAGCTACTGACGAGAAAACTCTTTAGTAATCAAGATCAATGGTTGAGATTGAAAGAATAAGGGGTGGAATCTTGTGTATGTGAAGCTATGTGAAACCATGGTGGGAAGAATGGGATGGTGCCAAGTGGCAAAATAATGACCCTTGGATTAAAGTCAAATATTCAAACCATTTTCTCTTCCCTCTCACTCCCTAGTCGGTTTATGTGTGTATGTGTGAGGAGAGATGATCATCTTCACAAATATCTCATTTTCTCTCTCCATTCTCTCCATTTGCGCCAAAGTTAAACAAGAAAGATAAAGTAAGGGTTTGAAATTTGTGAAGGTAAATGATCTTATATGCCTAGCTACCCTTCATTAAAGTTGATCAAGAGATTGAGAGCTTGACTTTCATGATTTTAGAATTTCCATTGGTAGTGTTTGATTGTTGGACAAATCTGAAAGTTGGGGGAATCAAGGTGTTGATTTCAGCAAGTTGAAGAGGTAGGTTTGTGATGCATTTTGGTATATGTGTTAAGATGTTTGCCTAATCAATGAGAATTCTGGAAATTTAACCTAATTATGATGTTAAGTGAAGGGTAGGCTTTGATTAGTGTGTTACTGTTCATTTGGTCAGTTTTGACATTTGGGAGTGATTAGAAATTGATTGGAAGTTGAATAAGGGAAATTTGTTAGAATGAGGTTTTGAGTGGTTTTATGATTTAGAGTGAGAAGGTCTTGATAGAGTTGAATTTGGGTTGTTTTTGGTTGCCAATGGGTTCCTTGTGTTAAAATAAGTGAGAATGAGCTTTGTCACAAGTTTTAGAACCATTGGAGTTCATTTGGTGAATTCTGGAGAAGTTTATCAGTTGCTGTGATCTGGTTTCTGATGGGTATCACTCGAGTGAGAAGGAGTCTCACTCGAGCACAAGATGAACATGCTCGAGTGAGCATGTGTGTGCTCGAGTGAGGGTGCATGAATCACTGGGGGGTGAGTGTCTCGGGTTATCACTCGTGGGAAGATTGGGTGAAGTGAGCGGGAACACTCGCGAGTATGGAGAGGTCACTCGAGCACTAGGGTTGTGCTCGAGTGCACTTGTGACTGGGAGGAAGAGATCACTCTCGGGTTGTCACTCGCAGGGTCTCACTTTCGTGGTGCTCGAGTGCTTCTGAGGTCTCTGCTCGAGCACAGCCTCTTGTGCTCGAGTGAGGGTGTAGGATTGTTGCGGGAGTTGCTCTCAGGCAAGCACTTCATGCGTCTCACTCGCTTGTGCTCGAGTGAAAATGGGGGGTCATGCTCGAGCACGGCCTTCTGTGCTCGAGTGAAGGGACCAAAAATCAGTGTTTAGCTTTCTAAAGAGGGATCTTTGGGGATAGTTATCCCAACCCTTTAGGCATATGTTTAGGCATTTAATGGCCATCTAAAGAGTCCAAATGAATACCAACTTAGAGTGTTATTGAATTAAGAACTTGGAAAAGGAAATTAACCAAATGTCCCTATATGATTATAGGATTTGACATCTGCTATCCTCGTGAGCCCACTGTGCCAGAGACCGACAGGAAAGGATCAGGTAGTGACATTTCTTTCGTACCATATATGATGCATTGTATGTGCTTATTATCATTGATTTGTGATAAGTTCGTATGTTGCGATTTGTGTGGATATGTGTAAGCACCGTCAGTCCAATAGTCCCTGAGTAGCTAGCAACGGTTCGGGTAAGGGTTGTGAGCCTTCCCGGCGGAGAAAGGGGATGAGGATGAGGTGTGACTATGTGAATATGTGGCCGAAAGGCTGATTGTGAGCCGAAGGGCTATTTGTGAGGCCGACAGGCCATTTGTGAAGCCGGATAGCTATATGAGCTATAAGGCTATGTTTATGCACTGCCACACCAATAGTCCCTGAGTAGCTAACAACGGTTCGGGTTAGGATGGTGTGCCTACCCGGTGGAGAAAGGGGATGAGGGTGGAGTGTGATTGAGCTCCTATATGATGATTTGTTTACATGCTGTGTGTTTATATGTGGTATAAATGTTTAGTTACTACTGGGATTCTCTTGAATCTCATTCTTTCCTTTGACTAACCTTTCAGACAGGGCGAGTGGCTCTAAGGAGAAACGAGCAACCCAGAGTATTAGAGTTTACTAGGGACATTAGTATGGATTGTGTTGGCCATTCATTTTGGATAGGGATTACTGTATAACATTTTGAGATGTAGATAGTTTTGAGATACTTGGTTCTGTAATCCCCTAATCAGGATTTGAAACTCTATGTATATATAGATGAACCCGGGGGTTGCCGGGGATTAAGTTATAAACTCTGATATATGTGAATGTAAGTTAACTGCACAGGTGATTATATTCGATAGTCGAAATCGAGACTGGGATAGAAAAGAAGTTTTGAAAAATTTTATAAGTTCCTACTATTTAGTGGGTGATTTAACAAGTTTTGAACTATCCGGCGGTCTCAAACCCCTTTTATTACGTTTTATCGAATTATAATTACGTTAATTAAGGCAGGGGGTTACATTTTGGTATCAGAGCAATAGTTCCTGGCAAGGGTAGAGTTTGCTAGGATAGATCCCTTAGTTGGCTGTAGGGATCGAAGATCGTCTGTGAATTCTTGTTGTGTATGCACATGTATGTTAAATTGATATGGTTGTATATGAGACTTGTGAACATATGTGCATACTATCTCTGCTATATTAATGGGGTTGAGTTGTTTGTAGAATGAAGAAAACTAGAGGACGCCCCAGTGTTCCGCGTGCAGACCCTGAGGTGGAGGTCGTAAATGATATTCCACCGGATCCAATGCAAGAATTAATGGGTCTGATTAAGGATCAACGGGACATGATCACTGAGCTAAGAGACGAGCTCAGAGCGGAGAAGGCAAAGAACAAGGGGAATCCGGTTCAATCCACACCTGAGGAAACTCAAGAGGAGACCCGACATGAGGACACTGCTGAGGGATCAGCACGGCCATTAGAATCCCCATCTCATGCTATTCCGAATCAAGAGTCTCATGGGGGACCAGCCAGAGAGGATAGAGATCTTCAGTTCTGGGTTACCAGATTCTGTAAACATCTGCCTCCAGCGTTCAAAGGGAGGTTTGATCCTCAAGTGGCAGAGGATTGGTTGAATCGCTTGGAGAAGATATTTGAAGTTCTTGGGTGTCCGGAGGAGGTGAAGCCGCGCCTAGCAGTCTATAAGCTCGAAGGTGATGCGGATCGCTGGTGGAGAAATATAGCTCTCACTTTGCGTAGCAGAAATTTGCCGCTGACTTGGGAATTGTTCCTACAATAATTCAATGAGAAGTACTTCCCGAAATCAGTCCGGCTTGAGAAGGAGACATAATTCCTTAACATTAGACAAGGGGACATGGAGAGCTTTGATGACTACTTGTCCTGATTCATCCGCTTGTCCCGGTATTCCTCCTATCTCCGGTACAAGGATGACGGAGAATGGAGCTCGGACATGCCTCATTCGTGGCCTGAGGCGAGAGTTGCGGAAACGGTTGGTTACACACCAATTCACTAAGTTTAACAAGGCTGTGGAGCAATGTCGAATCACAGAGAACAGCCTAAGAGAAGTGTATCCTGCTAGAGCTACTTGTCACCGTAGTGAACCTAGCAAGGGTAATGCCTCTCAGAAGCGGAAAGGCCAAGGATCTTCTTCATATAGGGGTGGTGATAAAAAGCCCTATCAACCTAAAGGTCGTGAGTCTCAGAGATTGTGACCGAGAAAAAATGTCGCCGTTGCAATAAATCACATTATGGGAAAAACTGTCAGGGAGAGATGGTTTGTTTCAACTGCAAGCAGCCAGGACATCTTGCTAAAGATTGTCAGCGACCGAGAGCTGAACAGAAGCCAAAGACTCAGGGCCGAGTGTTCGCGATGACCCACGAGGAGGCCCGTAGATCTCTTGAGTTGATACAAGGTAAAATTTCTCTAAATGGTTATTTGTTGCAAGCATTGTTCGACTCAGGTGCCAGTCATTCCTTTATTGCGTATGATTGTGTGAAACGCCTGGGTATGCATGTATATAAGTTACCATTCGATTTGGTAGTGTCGACTCCGATGGGTGTTAAGGCCTTGACCACAGAAGTTTGTCTGAATTGTGTTATAAATGTGGAAGGGCACCAGTCTGTTATAGACCTGATTTGTCTGCCGCTTTACCAACTGGAAGTCATATTGGGTTTTGATTGGTTAACGGCAAATAATGTGTTACTTGATTGTGGGAACAAAAGGATAGTATATCCTGCTTGTCAGAGAGCTGAAGTTATGGATACGGGTATGAATTTCCTTTCTACAGCTAAAGCTGAGAAATATATTGGAAAGGGTTGCCAAGGGTACATGGTGTTTTTCTCTGTACAGGGGGAAACTAGTGAAACTCTGAGTAATATACCTGTGGTAAATGAATTCCCGGAAGTATTTCCGGACGACCTTAGCGGATTGCCTCCTGAGAGGGAAGTTCAATTCCCAATTGACATCTTGCCTGGAGCAGGTTCTATTTCAAAGGCCCCATATCGTATGGCCCCAAATGAGATGGCGGAGTTAAAGAAACAGATAGAAGATCTGCTTGAAAAAGGGTTTATCAGACCCAGTGTGTCGCCTTGGGGAGCTCCAGTGTTATTTGTTAAGAAGAAGGATGGCAGTCTTCGACTATGTATCGACTACAGAGAGCTGAACAAAGTTACCATTAAGAACAAATACCCACTTCCTCGAATTGATGACCTTCTAGATCAGTTATCTGGATCGTGTGTATTCTCAAAGATTGATCTAAGGTCAGGGTATCATCAGCTGCGAGTGAAAGCAGAAGATATTCCAAAAACGGCTTTCAGGACCCGGTATGGTCATTATGAGTTTTTGGTGATGCCATTTGGGCTAACCAATGCACCTGCGGTTTTTATGGACTACATGAACCGTATCTTTCGACAATATCTGGATCAGTTTGTTGTTGTGTTTATCGATGACATTCTGATATACTCCAAGAGTATGGAGGAGCATGAGCATCACCTGAGAGTTGTATTGAATATTTTGCGTGAGAAGCAACTATATGCCAAGTTGAGCAAGTGTGAGTTTTGGCTATCAGAAGTGAGGTTCCTAGGCCATGTTATCTCGCAAGAAGGGGTCTCTGTGGATCCCAGTAAAGTGGAAGCAGTACTAGACTGGAAGAGGCCAGAATCTGTGGCAGAAGTACGCAGTTTTCTGGGTCTTGCCGGGTACTACCGGAGATTCATCCAGAATTTCTCCCGTATTGCGTTACCAATGACCAAGCTCACGAGAAAGGATCAGCCATTTGTGTGGGATGAGAAATGTGAAAAGTGTTTTGTGGAGCTGAAGGAGAGGTTGACTACGGCGCCTGTGTTGATTTTACCCGATCCCAGTATGACATATGTTGTGTACTCTGATGCCAGTGGGCAGGGATTAGGGTGTGTCCTTATGCAGCAGGGACGTGTGGTGGCCTATGCCTCTCGACAGCTCAGACCTCATGAATTGAACTATCCCACTCATGATCTAGAGCTTGCGGCCATTGTGTTTGCCTTGAAGATTTGGAGGCATTATTTGTATGGGGTGACTGTGGAACTGTACTGCGACCACAAGAGTCTCAAGTACCTGTACGACCAGAAAGAATTGAATATGAGACAGCGCCGCTGGATGGAATTGCTCAAAGACTACAACCTGGAAATCAAGTATCACCCGGGTAAAGCCAATGTAGTCGCTGATGCTCTTAGTCGAAAGACCGTGCTCGTTGCAGCTATGATGATACGAGAGAAGAAATTGATTGAGGATTTTCGTGATTTGAATTTGACAAAACAGATCATCTGTGCCAACTACACTATTTCCCAAAAGGAAGATGATCTAAGAGCTGAAATTGAAGAAGCTCAGGGGCAAGATGACTGGATACAATGCAATCTGACTCGGATTGAACGGGGAGAAGTCCCAGGTTATGATCTGTCGCCTAGTGGATTGGTTCGATATCAAAAGAGGATCTGTGTTCCACTAAAGGCGAAGTTGAGGCAGAAGATTCTGGATGAAGCGCATAAGAGCCGGTACACTCTTCATCCTGGTATGACCAAAATGTACCATAATTTGAAGTCTATGTATTGGGGGCCGGATTTGAAGAGTGATGTGACAAAATACGTGGCGAGATGCCTCACTTGTCAGAAAGTGAAGATTGAGCACCAGAGACCACCTGGTTTACTCCAAAGTCCCGAGATTCTGGAATGGAAATGGGAGAGTGTGACCATGGATTTGGTGGTGGGTTTGCCCAAGATCAGGAATTATGATGCGATCTGGGTTATTGTGGATCGGCTAACGAAGTCAGCCCACTTCATACCAATCAATGCTGGTTATTCTCCTGATAAACTAGCAGAGATTTACATCAATGAGATTGTGAATCTCCATGGTACACCAAAGAATATCATTTCTGATCGAGATCCTCGATTTACTTTGAGATTCTGGAAAGCGTTGGATGAAGCCTTGGGAACTCAATTGAGGTTCAGTACGGCTTATCATCCACAGACGGATGGACAGTCAGAGAGAACAATCCAGACACTAGAGGATATGCTACGGGCATGTGTTCTTGACTTTAAAGGAAGTTGGGATCGCTTTCTTCCACTTGCGGAATTCGCCTACAACAATAGCTATCATACGAGTATTCAGATGACTCCGTATGAAGCGTTGTATGGAAGGAGGTGCCAATCGCCTTTGTGCTGGAACGAGCTATCCGAAAGGAAGCTATACGGACCAGATCTTGTTGATCAAACCTCAGGACAGATTCAGATTATTTGAAGGAGGTTACTTGCAGCGCAGAGCCGATAGAAAAGCTATGCTGACAAGAGAAGACGACCTCTAGAATTTGAGGTTGGAGATCACATTTTTCTAAGAGTATCTCCTATCACGGGTGTGGGACGAGCTATCAAGCGGAGGAAGCTGAGCCCGAGGTATATAGGTCCTTTTGAGATCCTTGAGAGGATTGGGCCTGTTGCATACCGAGTAGCCCTACCCCCAAGCTTGAGTAGGATCTATGACGTGTTTCACGTTTCCCAACTGAAGAAGTACCAACCAGATCCATCTCACGTAGTTGAATATGAGGAAGTTGAGCTACAAGATAACTTTACATATGCGGTGGAGCCAGAGCAGATCATTGACCGAGAGGAGAGACGACTGAGACACCGAAGCATTCCATATGTGAAGGTGGTCTGGAACGGAATGACTCCGAGAGAAGCAACCTGGGAAGCGGAGGAAGATATACGAAGAAGATATCTGGAGTTTATGGCTCAAGTAGTGTGACAATTTCGAGGACGAAATTAAATTTTCGGGGGGAGAATTGTAATATCCTGGATTGTAATCAAGGGATAATAACTTCAAATGATGTAATTAATGTTAATTAAGCATATTTGAAGTGGATGTTGTGTGTAACGTGATATCAAGATCACTAGTAATGATTGAATGAGTAATGTACTAATCAGGGGTAAATCGGTAAATTTGCCAACCGTCTGGTTAGCTACTGACGAGAAAACTCTTTAGTAATCAAGATCAATGGTTGAGATTGAAAGAAGAAGGGGTGGAATCTTGCGTATGTGAAGCTATGTGAAACCATGGTGGGAAGAATGGGATGGTGCCAAGTGGCAAAATAATGACCCTTGGATTAAAGTCAAATATTCAAACCATTTTCTCTTCCCTCTCACTCCCTAGTCGGTTTATGTGTGTATGTGTGAGGAGAGATGATCATCTTCACAAATATCTCATTTTCTCTCTCCATTCTCTCCATTTGCGCCAAAGTTAAACAAGAAAGATAAAGTAAGGGTTTGAAATTTGTGAAGGTAAATGATCTTATATGCCTAGCTACCCTTCATTAATGTTGATCAAGAGATTGAGAGCTTGACTTTCATGATTTTAGAATTTCCATTGGTGGTGTTTGATTGTTGGACAAATCTGAAAGTTGGGGGAATCAAGGTGTTGATTTCAGCAAGTTGAAGAGGTAGGTTTGTGATGCATTTTGGTATATGTGTTAAGATGTTTGCCTAATCAATGAGAATTCTGGAAATTTAACCTAATTATGATGTTAAGTGAAGGGTAGGCTTTGATTAGTGTGTTACTGTTCATTTGGTCAGTTTTGACATTTGGGAGTGATTAGAAATTGATTGGAAGTTGAATAAGGGAAATTTGTTAGAATGAGGTTTTGAGTGGTTTTATGATTTAGAGTGAGAAGGTGTTGATAGAGTTGAATTTGGGTTGTTTTTGGTTGCCAATGGGTTCCTTGTGTTGAAATAAGTGAGAATGAGCTTTGACACAAGTTTCAGAACCATTGGAGTTCATTTGGTGAATTCTGGAGAAGTTTATCAGTTGCTGCGATCTGGTTTCTGATGGGTATCACTCGAGTGAGAAGGAGTCTCACTCGAGCACAAGATGAACATGCTCGAGTGAGCATGTGTATGCTCGAGTGAGGGTGCATGAATCACTGGGGGGTGAGTGTCTCGGGTTATCACTCGTGGGAAGATTGGGTGAAGTGAGCGGGAACACTCGCGAGTATGGAGAGGTCACTTGAGCACTAGGGTTGTGCTCGAGTGCACTTGTGACTGGGAGGAAGGGATCACTCTCGGGTTGTCACTCGCAGGGTCTCACTTCCGTGGTGCTCGAGTGCTTCTGAGGTCTCTGCTCGAGCACAGCCTCTTGTGCTCGAGTGAGGGTGTAGGATTGTCGCGGGAGTTGCTCTCGGGCAAGCACTTCCTGCGTCTCACTCGCTTGTGCTCGAGTGAAAATGGGGGGTCATGCTCGAGCACGGCCTTCTGTGCTCGAGTGAAGGGACCAAAAATCAGTGTTTAGCTTTCTAAAGAGGGATCTTTGGGGATAGTTATCCCAACCCTTTAGGCATATGTTTAGGCATTTAATGGCCATCTAAAGAGTCCAAATGAATACCAACTTAGAGTGTTATTGAATTAAGAACTTGGAAAAGGAAATTAACCAAATGTCCCTATTTGATTATAGGATTTGACATCTGCTATCCTCGTGAGCCCACTGTGCCAGAGACCGACAGGAAAGGATCAGGTAGTGACATTTCTTTCGTACCATATGTGATGCATTGTATGTGCTTATTATCATTGATTTGTGATAAGTTCGTATGTTGCGATATATGTGGATATGTGTAAGCACCGTCAGTCCAATAGTCCCTGAGTAGCTAGCAACGGTTCGGGTAAGGGTTGTGAGCCTTCCCGACGGAGAAAGGGGATGAGGATGAGGTGTGACTATGTGATTATGTGGCCGAAAGGCTGATTGTGAGCCGAAGGGCTATTTGTGAGGCCAACGGGCCATTTGTGAAGCCGGATAGCTATATGAGCTATAAGGCTATGTTTATGCACTGCCACGCCAATAGTCCCTGAGTAGCTAACAACGGTTCGGGTTAGGATGGTGTGCCTACCCGGCGGAGAAAGGGGATGAGGGTGGAGTGTGATTGAGCTGCTATATGATGATTTGTTTACATGCTGTGTGTTTATATGTGGTATAAATTTTTAGTTACTATTGGGATTCTCTTGAATCTCATTCTTTCCTTTGACTAACCTTTCAGACAGGGCGAGTGGCTCTAAGGAGAAACGAGCAACCCGGAGCGGTTAGAGTTTACTAGGGACATTAGTATGGATTGTGTTGGCCATTCATTTTGGATAGGGATTACTGTATAACATTTTGAGATGTAGATAGTTTTGAGATACTTGGTTTTGTAATCCCCTAATCAGGATTTGAAACTCTATGTATATATAGATGAACCCGGGGGTTGCCGGGGATTAAGTTATAAACTCTGATATATGTGAATGTAAGTTAACTGCACAGGTGATTATATTCGATAGTCGAAATCGAGACTGGGATAGAAAAGAAGTTTTGAAAAATTTTATAAGTTCCTACTATTTAGTGGGTGATTTAACAAGTTTTGAACTATCCGGCGGTCTCAAACCCCTTTTATTACGTTTTATCGAATTATAATTATGTTAATTAAGGCAGGGGGTTACAGATGGAATGGAAGATGGTTTAACAAAGTATCATAAAACCTCTTAGAACAATAAATTTTATCTATCCTTGCTTCAAAAGATAATGGGAGTATGCTAGTTTGACAAAAATGCCTAAAAGACCCTTTGAGCTAGCTTCAGTTAGGTGAATTAATTCTTTCTCACTAGGTAAAAATTAATCCCTTTAACCGAAACCCAATTCAAAACTCTAGCAATTTGAATCTATGGAATGCAATAACATAAGTAACTAAGAACCCTTGCATTACAATCACAATTAAACAATTATAACAACTTCAAGCAAAAGCTATACCAAGTCAATTACATGAAATTGCTATTAATGAAGCATAAGTGTCAAATGCACACAATTAAATCCAAATGCACATCTAAGTTCATAAATTGTATGGAACTCTCAATGCAAAATCTCAGTCTAATAATTAATTAAACTCTCAATATAAACGATGAAAGCTAGAAATTAAATAATAAAGCAATCCCCTATGAAGCTGTAAGCTCAAGAATCAATCCCTTGCTCTATGAGAAAAATAAGCTCAGCCAATGTAACTCATAGAACCAAAATCAAGAAGCAAAATCAACATCTCCTTCGAACAACAATCCATAAGAGACACCACTGGAAAGTAAGAGTGATGATGAGAATAAGAGATTGGTGGTATGGAGATGAAAATATGTGAGATGAAGGTGAAGGGAAGGCATGGTGATAGTGGCTGTGAGAGAGTAAAGGTGAAGGATGCTAGAAAAAAGGGAGTGTTGGTGCTAAAAGATTGTAGCGCTTATTCATTTTAAAATGCTGAGCAGCGTCTCCCAATCTGACCTAAGTCACAAGGGACTTAACTATAAAATTCAAAACTTTGTTGAGGGACTAAACTAAAATTTTTAAAACATTTTCAGGCTGAATATAATTTTAAAAACTTTTGGGTACTTTTTTATAATTTTATCTGGTCCATTTCTTCATTGGCTTGCAGCTTCCAAAAATTCTGGGGCCTTTTTTGTAATTTTTTCTAGTCTTCAAAAATATTAATTCTAACGCCAATTGACTTTTTCCATATCATCCAATTTTCTTACAAGAGACCTACAATTAAAAAAAATAAACTACCACTAAATATTCTCAAAAAATCAATAATTAAGTGTTACACCCCAAATTTTATTCGTCAATTTTCCTTGTAAACATTTGTAGCATTTAGAGAAATGGAAGGGTGAATTTTGGAGAATGGGATTATGCTGCCAGTGAGATTGTCATGTGAAATTGAATGAACAATTGATTTTCACAAATTATGAAATTTTACAGGATGAATTTAGACATCTTAAGCTTTAATTTGATAGGTTATGGATAATTTTTGGAGTTGTATACAAAATTTTGTGTATTTTTGAAGTTTACCCATTGAAATTGGAAAGTTTCTGGAGCAGCATCCAAAGATGAATAATATGGGAATGATGTCCTTCCAATTGGCAAAAGTCTATATTTTTCCTTCATAAGGGTTCTAAAGGCTTTGGAATCACTCTAATTTGATGTCCATAAATTTAGTTATGATTTTTCAAAATGAGGGTAGATAATCTGCCAGAACTGCCATTAAATCCAAAAATTGAATAAAAATATTATGGCAATTTTTAAAATTATGAGATGAATGGAGAAGTCATATGGGCTGATGGAAGGAGCCCCAAGATGTCATTTATCATGGACCAAGGAAGGGAAATATGATTTACATGCTGTTGGGCTTATTGCATAAAGTTTATGTACATAAAAGTTTGATTTTGGAAATTTGGAAATTATGACCTAAGCATATTAAGAGATGACATAAGCATAATGTTATAAAAGATAATTTATCATCTTCCTTCTCCTATTTCCGTCATTTTAGAGCAGCCAAGAGAGAGAGAAGAACTTGTTGAGTTCTAGAGAGAGAAGGAGAAGAAAACTCATAAGGTAGGTCGATTTTTTTTGTTACTTAACGTGTATAATCCTTCTCTTAAGCTTCTCTTCTATGTTATAGGGTGCTACAAGTATTAAGATATATGGATCATAGTTGGATAAAAGCCAAATGAATGAGTGTTGAATATGATAATATGGTGAGGGGTTTTTTCAACTTTGCTAGAAGAAATGCTAATGATGGTAGTAGGAAGTTTTATTGCCCTTATGTAGTATGTTTGAATGAGAAGCGACTAAGTGCTGCAGATCTATATACACATTTAACTTGTGAAGGATTTTGTAAGAGTTATACAGTTTTAGTATGGCATAGTGAAGAATTTGAAATGCCAAGTTCATCTCAATAGGGGGAGTGGCCTTTGATGATAATGACAGGGATATGGATGATTGGATAGAGGATATTATTTGTGATGTAGGAGAAGAGGTTTTTGAGCAATCACATGCATATGGTAATATGTGCAGTGATGCTAAGATGCTGTTATACCCGGGGTGTAAAAAATATCAATTGTTGAAAGCAGTATTGAAATTGGTAAGCTTGAACGCATGGCATGGATAGAGTGACAAGAGTTTTTCAGAGACGCTTGAGGCTTTTAAGGACATGCTTCTAGATAATAGTTGCCTTCTCAATACTATAATGCTAAGAAAATACTGTGTCTACTAGGGATGAAGTATAAAAAGATCCATGCATACTTTAATAATTATATATTGTATAGAAAAGAGCATGAAGAGAAACAACAATGTCCAATATGTGAAACCTTGAGGTACAAATCAAATAACGCCTCTACAAAAGTGTGTGGTATCTTTCAATCATATCAAGTTTCAAGCGCTTGTTTACTAATGAAAATGATGCAAAAATTTTGAGATGGCATGTGCATAAAAGGATATCCAATAGAAAGCTTCGACATCTGGCTGATTCTTCTTAACAGAAGAAAATCGATCAATTATTTCCTACCTTCGGTGAAGAACCTAGGAACCTTAGGCTTGGGCATAACATGGATGGCATGAATTCTTTTGGCAGCCTGAGCAATAGACATAGTTCATGCCCTATTCTGTTGGTAATTTACAACTTATCTCCTCTGTTATGTGTGAAACAAAAGTACATCATGTTGTCTATGTTGATTTCGGGACCAAAACAACCTGGAAATGATATAGATGTTTACCTATAACCCTTGATTGAAGACTTGAAAGAGTTGTAGGATGAAAGTGATGATGTTTTTTACACGAACAAGAAGGAGGTTTTTAAAATGTGATCCATGATCTTTTGTACTATAAATGACTTCCCTGCATATAAAAACTTGTTAGGATATAGTGTTAAAGGCCATAAAGAGTGTTTGATTTATGAAGAACGAACATGCTTCTAGCAACTTCAACATGGAAGAAAGATAGTTTATCTTGGCTATAAGAAATTTCTTAGACGAGGCCACCCATATCTTAGATTAAAGAAAGCTTTTTTAGGAGGACAAAAGTTTGAAGATGCTCTGAAGGCATTGACTGGGGAGCAAGTTTATAAAAAGGTGAAAAATATCAATGTTATCTTTAGTAAGACTACAAAGAATAGTAATGAACAAAATAGATGGAAAAAGAGGTATGTCTTCTTTAATCTTCCATATTGGCCCAATTTTGATGTGAGACACTGTATTGATTTCATGCATGTGGAAAAAAACGTATGTGATAGTATTGTTGGGACACTGCTTAACATACAAGGTAGTTCTAAGGATTGTGTGAAGGCAAGATTAGATTTGCAAGAAATGGGAACACAAGAAGACTTGTATCCAAGGCCATATGGTAAGAGAACTTTTCGTCCTCCAACTGTTCATACTTTGTTTAAGAATGAGAAAAGAAGTTTTTGTGAGTGTTTACATGGCATCAAAGTTCCTTCAGAGTATTCTTCAAATTTTAGGAAGCTTGTGTCGATGAAATACTTGAAGTTAGTAGGGCTAAAGTCTCATGATAGTTATGTCTTAATGCAACAACTATTCCTAGTAGCTATTATAGGCATTGTTGAATATGATCTTCAACATATTTTGACTAGACTTTGTTTCTTCTTCAATGCTATTTGTAGTAAAGTCATTGAGACAGAAAGATTGGATGAACTGAAAAATGAAGGATATTTGATCTTGTACCAGCTTGAGAAGCTTTTTCTTCCTTCTTTTTTTGACATCATGGTACATCTAGTAAGGGAGATAAAGTTGCATGGCCCTATCTATCTATGATGGATGCACCCAATTAAAAGAACTATGAAAATCCTAAAAGGGTGTGTGAAGAATGCAAATGGCCTGAAGTATCTATTGTTCAAAAATATATTTCGGAAAAAGCCATGGAGTTTTGTCAAGATTACTTGTCAAATGTAAGATGTATTGGGCTTCCTGAACTTCATGATGAAGAAGGGGTTAGACACGAGGCTACAGTAAAGAGTGTTGATCATGATGAATTGCAAGAAGTCCACTTATACATCTTGAATAATATTAATGAAGTTTAAGATTACATTAATGCTCATAAAGAAATTGTCCGAAAAGAAAATAGTTAAATAACTAAATAAAGGTTAATTAGGGAGCATAAAAAAACTTTTTCACATTAGTTCAAACAAAAGGTTGGCAGAGAATAATGTGTTTCAGATATAATTAAATGGTTAGCACGTGGTCCTGAGGTTGATGTCATAACTTGAACTTCATTTATGATCCATAGTTATACGTTTACATGAAGTCACTACTAGAAAAAATGGTTTTAACGTCCCTTTTTTTGGCCTTTTAAAGTCTGAAAAATGAGGGACGTCTATTTGAGGGTCGTGGAAAAAAACGTCAATAACGTCCGCAGATGGGGGACGTCCCCATTTATACTGGGGGCGTCTAAAGTCCACATTAGATGTCCCCAGTTTCACCTGGGGACGTCTAAAGTGGGACTTTAGACATCCCCAGCTGGAACTGGGGACGTCTAATATGGACTTTAGACGTCCCCAGTAAGGTGGCCTCTAGACGTCCCCAGTTCCAACTGGGGAAGTCTAAGAGGACCTTTAGACGTCCCCAGTTTTAACTGAGGATGTCTAAAGTGTCGCCTCTCACTCTACCCGTCCCTTTTCATTTAAGGATGTTGAAATTTTTTTTAAATGGCCTTTTATATATTACATTGTCTGGAAAATGTTAACTGCAGAAATAGGATTCCAACAATAGAATGAAACAACAGCAGTTCAGCAGAATGGAAACAACAACTTGAAACACAGTGATCAACCCAAGGCTCTACTACATGCAATAATTTTAAGGAGTAGCAAACTAATTAACTAACAAACCACATGAACTACACAATAATCTATATCCAAGTCTGTTATTGCACTAAAAAGACTATATCCAAGTCCCCAGTTTGTACAATAACCAATACTAAATCCAATCTATATCCAACAACAATAACGCTAATTATATATACAATATATAGAACTACCATAAAAGTATGTCCTACACAAACTACTAAAGACTTTACTCTGGTATACGTTGAAGAAGATGTCCAGCCAAAAAGTCTCTGATCATATTTAGGTCTTCATATGAGTAGGCATCTTCATTGTCAAAAATCTATAAATTAGAAAATAAGCTTAGATGAAATAATGAATCAAGTGAATGAATTGCCATTGAATTACAACACCAAGAATATTATCCTCTGAGAATGAAGAAGCGATTACTTATTCAAAATCTGTCGTAATGCCACTCTGAATGATGTTAAACATATAAAGTAAGACATAGTATCCACATTCCCAGCCGCCAGGTTGTCGAGGGCACTATAAATCAAAAGGAAATGGTTAAAATCAATAAAGGCATATATAAAACGACCGTCAATCAAAAGAACTTGATTTGAAACTACGGACCTTTGGAAACAACCATCTCGGATCTTTGCCACCTCTACGTTCGCGTGGCCCGCCAAGCGCTCGATACGTCGTGCATGCCCTATCATTAAAATGAAAATCAATATAAATTAGAATAATTCATTAAGTCAAGAATCAAGAAGCAATGAAATACAAAAAAAAAATAACTTATGTGTTGAAGACGCTTTTAGTTTCTTTGTCTGGTCTTCTACGTAAGGAATTAAACCAGTAAACAATGTGGGACCGAGGACAAAAAACACACAAACTCCAGTGATAACTATCACAACATATACAGATTAAAAAGAAGTTAGATGGCAAGGCAATTATTTATTAAAAATCTCAAATACACAAAATTAAAATGCGTACCCTTGAACAATCGGTGCTAGATAACAACGATAGTCATCCTCTGCCAATGTGAAGCCCACATAGTTCGTCCTTCTTTTCAATGTATTCCCAATCCTTGTCGTATGTGCAGGAGACAAGAATCCATATAAATCAACTCTTTGAGAGTCAATGCATATACGACGGAAGGAGTTATAATAGAATTAAAATGATGAATGTATTAGCTAGTTAAAATCAACTTAACTAAATAAAGAAAACAATGGGAAATAAAAAACTTACAGGATTGCAAATTGGCCCCATCCAACATCTAGCTCCTCCAACTTAATGAACTGTTTAAGATCTTCTTTATCAATTGTGAAGTGATACTCTAATTCCTGGCCCACAATCCCTGTAGGAATATGCAAATCAATCTGGTGAATGCCTTTATAGATATGCTGCAATCGTACTAAGAAGGGCCATTTCTCTGCTTCCTGCTCGTTCTTTTAGAACATAAAAAAACATATTGTTAGTAGGATGTCAACACATCTCAAGTAAAAGTGAGGTAGTTCCATACCATTAGAGGTGTTGGTGGTAACAAGCCAATAAGATGTACAGGCCAAAGGATGAAAGATCCTCTCGCCTGAGCTATTGTGGCAACCTCGTCATCAGGAATAGGGATGGCTGTACCTTCTTCCCCCTCTCGAACACACGTCATAGTCACCTTACGCAATTACTGTGGAATTTGCTGATTATGGTGGGTAGTAGCCTCTGTGTGAATGAGAGCATCTGCAACTACATGCAGCAGTAGGGCATCCAAAGAGAGGATGGCAGGTTCTCCCTGCGCTGGAGTGGGAGAAGGGTCGCCAAGTGGTTCCTCCGCTGGATTGTAACTTCCTTTGGTGCTGTGGAAGGCCGGGGATGAATGGGTTCTACGCTTGGTAATTGTCACCTGTAATTCAAACATCTTCATCATTTTAGCTCGTAGCTCAGGCATCAGCTCAAGACGTAGCTCTGGCAACAGCTCTTGTCAGAGCTTGTCGCGAAGGTTGGCCTCGAGCTCTTGTAAGACTTCCTGATGAATCTTTACCACAAGCTCCCTACTGGGTTCAGCTTATGACGAATAAGGATCTGAGGCTCGGCCAAAATACTTCGTGACACGAACTCCCACTGCCTCCTCTCGAACACAACCAGGGTGATCTGCCTTCCCAATCGCCGTTGACAAGATGTCCAACCATCCACTTGGAGTTAACGAACCTTGGCTACTATGATCTTCCAGTTCATCCTGCAGGATAAAAGTTATCGTAAATGAAAATTAAGCACTCCCAATATGAAAAATAAGTTTATACTTATGCTCTAACTACTTACAATTCTTGCAGCAACCTCAGCAACAGTCGGATTTACGTACTTCCCACCCTTAAGCCTCATATTTTCCATTTTTTGTGATGTGGAAGAGGTAGCGAGGCCTGGACCACAACGGTAGGATCTGATGTGGCTGCTTCCTTTAATTTCTCCAACTCTTCTGCCATCATCTTTCGCTCAAGCTTCCAATAACCACCACAAGACATGCAATGTTTATAGTTATTAGCTGCTTGTTTCTCTGCATTTGCTGCACTTAATGCCTGGGAAAGGAAAACAACGAACACCGAATCAATAATGTCAACTATATTCAAATAAAACACTATGATGACAGAAATCTTAACAAAAAGTTTAGATCTTCTCGTGATGCCATAAATAACCTCCAGTCCTCTGGAGACAAAAATGTATACTCATGACATGGATTCTAACCCCTCAGATCCCTTCGAATGTAATCTCGTGTGAGCCTGTTCTTGAAATCTTTCCATCGTAGACGAACCTCTGTAATCCAGTCCTTATACATCTCCACGGTGTCAAGGACATCATAGGTTTCCTGCAAGGTAAAAACATAAGTTAATTATATTTGAAGCAATAGGAATAAAGATATATATGCAGATGTATTGAAACTTATATACCAAAAGTTGTTGCCAAATCAAGTCTTTGGTTTTTGGTGGAACCAACTTCCAATTATCATAGGTAATGCGAACTTTACTTCTCGCCAAAAAACCTACGTAGCTAATGAAATGGTCTTCCTCCGGACCAATTGGTTTCATATTTTCATCAAAGTCAATATGCAACCTCTCCTGTTGATGGTGATGACGTGCTATCAATGCAGGCATTTTTGTACTGCCTCTAACCCTTCTTCTCGCAACCAGTTCAGGTCTCGTATCAAGTTCAGGCATATTCATTTCATTGTCCCTATCACTTTATGAGTCACCAGAATTGTCCATATTCCTGTAAGCACAAAAATCATTACCAGATAGGTGAATAAATTGTAAGTAAATGAATAAACTAACTAGTTATAAAACAAACAGCACACATTACTATTTTTTAAGTTAAGCTCTTACTCTAGATTGTTTCCCATATTCCTTCACCATGATCATTTCTCACATCATATTCTTCATCATCTACCAATTCTACTTCAATTGTTGTAAGTGGATTAATTGTGAAAGGTGGTGTGTCGTCAAGGTTGAAGGTCGGATCACCATGCTTCTATTTTTTACTTTGAAGTACAATGGAATGGAAATTTTTTTATTTGTAGGATCTGTGACATAAAACACTTGTTTCGCCTGGCTTGCTAGAATGAAGGGCTCATCCCTATAACCTACTCTTTCAAGATCAATTGAGACAAATCCAAATTGTTGATCTATTACCACAGCATTATTGCTAACCCACTTACATTTGAATAAAGCAACTTTGAACTTGTTGTAAGTGATTTCCCATATTTCTTCTATCACTCCATAATAGGCCATGGATGCTAATATGGGGTTTTTGTCTTTTGAACTGGGAGAGTGCATGGCTTCAGCTTCTACCATCACCCCACCATTTTGCATGGTACTTCTGTCATCTTGGTCTTTTGTGTAGAAAGAATACTTGTTTATATCATAACCGCTCCAAGTATTGATCTGAAACGAAGGCCCCCAGGCTAGCCACTCTATTGTCTCAGACACACCGGTCTCATGCAAAACCTTTTCCTCAAACCACTGAATGAATGTCTTGTTTTGCTCAATAGTAATCTACATGTCATTCTTCCTCAGATTCATGTTCTTCAATCTCTTTCTGTGTTCGTCTATGTACGGTTGAACTTCTGCCATGTTATTCAGGATATAAAGGTGTGCTTGCAACACCTTTTCATGAGGCATAGTCTTCACTTTCAATCCTTGTGTTCCCTTGCTCCTCCCCTCTTCATGCTGAGATTGTTCCTTCTTCCCTAATAGATAATCGCTGCAGAAGTCTATAGCCTCTTCAACAACATACCTTTCAACCATTGAGGCTTCTGGTCGATAGGAATTTTTAGAGAACCCTTTTAAGATCTTCATGTATTGCTCAAAAGGGTACATCCACCTCAGGTAAACTGGACCGCAGAGCCTAACCTCCCTTACCAAATGAACTATCAAATGCACCATTATATCAAAAAATAAAGGAGGAAAGTGCATCTCTAATTGGGACAATATGATATAACCCTTAGCTTACAGTTCATCCAGCTTTTCAGTGTCAATGACTTTGTTACAGATAGCATTAAAGAAAACACACAATCTTGTCACAGAGCTTCGAACTTCATCTTTCATAATGCCTCTAATAGCTACCAGTAACAGTTGTTCCATCAACACATGATAATCATGGGACTTCATTCCCACTAACTTCAAATCGTCCATTGACACACACCTTCTCACATTCAAAGATTATTCTTGTGGTACCTTAATTTCATGCAAACACCCAGACAAACTTCTTTTCTCCGCTTTTGATAGTATATGCGCTGCTGGCTCCATGTATGCCCTCCTACCATCATTTCTTAGCTGTAGATGTAACTGTTCTCTTATTCCTATATCAACAAGGTCTAGTCTCGTATTAATCCCATCCTTGGTCTTCCCTGGAATGTGCAAAAGCATACTGACAAGGATATCACAAACATTTTTCTCCACATACATTACATCAATACTGTGTCTCACATCAAGAATACGCCAATATGGAAGATCAAAGAAAATTGATCTCTTCTTCCATATGTTCTTCTCACCCATAGTCTTCTGATTCTTACTGAGTAAGACATTGATACGTTCAACCCGACTGTAAACTTCTTCTCCAGTTAATGCCTTTAGAGCCATTCCATGCTCCGCCAAGCCGTTAAAACACTTTCTTAACCTATGATACTGGTGGAACCTAGGAAGGAACCTCTTGTGATCGAGGTTGACCGTTTTTCTTCCATGTTTAAGTTGGTGGAAGTGAGTGTCTGCTTCACAGATCGTACATGCTTTATGCCTCTTCACACTGTACCCTGAGAGGTTTCCGTATGCAGGGAAGTCATTTATCGTGGTGAAAATCATTACACGTAGCTTGAAGGACTCATTCTTATATGCATCAAACACATCTACGCCTTCCACCCACAACTTCTTCAAGTCCTCAATCAAAGGCGCCAAGTAGATATCAATATCGTTTCCTGGCTATTTTGGTCCAAAAATCATCATAGAAAGCATCACACACTTGCGTTTTATACAAAGCCAAGGAGGCAAGTTGTATATTACAAGGAGTACTGGCCACACATTGTGTGTGCTATTAAGAGTTCCATACAGATTGAGGCCATCTATACAAACCCCAAGCCGAAGGTTTCTAAGCTCACTGCCAAATTCAGGGAACATTTCATCTATTTTCTTCCACTGTGGAGAGTCAGCCGGGTGCCAAAGATATTTTTCGTCGGATATTCTATCATCTGAATGCCATCTCAACTTCTTCACTTTTTTTGCAGTCCCAAACAAATGCTTAAAGCACGGTATTATTGGAAGATACCACAGAACCTTTACAGGTTGCCTTTTAGTTGTCGTATCGTCACAACCACCATTTTTCCTCACTTTGTATCGTGCAGTTTGACACTTAGGTCACTCACTCAAACCTTCATACTCATTTATGTATAGTTCACAGTTATTAGGGCAAGCGTGAAGCTTTTTATACTCCATACCCATTGTAGATAGGATTTCTTTTGCCTCATACATACGATTTGGAAGCACATTATCGTCTGGAAACATATCACACAACAGTTCAAGCAATAATGTGAAACTACTATCGGTCCACCCACAAGCTGCTCGTAAGTTCACTAAATGTAATGTTCCTGTCAGCTGTGTATATTTGCTCCCTGGGTACAACGGTGTCTCTGCATCACTCCGCAGGCTGTCATATTCATGCGACTGTGCAAAGGATTCTACCTCAACATCATGAATCATTCTCTCCGTTGTATCTTCATCTATGACATCCATAGCTTCCTTCTTATGTGATGGATAATCAGTTACTTCCTCACCATGCCATATCCACCTTGTATATCGAAGATTTATTCCATCACAAAGTAGGTGATCCCTTATAACTTCAACATCCCGTCTTCTCTCATTTAAACAATTGACACAAGGACAAAAATACATGCCATTTTTGGCTGGAGCATTCCTTCTAGCATATTTAATAAACTCTTCAACCCCATTCTCATATTCTTCACTTGTTCTCAAAGCATTCATCCAACTATAATCTATTTTATTACCACCTATGTCATTCCCATTTACACTCAAGTTAAGAATAATTGTCAACACTAGGAATGCCATTTACTATTTTGTTTTTCAAAATTTTGACAGCATTTCCCTTTAAAAGTGAGACATCCCAAAACCAAAATAACAAACCATCTCAGCTTAATTTAAATGAAACAAAACTTTAGATTCTAGCACCAAGCATAAACATAATACACTTATATTTTAGCAACCAAATTATTAAATCAGATATGTACCATGAGTGAGATATGTGACATCAAAAAATTCTTCCCAAGTTCAATTAGCGAATGGCAAATCTCAACAGCAATATTATATTTTTCTTACACACGACAATTTTTTGATTCAGAAGTATTCCAAGATTGATCACAGCAATGAAGTTCCAAAAATCCTAAGTCATAAATGGAATAGGTTTATGACAACAAATTAAAGTGGAACTCGAACAATTAATTCACACTCCAGGAGTCAATGATAGCAAGAAAATTCTAGCACTAAGTTACAACATGATTATTTATGTGTGTGTCTACACTAAGTATATATATTAATGTCTAGATTAATTTCTACCAAATTCTAGCACTAAGTTACACTAAGATTATTTATATTAATGTCTACGTACACTAAGTTACAACAAGATTGCCCAATTCTAGCACTAAATATATATATTAATGTGTGTGTCTGATGGCAAAAAAAAATTAATGTGTGTGTCTACAAGATTATTTTTTTTATTTTTTTAGTTTCTCTTTTATTCTTTATTCTTTTCTCCTTTCTTTTCCTTTCTCTACTAATTAAAAAGCATTATCATATGCCAAATTCTTTTCTTTTCCTTTCCATCACTTTGATTCAAACAGTTTGTGAGATAATCACTTAGGAACCATATGTAAATGTACTAAAATGCAATCTATCTCTATATTATTTTCAAAGGATTAGCTCACTGTTACAGAGAATCCACAATTGTATAACCAAAACAAGTGCGAAAATGAACCAATTCTGTCAAATAACAGTATAAGAGAATGCAGAAAAGAAAAAGGTGTAAATGAAAGAAATATGAGCGAAAAAGCAAAGAATAATCAGAGAGAAAATGCTAACCTGAAACTTTAGAGGAGGCCGATGGTGGAGAGGAGATCCAATGGGGAAAAAACTCTGCAAACCCAGAGCAAAGAAGGTGGTGACGGAAGTGAAGCTTTTGGAGAATGAAAAAACCAAGAAAGGGAGAGGAGACCGTGACTGAGTGAAGAATTTGGGAGGAGATGCAGCAGGGGAGTGAATTAGGATGGAGAACTAAGGAAAAAAAGAAGTGGAGATGAGACCCAATGAAGACAGAGATCGAGTGCAGCAGGGGAGTGATTGAGTAAAGTGGGAGGAGAGATAGATGCAGCAGGGGAGTAGGAAGGGGTCTGATATGCTCACATGCACCAGTCATATCAATTCTGGTGCATGTGAGGGAGTTTCAACAGCTGGGGATGCCTAAAGGTAGCCTTTAGATGTCCCCAAAACTTCTAGGGACGTGTAAAGGTTATTTTAGATGACCCCAGCTGTTCTGGGGATTTTTAAAGGCTTTATTTTTCTTTTTTTATGACGTTTAAAGGTCTTCAGACGCGCCAATCTTTATAATTTGAACCTAACCATATTTTGGACGTCCCTTTTTTAAAAAGGGACGTCCTTTAGGGTAGTTGTAGGTATGTTCTGTAGTAGTGAGTCCTCAGATGATAAGAGCACCGTCCAGAACAGTGGGGTTATATTAGTGGCTGAATCTATGAATATAATATCCCAATTTGGGATTAAGGGCTAATGACTCTGATATTGATTGTGATTAGTCTAATTAAACACTTTTAAAGAAATATGATGTAAATTTGATATAGGTGTATTTGGATATTAGAGATCAAGGGTTGAGATTCATTGTCAATGGGTCAGAATCCCATGCTTTGTATCTGTGAGCTCATGTACTAGTTTGTAGGATATTGACATGTGGCCTTTGGTGGACCATTGGATGTGGCACAAGAGGACAAAAGTCCACTTTTCTCTCTTCCTTCTCTCTTTTTTGGATGGGGAGGTATGGGAAAGGGAAAAGTTGGTACATCGTCATCATCACCTTCATCTCACCATCTCTCTCTCTTCTCTCTATTTCTGACGCTCAAGCAAGAAAATATGGGAGGAAGCTTTGATTTTTGGGTGAGTTGTGATCCTCTTAAGCTCAAAACCTCTTCTCAAATGTTGTGCACCTCATTAAGAGCTTCATCGTGGTGATTTCAAAATCTTAAATAGTGTTGATCTGGGGTGTTAAGCGAAATTAGAAGTTTGAGAATCAAGATTCTGACTTTGGCAAAGTGAAAAGGTAAGGATTTGATGCATTTTGATATATTATTTGTGATTTTTGGATTAGTTGGCTAAAATCTGGAAATTTGCCTTGAGTTTGTATCAATATTGAATATATAGATTTCATAGTGGATGATGTTGAAATTAGTTTATTGTGGAATTATTTGATTGTTGGAGTTGATTTGGAAATTTTGAATTGAGTTGAATGAAATTTGGACATTATGTGTGTCATAGAGACCTAAGTGTTTGATTGTGGTTAGAATGGTTTTTAGGTGTTTTGGAAGTTGCCTATGTGTTCTTTAGGCATGGTTAAGTGTGTATGTGCGTTAAATGAAGTTTGGGAGTCATTGGCATTATTTTTGGCCATCTGGGAATTTTCTATTATCTGCTGCAATCTGGGTAATCTGATAGCAATACTCGAGTGAGGGAAGATCATGCTTGAGTGCTATGTGTATTTTCCCTTTGCTGCTTAGAGTTTTGCCTGGGTTCTATGAGTGAAGCTCGAGTGCACTTCTATAATCATGAGTGAAGTTGGTGGTCACTGGAGTGAATAAGGGATTGCTCGAGTGATGGTGTGAGTCTAGAGTTAGGGTTGCTCTCGGGTCCTGACACGCTGGTCATTTGTCAAGAGAGTGTTCTAACACTCGCAAGCATTGTCATCTCACTCCAGTGCGAGGGGTCATGCTCGAGTGAGCTTCTCCCTCTAGTGTGGTCTGTGCTCTCGGGTTGTCACTTCTTGTGTTGCACTTTCAGGTACTCGAGTGGATTTAGAGTCTTTACCCCAGTACAAAGTTTCATGCTCGAGTAATGTGAGCACTTTCGGGTTAGGGTAGTTGCTCACTGTCAAACACTCACGAGTGAGAGCCATTCTCACAAGGGCACGAATCACTCATCACTCGAGTGAGGACATCTTTACTCGAGTGAGCCAGCCTAAAATCACTATTTTACCTTTCGAAAAAGGGGTCTTCAGGGTAGTTCTTCCAACCCTTTAGGCATATGTTTAAGCCTCTATTAGTCATCTAAAGAGTCCTAAATGATAACCAACTTAGAGTATTATAGAAATATACCTTTAGAAAAGAGATTGATTGCTTGTCCCTAATTTGGTATAGGATTTGATATCTTTCACCCTTGTGAACCTGGGGAACTAAAGAACATCAGGAAAGATTCAGGTAGTGAATTTTCCTTTATATCTTATTTGATGCATTGTATGTGTGTTATATCATTGGTTTGTGATGGATTCATATACTGAAATATTTGTGAAATTGCGTATGCGCCGCCATACCAACAGTCCCTGAGTCGTTAACAACGGTTCGGGTTATGACGGTGTGCCTTCCCGGTGGTAAAAGGGGATGAGGGTGGAGTGTGATTTGTGTTGCTGCTGTTATGTGGTGATTTGCTTGCACGCTATGTGATTACGTGTGGTATGAATGATTTGTTACTATTGAGATTCTTTAGAATCTCACTCTTTTCAAATGACTAACATTTTCAGACAGAGCGAGTGGTTCCAAGGATAAGCGGCCAACCAGGATTGGTTAGGGCTAGTAGGGACATACTAGAGTTCGGACCGTTGGTTATCTGTTTTGGATTTTGGATTTTGGGATTACTTTGTGTATGAGATGTGAATATAAATTTTTGGTCATGTAATCCCCATTTTGGGAAACTTTTAAACCCAATATATATATAGAAGTAACCCGGGGTTGCCGGGATTTCGATTAAGCACTCTGATATTTATTATTTGATATAACTACATAGGGAATTGTATTCGAAAGTGAATGTGAGACTAGATGAATTATGTTTTAAATGTTTTGTTTGTTAACCCCATATCTTGGAGATGAGTGATTATAAAAATGATTTTTGTCTTATTCGTCTTTATTTCACTTAAATTTCATAGTCCAGAAATAATTACCGTAAGGGGGTTATATTTTTTGTATCAGAGCTGTAGTTCCTGGCAAGGGTAGAGTTTGCTAGGATAGCTCCCATAGTGTGGTCTTAGTTATAAGAAATCATTTGTGAATAATCGTCGTATACATATATCTATTCTGGTTATGTGGATATATGTGCTTTGTGAAATTATGTGAGTACTAAGATTGTTGGATTAATGGGGTAAGTTCTTTGTAGAATGAAAAAGACAAAAGGTCACCCTAGAGTACAACAAGAAAATCCCGAGGTGGAGGTTGTCAATGAGAATCCACCGGACCCGATGCAAGAGTTAATGGGTCTGATAAGAGATCAGCGAGACATGATAGCTAAGCTTAGAGAAGAGCTTAGAGCTGAGAAAGTAAAGAATAATGAGGGCCGAGGTCAGTCTACTCTGGAGGAAACCTAAGAGGAGACTAGGGAAGGGATGCCTAGAGAAGAAATGGCTGAAGGGTCGGCATGGCCACATGAATCATCTCCTTGTGCTAAACCAAACCAGGAGTCATACGGAGCCCCAACTAGGGAGGAAAGAGATCTTCAGTTTGGGGTCTCTAGATTTTGTACGCACCTACCTCCGGCATTCAAGGGGAAATTTGATCCCCAGGCAGCTGAAGATTGGCTAAACCACCTTGAGAACATTTTTGATGTTTTAGTGTGTCCCTCAGAAGTGAAAGCCAAGCTGGCGATGTACAATCTTGAGGGAGATGCAGACCGTTGGTGGTGGAACATTGCTTTGTCTTTTAGAAATAAGAACATTCCATTGACCTGGGAGGTGTTCCAGTAACACTTCAATGAGAAATATTTTCCCAAGTCTGTGAGGCTCGAAAAGGAGACCGAGTTTCTAAATATTAAGCAAGGGGACATGGAATCTTTTGATGAGTATAGTCCAAATTCACCCATTTGTCCCAGTATTCCTCTTATCTTCAAAAGATGGATGATATGAGGAAGAGACTCGCCACCCATTAGTTTTCCAAGTTCAACAAGGCCGTTAAAGAATGTTGGATCACAGAGAGCAACCTGAGAGAGTTGTATCCGGCTAAGACTGTTGGGGGTCATAGTGAGCCCAGTAAGGGCGGTGCTTCTCAGAAGCGGAAGGGCTCAAGATCATCTTTGTATAAGGGTAGTGGTAAGAAGCCCTATCGGCCCAGAGATCATGAACCTCCGAAATTGGTGACGGAGTGGAAATATCATCGCTGTAACCAACAGCATTATGGCAAGAATTGTCAGGGCTAAATGATTTGTTTTAATTGCAAGCAACCTAGACATCTTTCTAGAGATTGCCAGCGACCGCAAGCTGAGTAGAGGCTGAGGGCTCAGGGCTGAGTATTTTCTATGACTCATGAAGAAGTACGAAAATCTCCAGAGCTGATACAAGGTATAGTTCTTCTCAATAGATAAGCATTACAAGTATTGTTTGACTCGGGTGCAAGTCACTCCTTTATTGCATATGATTGTGTGAAGCGCCTGGGTATGAATGTGTATAAGTTACCATTCGATCTGATTATGTCAACACTGTTGGGTATGAAGGCTGTAACTACTGAAGCCTGTTTTAATTATGTTATAACCGTAGAGGGTCGTGAATTTGTGGTAGATCTTATTTGTTTACCACTCTGCCAATTGGAAGTCATTTTGGGTTTTGACTGGTTAAGAGCCAATAATGTGTTGTTAGATTGTGAGAACAAAAGGAGAGTGTATCCTGTTTCTCATAGCATTGAGGACAAGAATGTCGAACTAAATTTCCTTTCAACAGCTAAGGTTGAGAAATATTTGCAAAAGGGTTGTCAAGGGTATATGGTTTTCTTTTCTGTGTAAGGAGAAACCAGTGAGTCTTTGAGTAGTATACCCGTAGTGAATGAATTCCCTGAGGTTTTTTCCAGATAACCTTAGTGGATTACCTCCTGAGAGGGAAGTTCAATTTCTTATTGAAATTGTGCCTGGAGCTGGTTCTATATCTAAAGCCCCATATCGTATGGCCCCAAATGATATGGCAGAACTGAAAAAGCAGATTAAGGATTTTCTTGAAAAAGGGTTTATTAGACCCAGTGTGTCACCTTGGGGAGCTCCAGTTTTGTTTGTGAAAAAGAAAGACGTGAGTCTTCGCTTGTGCATCAACTATAGAGAGTTGAATAAGATTACCGTCAAGAACAAGTACCCTCTCCCTAGAATTGATGACTATTAGATCAATTGTCTGGTTCGAGTGTATTTTCGAAGGTTGATCTAAGGTCGGGGTATCATCAGCTGCGAGTGAAAGCGGAAGATATTCTTAAGACTACCTTCCAGACTAGGTATGGTCATTATGAATTCTTAGTGATGCCATTTGGGTTAACCAATACGCCTACAGTTTTCATGGATTACATGAACCGTGTTTTCCAACAATACCTAGATCAATTCGTTGTGGTATTCATTGATGATATTTTGATATACTCTAAGCGTAGAGAAGAGCATGAGTATCATTTGAGAATTGTGTTGAATACATTTCGTAAGAAGCATCTCTATGCCAAATTGAGTAAGTGCGAGTTTTGGCTATCAGAAGTGAAATTCTTTAGCCATATTATCTCGCAAGGAGTCTCTGTGGATCCCAGTAAAGTGAAAGCAGTACTAGACTGGAAGAGGCCAGAATTTATGGCAAAGGTACACAGTTTTCTAGGTCTTGCTGGTTATTACCAGAGATTCATACAGAATTTCTCCCGTATTGCATTGCCGATGACCAAGCTCACGAGAAAGGATCAGCCATTTGTATGGGATGAGAAATGTGAAAAGTGTTGAGAAGAATTATCACATAATGGCCTATATTATAAGCAAGGAGGAGAGAAATATTGGAAAGATCATGTCTGTCAGAGAATAAGAGGTCTATATATACTTCTACAAGACTCACTCCAAGTTAACACAAGCAGCATAGAGGATGAGAGCTGAGACTTCAAGAATAAATGAGAGACAACACTTTGCTAGAGTTGGTCTCCCTGATCCTTCATTCGTTGGTCCATTTGTCTAAGGCTTTCTGAGAGAGGAGCTTCAACAATCACACAGAGCTTGCTACAAACATGCTGAGTTCATCACTTCTGTGAATGGCAAAATTAGACAACTCTGTGACTTGATCAACTAGAATCCCAAGGACTTATTCTAAGCTCATCATGGTATCCTAAAGTGCTCACAGAAGACTACACTTCAGAATCCCTCAGTACCAGTCACATCATCTAATGTTGACTAGGACATGATGCATCAATGGACTACAGAAGATTATGACTCGAGTGATTACGATATTACTCGAGTGAGGTATTGTATTCTTGCCTAATTCAAAATCCTTGAATTGTATCACTTGAGTATACAATCGAGTAATGATTGAGTAGAATCACTCAAGTAACCACTCAGGTGATATTGGGTTATATCTCTTCAAAACCCTGATTAGCATTGCCATTTAATTTCCCTCTAAATCTTCATACCTTCAAAATCATTTTCTCTATAAAGTTTCCAATGGTTTTCTATTTTCCTAATGCAAATGTTTAAAACCATGCATCAATTAAGGGGGAGCTTCATATTCACATGTGTTACATGTTGAAAGCTCATCTCCTATTTGAAAGAAAATTCTTTTAATATACTCATCTATATTCACCATGTCTTGATTAGTTTTGATGATGAGTTATTCTTACATTGTTCTTTTCATGATCTTAATTGTAATATATCATATGGAAAGGAACAGTTTGTTACCTGATTGAACTAACAATTCTCTTTGCAAAGAAAGATTTAAATTTATGACAGGAGAATTTGTTTTTGCGCAATAGCATTCCTCAACATACTACAAGAAGACTCTATCAACCTTGAGGATGTTTTTAACGCTCAGTCAAGGAATATATATTGGCTGTAACATTCAGAACAACAAATACATATGCCAATACAAATGAGCATTGAACATGCTAAACATAAGCTCAATTGGAGAATCCTGGCAACAACATGAATATATATCTGAGTTGCATAACAGAAGTGTGGTGTACATCAGAGTTGTACAAAGCACAACAGCATGCACCAGCATTGCCAAAGAAGCAACGGACTTCATGGAGCGCTTCATCAATTTCTAAATCTACATGAGCATTTCTAAACCTTTACTCTTTACATTTCAAGAATACGTTTCATATATTTTATTTATCTTGATTATAGAAGTTTTCTTGAAAAACTCTTCAAATCTCCTCTCATTAAAAATGAAAGTACTTTCACATAGGGGGAGTGTAAACTGTTTTCTTGGTTCATTCATTTTGATTAAAATAATTTCTACTCTATTTACTTCTTTATATATTTCAAACTTTTTGCTGATGTCAAATAGGGGGAGAAAAATGTAAGAAAAATATGTATGTTGCATATGTATGTTGCATCATATATGATATGTATGTTTGCACTTTACATTATATATATGTATGTTGCACTTCATTCAGACATATTTTTCTTAAAGGATTTGTCATCATCAAAAAGGGGGAGAATGTTAGATATGATTAGTTTTGATGATGTCAAATATAGATATTAAGTGATAAGAGCAAAAAGTTCATATAATGTATTTCTTTGACTAACTACTATATTTAATGTTACATATTTTGTAGATTAGTCAAGCAAAGAATGAAGAAGATTGAATTAATGAAAATGAACAAGAGGAAGAAGAAGAAAGAAATTGAAGATAGTCAAGGAGGTGCTTACTTGGATTATGAAGAATGAAGAACTTGTTAGATCTTACAAGAAGATAAAGATTCAAGTTGTTAGATGTGACATTGGAGGTTTCTATTATGATACCGGAGGTTTCTATGATCAAATAATGGTTGGAATATGTTAATATGAAGCTAAGATGACTTATATATGAGTTTTGGCACTTCTAGAGGAGTTGTGCTCGAGCACAAGGTGTTATGCTCGAGCACAGGAAGAACATGCTCGAGCACAGGCCATTTCACTCGAGCACGGGGTGTATACTCTGTTCTACTCTGTTTTACGTTCAGCTTGAGCGAGGTCTGGTATTTTGATCATATCTCTCAAACCACACGTCGGATTGACCCGAAACCGGTGGCATATGAAAGAGGACTCCCAACACGTAAAATTGGCACCAGAATCACATTGAAAGAAGATCAAATGAAGTAGATATGACTCGTCGAAAATGAAATTGAAATCACCGTCTTTTTCTGACACAGGTTCGGTATTTTGAGTATATCTCACAAACCACAGATCGGATTGAGACGACACCAGTGCCAAATGAAAGTAGACTCAAAGAGCTTTCCATGGATAGCTAATTTGCCTAATTTGAACGTATATTCTAGGAGCTATGCCTTCTGGAAGTTGATGCTTGTGCAGACTAGCGAAATATACACTCCTTCGATCATAACTTGCAGAATACAAGGAGTTTGGAGCTGATTCTTGTTGCATTAGAATGCATATGATAAGAGCATTCTTATGATACATCATTTGGATCAAATGAATCAAATTTTTCTAAAGGGGCCCCACATCACCTGCGAGTGAAAAAACTGACTCTCTGAAAATGTTGTGCGAGTGATGTCCAGAAGCAGCTGAAACGTGAAGAAAGTTGCAACACTCGAGCACTAGGATTCATGCTCGAGCATTGGATCATTTCTCACTCGAGCAGATGTGAGAGAAGAGCTGCGAGTGACAACCCGAGAAGAAGCATGCACGTGAAAACTTGAGGCGCACTCGAGCAGACGTTTTGTGCTCGAGTGATGTTGAGAATTCACTCGAGCAGATGTGAGAGAAGTGCAGCGAGTGCTTGCCCGAGAGGAAGTCAGAATGTGAAAATATCAACTGCACTCGAGTGAGCCATATTGCACTCGAAGTGAAGTTCTGACAGAAGCAACGAGGGAACAAAACAGAGCCTCACAACCATCAATCCAAACATGGTTAAACGTTATACAATCATTATGTTTTCACTTGTTATTGTTTCTAAACATTATCTAACATATATTTCAAGTGTAAAACAGGAGTTTACATATTTGGGTTGCATCTTCAAGAATGGAGGTCACGTATGAAAATTCTTCACTCAACGTGATGAATCCCAGAAGCCAGAAATTCAGTTTTTGACCAATGATCCAACATACCCATGACTAATACTTCATCATATTAATGATTAAGTATTTTGCAGTATGAAACAGGAAATATAACGGTGAGCTTTCAAATTCAAATAAAAGTCAATCACGTGCTACCAACCACGACAGCAAATGACCCACCATGAAGAATTGTCTGAAACTCAAAACACTCCACAACGTGATGTACAGCTCAAAATGATTCTCTCTGCTATTAAACTAAGACGCTCCACTTTGCTTCACAACGGACAGGAGCGTGTTTTTCAAAAATGCTCAAACGTTCAAATGAGGCAATGGAACTCCAACGGAAAAATTCTCACAACGGTCATCATCTTCATCAACTATAAATGAGAGAGTTTTCAACTTGGATGGTGGTGAGAAAAACGGTGAAAGACAGAGAAAACAGAGAAACAACTCCAACATGTGAAAAACATGAATCCTCTGCTTCTACCCAAACGCTCTCAGTTCTGCGGTTTCAATATTACTTTTCATTGAGAGAGTGATTATTTGTATTGTACTTCAGTGAGATTATATCCACTCTGTGAGAGAGTCTGTAAACACTTTCATCTATATTTCTGAGTTGATCTCAAGGTAGAGGGACCTTGAGAGGATTGATTTTCTTACAGGGAAGCAGTAGAGAGAATTGCCGTAAGACATTCTGCTCGTAAGACTTACAAGGTGCAAGCAGTAGAGAACGTTGCTGTTCATAAGACTTACAGGGGTGTAAGCAGGAGAGAACGTTGCTGCTCGTAAGACTTGCATGAGTAAGCAGGAGAGGAAGATCTTCGGAATTGCTCTGCTCGTAAGACTTGCCGTAAGGGGGAGTATCTTGATGAGAGATTTGTAAAAGGTTTCACAAGTACCCAGCTAAACTTGTGGGATTGTAAAGGCTTTTCTTGTGCCCGGATTAAACAAGAAGATAGTGGATTTGAAAATCTCAGGAGGAGCCTGGGGACTGGACGTAGGCCATCACAGATTGGACCGAACCAGGATAAATCACAGTTTGCATATTCTCTTCCCTAAACTCTTATATTTCCAGCATATATTATTTAATCTAACTTTTGATTTATAAACCTTCATACTTACTGTTTTCGTTAAGATACGAAAAGTTTTCTAAAGTTCTTAAGTTTTCATATTATACACCCAATTCACCCCCCCTCTTGGGTAATAGCCGGTTCTAACATTTGGTATCAGAGCCCGGGCTCTTGTTTAAAGGACTTAACCGTCTCAAGAGTTACAATGGCTAATTTTGGGTGTTTTATACTTTCAGAAGGTTTTGATTATACAATTCCACCTCTTTTGAAAGATATTGATTTTTGGTTTTGGAAAGCTAGAATGACTAGTTTTATAAAAGCTTTTGATTTTGATATGTGGAATGTTTTTACAAATATTTTTGATTTCAAACCAAGAAAGGATTGGACAGAAAGTGAAAAGAAAATGTTTTCGTTGAACATTAGAGCAATGAAAATTCTGTATAGTGCTTTAACCGAAAATGATTTTGAGAAAATTAGATTTTGTTCTAATGCTAAACATATTTGGGACACTCTTGATTCTATGTATGCTTCTAACAATTGTGTGGAAGTTGAAACTGTTGACAGTTCATGTGAAACTACACGCTACGCATCTAATGTGCATGAACAATTGGAAGTTAATAATGAAGATGAAGAAATCATAGAACGCTTCCATACAGTCAACATGGATAGACAAGAAGAAGAGGATTCCCGAAAAGAGTTCAGTATGGACGAACATGAAAAATCACTCTTCGGAGCTCAAGATGAACTTAAGGTAAAAAGTTTCAATTCTTTGTATGATTTTCATAAAAATGATTTTCAGAGTTTACAAAAGTTCGTTTCTCAACCAATTGTTGATTCTTTTAAGAAAAGCAAAAATGTTTTCAAATATGCTGGAAAGTTTGTTGGGAAGAAAGAAAGTTCAAATCAAATCCATTCGAATTTCTACTCTTATGATCGACATAATACTTGCATGATATCTCATAATGCATATCTTGATACAATTTGCAATTATTGTGGTAAATCCGGTCATATTTCTCACACATGCTATATTAGAAGAAATTCCCATGTGAGAAATAAGTATATTTGGGTACCGAAGAAACATGTAAGGTTTAATACTAACAATCAAGGACCCAAGTATATGTGGGTATCAAAATGTCCATCTAGTACTTTATGTATGCAGGATGATCCGAAAAGAAATGGACATAAGGGTAAGGAGAAGATGAAAAAGCCAAGAGTTTCTCATGCACCTAAATGGAGATTCACACCAATTAGGAGAACTCTCGAATCACCCATTGCTAGAACTGTAAAGTTTAACCATAAAGAAAGGCAATGGAGAAAAGGAGTATGTTCCACCTCAAGAATGAACTACCATAGAATACCATTCAACTATCTTGAGGAGAACAAGAAAAGGAGGATCTCTCAATCATCAAATAAAAGACTCCTGGAGTCTATATATTTTGAGAGAAGGTTGCCAGCACCCAAAGCAAGATATTCAAAGTATCAACATCATAGAAAGGTGCAGTGGGTATGCAGAAGCAATCCTCCGAATATCTAAGGCAAAGGTACACAATGATAAAACCTCCTATGCTGTTGTTTGTAATATTTGTTGAGGTTTTATATTTTGGAACCTTAGGAATAAGCATTGCAAATGATTTTTAATTTATGTTTTCGCATCTCTTAAAAATCCACTTAATAGATTTATTTATAAAGGTATTGTAATGCTTAAAAGGTTAATTCTTTATGCATGTATAATGATTTGAAAAGAAAACATTTCTCTTATGCATAAAGACATGTTTTATTCATTATGCTCAATTGTTTCAAATGAATTATATTATTAGAGCATGTGAATTATGATTCCTACAAGATAACCATGAGTGGATCCAAGTAAAATTGGATACCAAAGGAAGAAAAATATTTATAAGGTTTTGTAGGAAGAAGAAAGGAAGAGCTTCATCTCAAAACTATGATTTCACTCAAATCTTGGTGAAGTTGAACCTTGAGGCTACATCTTAAATATGAAAACAAAAGGAGGAACTACTTAAGGCAACACTGCAAGTGCCTAGTTAGCAATAAAGGAATTATGCACAAATGAATTCCAAAGGATAATTTCTCAAGTAATTACGAGATTACTTGAGCACGGTACTGTCTTCTTTATTCTTACCTGATATTACGCTTATATAAATTATTTATTTGGGTAATGAATAACTTGCTCATTATTGCATACCATTAGCAATCATTCATTTATGGGTTTTAAATTGTTTTTAGATTGCTAAATGGACTGAAAGTGAAATTGTGCATAATCTTTCTATGTATTTAAGTTTCGAAATGCATATTTCAAAAATGTACCTAGATTCCAAATTATGCATAATTTTTCTATGAATTGGAAATTTGAAATGCACATTTCATAAATTTACTTGGATTTCAAATTCATCTTGTTATAAAAATGCATACACATTATTTGAAAATTATTCATATCTTGTTTGCATTCAAATCGGTTTCAAAATTGGAAGTTAATATTTATGTATACTGAAAGTCAGAAATGCTTCAAATCCATCCCTAGAGTTTTCCTCATCATTCACATATTTGTTTCTTAATCTTAAACCTGTTACTACTTGAACTCCTCAATTTTTATTTTGTAACAAGTTAGATCGTGTGTCTAACAAGTTAACTATCTATATGAGTTTCAAGTGTATTCCCTAGAAAAGAATTCTATATGTGAAAGCCTTGTGCCTAATGCATAAATCATTAGTTGGCCATGTTATTTCAAGCATTATAAATGTTCATTAGTGCATTGAATCTTAATGCATTAACCATTATTGTGGAATAACTTACCAGGATATTCTAAAACTCTAGTCATTTGGATCAATGAGTATGTGCTTCATCATCCATAAATTCTTATACTCATATTGTTGCTCAAATGCATTACCATTTGTCTTCATCCATTTCTCTTTGAGTAACTAGAATCTTGCACGTTAAGTCTTGCTGCCTTAAATATTTATCCATTTTAAGACGCAATACTAAGAGGCAAGATTATCCCTTGATCAATACTGAAGTCATCATGCTTATATATGCCAATATAAGCCATTTAGGCTAATTCATTTTTCATATGACTTTTGTTCTTGAGAAAATTCTCCAACATGTTAATTCTTATAATTAACATGTTATCTTTGCTGAATTCCTTAATGAAGCTTTCTGATATATATTTTATAACTTTTGACTTCCATTGTTTTTGACATAAGCATTGGTATTTAACAAGCTTCATAAATGAGTTTTCATGCATTCAAAATCTTAATGTCATGATGCATATTTATGATTCGAAAGAACATTTGAGATTTTGAAACAATTTGCATATCTCATTATCATTCTTGAAAATTTGTTTTCATTCATGATTTATCATTTCATAAAAGTTGGTCATTATGGATAGATTCTCTACTCTCTTTGATCCAACTTACATTTATTGCATGAAAATCTTATCAATGAAATATTTTCTATGAAATGTATTTACAAATCTTCATTGATCTTTGAAAATCACCATTCATTGATTCGTTACCCTTCATGATCTAATGGTTTAAATTTAAGTGGGTAAAAATATATCTTGGTCTTTGTTGGTTTATAGTACTCTTTGCTCAAATATCATATGCTTAATTGTATAAGAGCATAAGAGTTGCTATGTCTAATATTGTACGGACCCAAGAGAAGTTGGGTACCAAAGAGCATATCATTATACGTTTGCAGGAGTTGACCAAAATGCTCTACTTTTGGATACAAAGACCAAAGGCTAACAGAAAAGGCATGACTGATAGTGTTGCAGCGTGAGTTAAAGCAGAATATGTGATATTACTCAAATGACATCCCACCACTAGCAAATAACTAGCTAGTGATACAATCAGAGAAAGAGAAAGAGAAGGAAGATCTCTTAGTAGACCCAGAGGAGATTATTTCAAAGCAGCACAGAGCCAAGAATAAGTTATCTAATATGAATCTTTGTTGCCTACCCATCTTCCTTATCATTTCAAGGTGATCAGACATCTTCACTATGATATAGAGCCAACAGAGATGTTCAAAGGAAGATGCTGAGATGCACAGAATCATCAAGCTTAATGAGCCTATGAGGATTCTCAACAACTATCCTAGCTCTATGTCTAATCTTCACTAGAATATCTGCTATACCTACACTAGAGCTATGGTAAACAAGGCCAATAACTTTACTTACTTCATTGAGAAGAATTATCACATAATGGCCTATATTATAAGCAAGGAGGAGAGAAATATTGGAAAGATCATGTCTGTCAGAGAATAAGAGGTCTATATATACTTCTACAAGACTCACTCCAAGTTAACACAAGCAGCATAGAGGATGAGAGCTGAGACTTCAAGAATAAATGAGAGACAACACTTTGCTAGAGTTGGTCTCCCTGATCCTTCATTCGTTGGTCCATTTGTCTAAGGCTTTCTGAGAGAGGAGCTTCAACAATCACACAGAGCTTGCTACAAACATGCTGAGTTCATCACTTCTGTGAATGGCAAAATTAGACAACTCTGTGACTTGATCAACTAGAATCCCAAGGACTTATTCTAAGCTCATCATGGTATCCTAAAGTGCTCACAGAAGACTACACTTCAGAATCCCTCAGTACCAGTCACATCATCTAATGTTGACTAGGACATGATGCATCAATGGACTACAGAAGATTATGACTCGAGTGATTACGATATTACTCGAGTGAGGTATTGTATTCTTGCCTAATTCAAAATCCTTGAATTGTATCACTTGAGTATACAATCGAGTAATGATTGAGTAGAATCACTCAAGTAACCACTCAGGTGATATTGGGTTATATCTCTTCAAAACCCTGATTAGCATTGCCATTTAATTTCCCTCTAAATCTTCATACCTTCAAAATCATTTTCTCTATAAAGTTTCCAATGGTTTTCTATTTTCCTAATGCAAATGTTTAAAACCATGCATCAATTAAGGGGGAGCTTCATATTCACATGTGTTACATGTTGAAAGCTCATCTCCTATTTGAAAGAAAATTCTTTTAATATACTCATCTATATTCACCATGTCTTGATTAGTTTTGATGATGAGTTATTCTTACATTGTTCTTTTCATGATCTTAATTGTAATATATCATATGGAAAGGAACAGTTTGTTACCTGATTGAACTAACAATTCTCTTTGCAAAGAAAGATTTAAATTTATGACAGGAGAATTTGTTTTTGCGCAATAGCATTCCTCAACATACTACAAGAAGACTCTATCAACCTTGAGGATGTTTTTAACGCTCAGTCAAGGAATATATATTGGCTGTAACATTCAGAACAACAAATACATATGCCAATACAAATGAGCATTGAACATGCTAAACATAAGCTCAATTGGAGAATCCTGGCAACAACATGAATATATATCTGAGTTGCATAACAGAAGTGTGGTGTACATCAGAGTTGTACAAAGCACAACAGCATGCACCAGCATTGCCAAAGAAGCAACGGACTTCATGGAGCGCTTCATCAATTTCTAAATCTACATGAGCATTTCTAAACCTTTACTCTTTACATTTCAAGAATACGTTTCATATATTTTATTTATCTTGATTATAGAAGTTTTCTTGAAAAACTCTTCAAATCTCCTCTCATTAAAAATGAAAGTACTTTCACATAGGGGGAGTGTAAACTGTTTTCTTGGTTCATTCATTTTGATTAAAATAATTTCTACTCTATTTACTTCTTTATATATTTCAAACTTTTTGCTGATGTCAAATAGGGGGAGAAAAATGTAAGAAAAATATGTATGTTGCATATGTATGTTGCATCATATATGATATGTATGTTTGCACTTTACATTATATATATGTATGTTGCACTTCATTCAGACATATTTTTCTTAAAGGATTTGTCATCATCAAAAAGGGGGAGAATGTTAGATATGATTAGTTTTGATGATGTCAAATATAGATATTAAGTGATAAGAGCAAAAAGTTCATATAATGTATTTCTTTGACTAACTACTATATTTAATGTTACATATTTTGTAGATTAGTCAAGCAAAGAATGAAGAAGATTGAATTAATGAAAATGAACAAGAGGAAGAAGAAGAAAGAAATTGAAGATAGTCAAGGAGGTGCTTACTTGGATTATGAAGAATGAAGAACTTGTTAGATCTTACAAGAAGATAAAGATTCAAGTTGTTAGATGTGACATTGGAGGTTTCTATTATGATACCGGAGGTTTCTATGATCAAATAATGGTTGGAATATGTTAATATGAAGCTAAGATGACTTATATATGAGTTTTGGCACTTCTAGAGGAGTTGTGCTCGAGCACAAGGTGTTATGCTCGAGCACAGGAAGAACATGCTCGAGCACAGGCCATTTCACTCGAGCACGGGGTGTATACTCTGTTCTACTCTGTTTTACGTTCAGCTTGAGCGAGGTCTGGTATTTTGATCATATCTCTCAAACCACACGTCGGATTGACCCGAAACCGGTGGCATATGAAAGAGGACTCCCAACACGTAAATTTGGCACCAGAATCACATTGAAAGAAGATCAAATGAAGTAGATATGACTCGTCGAAAATGAAATTGAAATCACCGTCTTTTTCTGACACAGGTTCGGTATTTTGAGTATATCTCACAAACCACAGATCGGATTGAGACGACACCAGTGCCAAATGAAAGTAGACTCAAAGAGCTTTCCATGGATAGCTAATTTGCCTAATTTGAACGTATATTCTAGGAGCTATGCCTTCTGGAAGTTGATGCTTGTGCAGACTAGCGAAATATACACTCCTTCGATCATAACTTGCAGAATACAAGGAGTTTGGAGCTGATTCTTGTTGCATTAGAATGCATATGATAAGAGCATTCTTATGATACATCATTTGGATCAAATGAATCAAATTTTTCTAAAGGGGCCCCACATCACCTGCGAGTGAAAAAACTGACTCTCTGAAAATGTTGTGCGAGTGATGTCCAGAAGCAGCTGAAACGTGAAGAAAGTTGCAACACTCGAGCACTAGGATTCATGCTCGAGCATTGGATCATTTCTCACTCGAGCAGATGTGAGAGAAGAGCTGCGAGTGACAACCCGAGAAGAAGCATGCACGTGAAAACTTGAGGCGCACTCGAGCAGACGTTTTGTGCTCGAGTGATGTTGAGAATTCACTCGAGCAGATGTGAGAGAAGTGCAGCGAGTGCTTGCCCGAGAGGAAGTCAGAATGTGAAAATATCAACTGCACTCGAGTGAGCCATATTGCACTCGAAGTGAAGTTCTGACAGAAGCAACGAGGGAACAAAACAGAGCCTCACAACCATCAATCCAAACATGGTTAAACGTTATACAATCATTATGTTTTCACTTGTTATTGTTTCTAAACATTATCTAACATATATTTCAAGTGTAAAACAGGAGTTTACATATTTGGGTTGCATCTTCAAGAATGGAGGTCACGTATGAAAATTCTTCACTCAACGTGATGAATCCCAGAAGCCAGAAATTCAGTTTTTGACCAATGATCCAACATACCCATGACTAATACTTCATCATATTAATGATTAAGTATTTTGCAGTATGAAACAGGAAATATAACGGTGAGCTTTCAAATTCAAATAAAAGTCAATCACGTGCTACCAACCACGACAGCAAATGACCCACCATGAAGAATTGTCTGAAACTCAAAACACTCCACAACGTGATGTACAGCTCAAAATGATTCTCTCTGCTATTAAACTAAGACGCTCCACTTTGCTTCACAACGGACAGGAGCGTGTTTTTCAAAAATGCTCAAACGTTCAAATGAGGCAATGGAACTCCAACGGAAAAATTCTCACAACGGTCATCATCTTCATCAACTATAAATGAGAGAGTTTTCAACTTGGATGGTGGTGAGAAAAACGGTGAAAGACAGAGAAAACAGAGAAACAACTCCAACATGTGAAAAACATGAATCCTCTGCTTCTACCCAAACGCTCTCAGTTCTGCGGTTTCAATATTACTTTTCATTGAGAGAGTGATTATTTGTATTGTACTTCAGTGAGATTATATCCACTCTGTGAGAGAGTCTGTAAACACTTTCATCTATATTTCTGAGTTGATCTCAAGGTAGAGGGACCTTGAGAGGATTGATTTTCTTACAGGGAAGCAGTAGAGAGAATTGCCGTAAGACATTCTGCTCGTAAGACTTACAAGGTGCAAGCAGTAGAGAACGTTGCTGTTCATAAGACTTACAGGGGTGTAAGCAGGAGAGAACGTTGCTGCTCGTAAGACTTGCATGAGTAAGCAGGAGAGGAAGATCTTCGGAATTGCTCTGCTCGTAAGACTTGCCGTAAGGGGGAGTATCTTGATGAGAGATTTGTAAAAGGTTTCACAAGTACCCAGCTAAACTTGTGGGATTGTAAAGGCTTTTCTTGTGCCCGGATTAAACAAGAAGATAGTGGATTTGAAAATCTCAGGAGGAGCCTGGGGACTGGACGTAGGCCATCACAGATTGGACCGAACCAGGATAAATCACAGTTTGCATATTCTCTTCCCTAAACTCTTATATTTCCAGCATATATTATTTAATCTAACTTTTGATTTATAAACCTTCATACTTACTGTTTTCGTTAAGATACGAAAAGTTTTCTAAAGTTCTTAAGTTTTCATATTATACACCCAATTCACCCCCCCTCTTGGGTAATAGCCGGTTCTAACAAGGTCCTCTTGAGATCTTTGGAAGGATTGAGCCTGTTGCATATCGAGTAGCCCTACCCCCAAACTTGAGCATACTTCATGATGTATTCCATGTCTCCCAACTGAAGAAGTACCAACCGGATCCGTCTCACATTATTGAGTATGAGGAAGTGGAGTTGCAAGATAACTTCACATATACGGTGGAGCCAGAACAGATTATTGATCGAGAAGAATGGCGGCTCAGACACCGAAGTATTCTGAATGTGAAAGGGATCTGGAGGGGTATGACTCAGAGAAAAGCAACCTAAGAAGCGGAAGAGGATATGCGAAGGCGATATCCAGAGTTCATGGATTAAGTGGTGTAGCAAATTTCGAGGATGAAATTTATTTGACGGGGGGAGAATTGTAATATCCCAATTTGGGATTAAGGGCTAATGACTCTGATATTGATTGTGATTAGTGTAATTAAACACTTTTAAAGAAATATGATGTAAATTTGATATAGGTATATTTGGAGATTAGAGATCAAGGGTTGAGATTCATTGTCTATGGGTCGGAATCCCATGCTTTGTATCTATGTAAGCTCATGTAAGAGTGTGTAGGATGTTGATATATGGCCTTTGGTGGACCATTGGATGTGGCACAAGAGGACAAAAGTCCACTTTTCTCTCTGCCTTCTCTCTTTTTTTGATGGGGAGGCATGGGCAAGGGAAAAGTTGGTACATCATCATCATTTCCTTTATCTTACCATCTCTCTCTCTCTTCTCTCCATTTCTGGCGCTCAAGCAAGAAAAGAGGGGAGGAAGCTTTGATTTTTGGGTGAGTTGTGATCCTCTTAAGCTCAAAACCTCTTCCCAAATGTTGTGCACCTCATTAAGAGCTTCATCGTGGTGATTCCAGAATCTTGAATAGTGTTGATTTGAGGTATTGGACAAAATTGGAAGTTTGAGAATCAAGATTCTGACTTTGGCAAAGTGAAGAGGTAAGGATTTGATGCATTTTGATATATTATTTGATATTTTTGGATAAGTTGGGTAAAATCTAGAAATTTGCCTTGAGTTTGTGTCAATATTGAATATATGGATTTCATAGTGGATGATGTTGAAATTAGTTTATTGTGGAATTATTTGATTGTTGGAGTTCATTTGGAAAGTTTGAATTGAGTTGAATGAAATTTGGACATTGTGTGTGTCATAGAGACCTAAGTGTTTGATTGTGGTTAGAATGGTTTTTAGGTGTTTTAGAAGTTGCCTATGTGTTCTTTAGGCATGGTTAAGTGTGTATGTTTGTTAAATGAAGTTTAGGAGTCATTGGCATTATTTTTGGCCATCTGGGAATTTTCTGTTATCTGCTGTGATCTAGGTAATTTGATAGCAACACTCGAGTGAGGGAAGATCATGCTCGAGTGCTGCGTGTATATTCCCTTTGCTGCTTCAAGTTTTGCCTGGGTTCTATGAGTGGAACTCGAGTGCACTTTTGTAACCGTGAGTGAAGTTGGTAGTCACTCGAGTGAACAAGGGATTGCCTGAGTGATGGATTTAATCCAGAGTCAGGGTTGCTCTCGGGTCCTCACTCGCTGGTCATTTGTCAAGAGTGTGCTCTGACACTCGCAAGCATTGTTGTCTCACCCGAGTGCTAGGGTTCATGCTCGAGTGAGCTTTTCCCTCTGGTGTGGTCTGTGCTCTCGGGTTGTCACTTCTTGTGTTGCACTTTCAAGTACTCGAGTGGATTTGGAGTCTTCATCCAAGTGCAAAGTTTCATGCTCGAGTAATGTGAGCACTTTCGGGTTAGGGTAGTTGCTCACTGTCAAACACTAGCGAGTGAGCCGTTCTCACTCGGGCACGAATCACTCATCACTAGTAGAAAAATGACTTTTTAGAACGGTTAAAAATGACTTTTTAGACCGGTTCTGTATTAGGTCTTGATACAGCAGGTCTAAAAAGTCTGTTATTTTTTAGACTGGTTGTTATAACCGGTCTTAAAAGTCACACTTTTAAGACCGGTTGTGCCCACAACCAGTCTAAAAAATCCACGTTTAAGACCCGTTGTAGGAACAACCGGTCTTAAAGTTCAGACATTTAAGACCGGTTGTGGGAACAACCGGTCTTAAAGGTGAGACATTTAAGACCGGTTGTGACTACAACCGGTCTTAAAGCTTTATTTTCTTTAAAACGTCCCTTTTATTATATGTACACGCACAGAATGCTCCAATTTTAAACAGCAGTACATAACAATCACTGATTTCAATTTCAAAATTCAAAAGCACCAGTCTATAGCAGCAACAAATTAATGTTCATACAAGCCAGTACAGTCATACATTGATGATTCATTTGCAATTAGACAGTAAGGATGACCAAATGACAGCAGTAAAACAAACGCTTCTTCTTTTGAAGTTGATTGTACCTTCCCTAGTCCCTAGTGTCCCTTTGGTTGCCTACACCAAACATGAAGTTTCTGGGAAATGAACATGCCCTTTGGTCTATTGTTATTGTCATCAGAACCATATTGCATTGCATAACCTGCTTGATCTGCCAAGCCCTTCTTCTTTCCCTTTGACGAATATGAAGAATCCATAATCCCTACATATATCACCAATTCACTCACTTCATTACTCATCAAAATTAGAACATGTTAATTTCTCCCTGCTAGAAAATAATATTTGGAAATGAGTGCTTTGTGAAGGAAAGAAATCGCTTATATCATCAATACAACTATTGAAGCATTGTGATACACACAGAATGTAATTTTGTGGAACAGAGGGTGAGAGAGAGAGAGATAATATATAAGGAATGAAACAGTTCGTGAGAAGAAACAAACATTTTCACATTATAGAAGACAAGATCATATAACAAAAATTGCTTCAAATAAATGAAACCAAGCAATCACAAAAATAAAATAAAACATACAAATCAGAGCCAAATACATGCAGAATGAAAGTGGGGGGATTATGTGAACACACAATCTGAGAGAATAGAAATGGAAGATGCAAGTCCCGCAAACAAACATGCCAAATATTAAGATTTGAGGTATCATTCTATGAAGAATTTCAGGAGCCTAAGGTTATTCTATCTTCTCTTTGTCAGAAAAACGGGTTTCATGTGCTTGCTTCTTCTATGCTTCATTTGAAGGCAAAAACACCAGGACACAACCATCACAATTCAACAAGAGTAAACTAGGGATATAATTGATCTACAAGTCCCTACTGATTCACTTGATGTTAGCAATAATATGAGAACAATAATGTACAATGTAATGTTGGATTCAAAAACTCACTATTTTTGTAATAGCTCATGGATGAATTCAGCACAACATGTGCGAATGAAATCAATATCTTCTTCAGGAAAGGGATCAGCAAGATCAAACATCTGTAACACCAAAACCAGACGAAACATTGACTTAGTAACTTAAAAACAATAAAGTAAAACAAAAGTTCTGAAATATAAATTTACCTCTTGAGTAAAATCAGTCGTGCCTCGAGTGATAATATTGTAAATGTGTCTCAAAACATAAAAACCACATAAGTTGGATCCCTTTGGTTGCCGACGGCTCTGAGAAACAACATGATATCATTAAAATAAATATAAAGGCATGTCTTATTACATTCTTTAAACAAATCCATATGTACTAACCTTTGGCATGATCCATGTAGGGTCCTTTAAGTCACGAACATGCTTACCACAAGCACTGTGTAGGAATGTCCGCATAGCCCTATGATCATCACAATGACAAAGGTTATTGGTTTTACTCAAATTCCTTAAACTTTGCATACAAAAGGTAATAATGCAAGAAAACTAACGAATTCATGGTCTTTTTCAAATCATTCCCTAGTTTGAAGTGGAGGGAACATAAGAGGATGACAGTGTAACTACTCTTGCATAGAAGAAGCAACTGCCAATGATCACTGAAAAAAATAGAAGAATATTAAGCAAACATAAAACATTATATAAATTATTAAATATCAGTTTCTTTCTTACCTATGCACATATGGAGCCAAGAAACACTCAATTCTAGTTTCACTAAGCCTCTCTGACAAGTATTTATGTCTACTAGCAGCAGTAGTCCCTTTCTCTTGGATTTGATGGGGGCATAAGAATCCAAATTTTTCACTTTTGCCATACGAGACCAACCTACAATGCATGTACCTACAATAATGTAAGCACATAAATAAAATGTAAACGGTGAAACTTTTAAAATATTTACTTTGAATTGCAGAAGCTACTTACATTAAGAACAGTTGGACAATCCCAATCGTAAGATTTTGTCCAGGAGCTACCAGGGACATCAAATCATCCCTCTCAAGAGAGCATGTCACTCCTGACTATCCAACAACTGAATCCGTAGGCCACTGTCTTGTTTTGAAGGATGTATCATATGCCATCAGAATCACTTGTTGCATGATATTCAATGGAGGCTGTGAAACTTCTTGCCGAGTAAAGGGAGCTGGACTTGGTAGGGCTTTGATCGGACTTGGTGGGGCTTTGATCGGACTTTCCTTGGCTCGACCAGAAATAAGGTTCGTTGGCCACAAGATGAAAGTGCCCAAGACATCGCTAACGATCTTGAATTCATCAGAAGGGATAGGGACAGGTGCATCTGCAATAATAACCTCGTCAACTGACACTCCGACTTGATCACCTTCCATTTGTCGGTGGTGGACAGTTGATCCCAGGTTATGCACACTACCCCGTGCAACTAACCGTCTCAGAGGATCCTCGACAAAAAGATCACAAAGCTTAGTAATTTCTGGGTTAGGACCCTCTGATAACTACCTAATGTTACAACAACTACCTTTAGTGCTTTGCTTATTAGGATCAATTGATTGTGGCTAGGGAGTACTGGTATCTTGTCTTGAGCTCATTAACACTATCATTTCCTCTTTCATCTTGCTCAACCGGGTCTCTAATAGTGCATCAAATGATGCTTCAGCCTCGACCTTTGCTTCTGCTCTTGCAATGGCCAACATAGTCTCCAATTCCTCCCTAGTCACGATGTTTGAGGAATGGAGTACGGGGGTTCCAAAGTAATCCCGTATCCCTACCCTTCCTCCAACTCCCCTGACATGGCCTGGATGCTTGTGTTTGCCAGTAGCAACTGTTAGAATATCATTCCTACCCTCCGACTTAAAAGAGCCCTCAGCTTGTTGTTTTCTAAGTTCATCCTGTAAGATAATACAAAATAACAAACATAAGTAATAATGTACGTTTCTTATGTAATTAATTACAATAACGATATATACTTATAATTCTTTCACCAACTATACGAGATTGTTCACTCGTATAAGTCCCATTCCTCTTTTGGTGGGCAAATTGCCATTTTTCTTCTCGACGAATCGGATATGGTAGAGAAAGAAGAACAAAAGGATCGGATTGAGATGCTTCTTCTAATCTCTTCCGTTTCGCCGCCAACAAGTCTCTTTCAGCCTTTGCATAACCCCCACGAGACATTGTATGAGGGCAATCATTCTTTCTACCACTCTCTTGTGCTTTTTGCCTTTTTGCCTGCGAATAAGAAATGATACAAAAGGAAAGTGTTATAATCAATTAAGATAATTACTAAGTAAATAAAATGAAAAATAAGTCAACTAACCAAAGATTCTGGAGTAGTCCAAAGCCTAACAAATTCTTGCCAAGTCGCTTGATCAAGAAATGTATACTGGTTGCACGGATTAAGACGAGGCTGACCATCTTTCACCTCAATATGAATGTAATTGTTGGTCAGATTTGTCTTAAACTTGCTCCAGCGCTCATAACAATACGTCATCATCTTATTGTACAAGATCTCACTCTGAGGAACGTCGTAGGTGAGCTGAAATGCATGCATTGAAGGAGTAAGTGACAAATTTGTGATATTTGATAATAATTAATTACATACATTAGAGAATTGTATACCTGAATAGTGTCCCAAATATGCTGCTTCACCTTTGCATCGACATTTCTCTACTCCTCTATCAAGATACTTGGCTTGTTACGTGTAAGGAGGCCGACGAAACTCCTATATCGTTGTGCATTAGGCCCGATTGGTTTCCAATGTCTATCAAACTCAATCGGTATCTTTTGGCCTGCACTCCGACTGAGGGAAACATCTGTCAATCGTGTGCCACGTCAACCCCTCCGTAAGACTGGCTACTGCGCTCACTACGACCCTGGCTCGGAGCATTGCTAGGCTCGCCCTGGTTAACACTAGCTGGCTGACTCTACTGAGCACTAGGTGGCTGACTCTCCTGAGCATTAGGTGGCTGACTCTACTGATTCGTCATTTGCCTGTAACGACAACAAAGAAAGATAAATCCTAAGCTATGACATGTGAAGACTATATCGATAAGATAACTAAACATATTCTTCAGATATAAATCATAATCATAATTACTTTAGTTAGTTAAGGTCAAAGTAGTATCATAAAGTGATATCCTCCCATATTCCCTCGTGATGATCATTTCTTGTGCCGTGCGCATTATCTGCTTCATCTTCTTCGTTTAGTTCTGGTAGACCCCTGGAAAAAGAAGGAGTCTCAATAAGATCATAATTTGAGTGACTTTTCTCATCAATATCAATGACCCTTTTTCCTTGGAGAGCTACAGACCACATTTTATTTGTTTGATAAGTGATATAGAACACTTGTTGCGCCTCATCTGCCATAATGAAAGGTTCATTTCCAAAACTTCTACTATTCAGATCTACTAATGTAAATCCTAACCTATCGATCTTCACACCATTAAGGACATCAACCCACTTGCATTTGAAAATGGTAAATCTAATTTTAACATAGTCAACCACCCAAATCTCTTCAATCACCCCATAATAAGGTATGGCAGCCAATGTAGGGTTCTTATCTTTAGAACTAGAGAAGTGCATAGATTTAGCCACTAATACAACACCATTGTTCTGGACGGTGCTCTTATCATCTAGGGACTTCGTGTAAAAGGTATAACCATTGATCACAAATGAAGTCCAACTTATGACATTAACTTCAGGACCACGTGTTAACCAATTTATTGTATCAGAAACACATTCTTCTCCGTCAACCTTTTGTTTGAATCAATGTGCGAAAGTTCTGTTATGCTCCCTAATTAACCTTTGTTCGCTCATTCGACTATTTTGTTTCAGTACAATTTCTTTATGGGCATTCATGTAATATTGAACTTCATCAACATTGTTCAAGATGTACAAGTGGACTTGTTGCAATTTATCAACATCTATGCTCTTTACTGTTGCCCCGCGTCTACCCCCTTCTTGATCATGACGTTTAGGAAGGCCAATATGTCGTACATTTGACAAATAATGTTGACAAAATTCCATAGCTTCTTCAGAAACATATTTTTGAACAATAGATGCTTCAGGCCGATTGGGGTTCTTCACATACCCTTTTAGTATTTTCATAGTTCTTTCGATTGGGTACATCCACCGGAAATAGATAGGGCCACACAACTTTATCTCTCTTACTAGAGTCACAAACCAAGTATACCATGATATCAAAAAAGGAAGGAAGAAAAAGCTTCTCAAGCTGACATAAGATCATATATCCTTCATTCTCCAATTCCTCCGATCTTTCTGTGTCAATGACTTTACAACAAATGGCATTGAAGAAGAAATAAAGTCTAGTCAATATGTGTTGAAGATCATATTCCGCAATGCCTCGAATAGCTACTGGGAGTAGTTGTTGCATTAAGACATGACAATCATGAGACTTTAGCCCTCTTAACTTCAAGTCTTTCATCGATACAAGCTTTTTAAAATTTGAACAATACCCTGAAGGAACTTTAGCACCATGTAAACACTCACAAAAGCTTCTTTTCTCAACCTTAGACAAAGTATGAGCAGCTGGAGGACAAAAAGTTCTATTACCGTATGGCCTTGGATGTAAATCTTCTTGTATTCCTATTTCTTGCAAGTCTAATCTTGCCTTCACGCCATCCTTAGAACTTCCTTGTATGTTGAGCAGTGTCCCAACAATACTATCACATACGTTCTTCTCCACATGCATGAAATCAATACAGTGTCTGACGTCAAGATTGCGCCAATATGGAATATCGAAGAAGACAGACCTTTTCTTCCATATATTTTTCTCATTTCTACTCTTTCATGACTTACCAAACATAATATTGATATTTTTCACATTTTCATAAATTTTCTCCCCAGTCAATGCCTCTGGAGTATCTTCAAACTCTTGGCCACCGAAAAAAGCTTTTTTTAATCTACCATAAGGGTGGCTTCATCTTAGAAATCGCCTATGGCCAAGGTAAACCGTCTTTCTTCCATGTTGAAGTTGATGGTAGCATGTGCCTTCTTCACATATTAGACAAGCTTTGTGGCCTTTAACGCTATATCCTGACAAGTTCCCATATGCAGGGAAGTCATTTATAGTACAAAAGATCATTGCTCGCATATTTAAAGTCTCCTTCTTGTTCGCATAAAAAACATCGACACCTTTATCCCACGACTCTTTCAAGTCTTCGATCAAGCGTTCTAGGTAAACATCTATGTCATTTCCGGGTTGCTTTGGTCCCGAAATCAACATAGACAATATAATGTACTTTCGTTTCATACATAACAAAGGAGATAAGTTGTAAATTACCAATAGAACAGGCCATGAACTATGTATACTACTTAGGCTACCATAAGGATTCATACCATCTGTGCTAAGCCCAAGCCTGAGATTCCTAGGTTCTTCACCGAAGGTAGGAAATAATTGATCGATTTTTTTCCATTGAGAAAAATCAGCTGGATGTCGAAGCTTTCCATCAGAAATCCGCTCATCTGCATGCCATCTCAAATTTTTGGCATCAATTTCATTAGCAAACAGGCACTTGAACCTTGAAATGATTGGAAGATTCCACAACACTTTTGCAGGGCCCTTATTTGATTTATACCTCGGAGTTTCACATATCGGACATTGCTCATTGTCTTCATGATCTTTTCTATACAATATGCAATCATTAGGGCAAGCATGGATCTTTTTATACTTCATCCCTAGTGGACACAGCATTTTCTTAGCATCATAGTATCGACAAGGCAACACATTATCATCAGGAAGCATATCTTTAAAGGCCTCAAGCGTTTCTGAAAAACTCTTGCCGCTCCATCCATGCCATGCTTTCAAGCTTACCAATTTCAATACAGCATTCAGCAATTGGTATTTTTTACACCCCGGGTATAATGGCTTCTCAGCATCACTGCACATATTACCATATGCATGTGATTGTTCAAAAGCCTCTTCTCTTACATCACGAATAATGTCCTCTATCCGATCATCCATATCCATGTCATTATCATCACAATTCACTTCCCCCTGTTGAGATGCACTTGGCATTTCTAATTGTTCACCATGCCATACCCATACTACATACGTCTTACAAAACCCTTCACAAATTGAATGTGTATATATATCTGCAGCACTCAATCGCTTCTCATTCAAACATTTTACACAAGGGCAATAAAACATCCCACTATCATCATTGGCATTTCTTTTTGCAAAGTCTAAAAAACCCATCACCCCAATATCATATTCAACACTCGTCCGTTTAGCTTGTATCCAACTACGATCCATATATTCCAACACCTTTTTTTTTGTTTTCTACTTCTTCCCCTGGAAAAGGTATGAGTATGATGAGAATGGGTCATCTTTTTTCTTCAAGCATAAACAAGAGTGTTGACTTTTTTACTTATTTGAAATATAAGAAACATTTTGGCCACAAATTTATATGAATGGGGTTGAAGAAGTTAAATCTCAACCCCATTCATGCATATTGAATGTGAATGGCCAAACAACCAATAATGATTAATATAGCACCCGGATCATTACCTATATATATGATATATTCCTATCCTTCCTAATTATTTATGTTCCTATATTTTATTCATCATAATGGGTCTAAAAGTAGTACACAAAAACATAAAACAAGTTTTTTTAATAAAACAACTGTAAATGGTCCCGCTAGATCCAGCACTTGCAAGCAAATAATTAGATTAACGTAACTAATCATATTGAAGAATCGTGCCGAATGTTTACTAGTTTAAAAGACATTGAGATTTGAGAGAGAGCTAAGAATAACCCTATTGAAATCAAAGGATGAGTCTCATATCTTGTACGTTGTGAGTGAATTGCAATTTCAATCCTTCCTTGAGATAGAAATATGAAAGAAAAGTTTAGATCATGCTGGCAGCTTCATCTGTTACTGGTGCACCACATGTATTAATTAGCAGAAATCAGAGAGAGGGAGAGAGAGAAACGCACAAAGAAGAAGAAAGAGAGATGACTAAGGGAGATAGAAGGGAGAGGGGACAGTAAAGGGATATAAATAGAGAGTTGTAAAGCTTAAGAACTGAAAAGCTAACCATGTTGGTGATTTAATTGATGCTAAATAAATATTAGTGTTGTTAATTAGGAGATGACTTGTGTCAGTGTGGTCCAAAGCTAAAGACAATTTAAAAATTAAAATAGTATGATTATGACCAATTTGCTCCCAACATTTCATTACAGGCACGATTGAGTGGTTCCAAGTTTATCTTGGAGTACACATCAACCAAAGTAAAAAAAAGTGCATGTCACTAAGTTAATGGGGGACCATTTGCATGGCTTCCTACAATTCCAACCTTATAAAGAAAAATTCACTAAACGCATATATATCCTAATTACCCCATCATGTTTGGAAAGGTATAAACAAAATAAAATAAAATATAACAAAACCCAGTGACTCTAATTAACCCCTTTCTCTGTCCGCCATGGCACCATTTTAAATATGCTTCATATGCATTATAAATGAATAATATCATATATATGCGTGCGATGATAACTCTTATTTCGCTTTTGAACATATGAGGCATATGCTTATTGTTTGATACAAAACTATCTGCATTCGAATTGGCTTCAATTTTGGGTTCATTAATAATTATATAAAATGAAATATTTTTATCTGCACACATATGATGTACCAGAGGAAGGTGGTAGGAACTAAAAGAAAAACAATAGAGTAATATATTTATGTATCGTGAGGCTTGCTGTGATTTTAAGGTGGTGTTTATTTCGAGTTGTTGTGATGTCTTTGGGAGATCAATGCATGGAAGCAATAGATACATGCAGAGTCATCCCCATTTAACAATATATATCAGAATGGGGAATTCACATTATTCCATGAGAAAAGTTTCCAGTATATTGGTAAAAATTTAACTTGTCCAAGATCCGAAGGTGTAATAATTTCAAGCAAAGGCACGCCCAGCAACACATCTACTACTATCAACAAGCCAATTCACAACATAAAAGCTCGCACACCAGATTGGTATGATACTTTTAACATAAACATAAGAAAACCCTTTTCAAAAAAATAAATTTGATATGCAGGCTGAGATTTACAAGGCAAACTAGTTAACTACATATTGATCTTGAGCTATTACAATGGAGACTAGTGCACCCAATCTTTTAAGGACTGTTTGGTGATAAATTAGAGTTCATAAGTACTTTCTAGCTTTAATTACCGCACACTTGCATCAAATTAAAATTCAATTCATGTTTATTGTAGCAGTTTAATGTAGCACTAAAGCTCAACGTCTCTTTAAGCATATCATGATCTGCTAAATCCATGACAGCAGTTCCTAACAACTGACCTTTAATGGCCTCATCTCTTCGAGACTCATACAAGTTGAAACAAAACACAGGTAGGAATGATAAGAAGCATCCACTGGCTTCAAAAACAAGAATTGAAAATTTGAATATAATACCAAAAGGTACGTATAAGAAGCTGGAGAGGAGTTCTAGGTGCATTTGAATAGGATGTTCAGATAAATGCTGATACAAGCAGAACTATAACTACAGACAATGCTCAATTAAACCACAGTAAATACATACACTTGTCATGGTTATCCTAGAAACACAGCATCTCCGGGCAGTAATCACTATGTGGGAAAGAATCCTGCCAATTCTTGCTACATGAAAATGATATTTTCAAAATAAGCTCTGCCAGCTGAGGCATAAAACAACAGGTTGAAATTTTGGTTTTCTAATTCTATTGTCTTAAGAACATTTATGTGCCAAACAACCAAAAAAGTGGTGCCAGAAAATATGACAAGATAACTTCTCTCCCAGAAAAAGTGAAAATATCACTGTTGAGCATGTTGGTTTTGATAGGTGGGATGATCTCTTTGTATACACATCAGCAATGGAAAAAGGTACTAGAAGCAAACTAGATATGAACTTGAAGCTTAGCTTACAGACAATCGCAAACCTCACGAACATGACAGCTTATACCAAATATAAATGTCTTCAATTTCTCCTTTCAAACATTTTATCAAACACCTAATGTGCATTCACATTCAACAATAGAACAGAGGAGGAACATAATGGTGTTTTCTCAGAACAGAGGAGGAACATACCTCAAAAAAGAGATTGAAGATGAAGATTTCCCAGAAATGCAGTGACGACAGCACCCACGAGCAGCTGAAGCAATGTATGAGGTATGTTCGTCGACAGCACCCACGAGCACCCACGACAGTACAGCGGCCGAAGAGCGACGACGGACTCGATTCAGAATGGGATAAGGTAAGGGACAGGGACTCACGCTGAGGAGAGAAAAGATTGGGAACAAACTTGCTTGGGTGATTCAAATGGAAGGGATCGATTTCAGATTGGAAAAGGCGGGAGAGTGAGCTGAGGCACAGCTCGAAAGTAAATTGGGAACATTTTTTAGACCGGTTAAGAGGATAACCGGTCTTAAAAATAGACTTTTAAGACCGGTTGTTAGGCAACCGGTCTTAAAAACCTTTTTTTTAGAACGGTTATACTCTTAACCGGTCTAAAAATATATATTTTAGACCGGTTCTCTTAGTAACCGGTCTAAAAAATAAAATCCCTAATTTTTTTAGACCGGTTAAATAATCTTTTTTAGACCGGTTATTATAATAACCGGTCTCCCAACTTATTTATAATAACGAAAATACCACCGCGCATTTCTTTTAGACCTGCATCCACTACAACCGGTCTAAATGGGCCGGTCTAAAACACCTTTTTTGTACTGGTGATATATGAAACTAATAAATTGTATGAAGAAATAATCTAACTTCATCTACAATACCGTTAAAATGGTGGGAAGAATCACAAACCCTATTTAGTAGGTTGATAGCTTCAAAAGAGACCATGAGGATCCCTATCATCAAATTCGCTATTACTGGAGGTAGGGAGGATGATTTAGCTGAATTTATTAATAGAGTGATAGTTAACTGCCACACCTTTTCCCTTAAAATAAATAAAGTTTTGTTGGATTGAGACGGAGGGAGGGAGGATGAGGACCCCTATAGAGACTTGCAGCAGTTATAGCAAGGTCAAGAGTCATGACAGAGGGTTTTATTCGATTTCATCACAACAAAATTGCCTTTGGTAGGGGGAATATATGTACATATACCATTTTTTATTTAAGTGAAAAAAATTAAAAGGTAAGGAATAGAGGGGAAAGGGAAATCAAAATTGAAGAAGAGGGAGAGAAAATGGTCCCCTATGAGAGTCAGAGATGATAAACCAGAAGAGCCTAATAATTTCTACTCTTCTCGATATCTCTTCTTCATATAAATATGTGTGTGTGTGTGTGTAGGGGGGTAATGGTGACAAAGTTCAAGCTCTTCGTGGAGGGTGGGAATTGAGACGGAAACAGATGATTTCATATTTTTCTTCATAGTTGAATTTAGTTGCACCATGATTTCAAGTTGTTCTTCTTTACATAACCACCAAATTTTAACCGATTTCAAGAAGTGGATCACAGAGCAGCAATGCAGTTCATGAAATTGCACTATAGCTCATACAACAACGATCAAAGAATGAACATATGGACACAATAAACTATCAGACTGGGGGCCAAAGGATACCAAACACCAAACACACCAGAAAATTTATATTAAGCCTAGGCCGATAACCAAATCTGGAGGTAACAACTTCTATATAGTAATTGTAGAGGACGATGAAGCATACCTCAAAAAAGAGGATGAAGACGTGAATGATAGCGACCAACGAATGACGGACGACAGCACCAACGATGACAACCACGAGCAGCTGAAGCAGTGTATGAAGGCGACCGAAGAGCGACGACAGAAACGATTAAGAATATATGACAGCCATCGACAGCGATGACGGACGGGGAGTCGACGACTGAGGAGAGAAAAGATTGGGAGGGATTTCAGATTGGGAGAAGCGGGAGGAGGAGCGGCACGAAAATCATATTGGGGAAAACCTTTTAAACCGGTTAATTAGATAACTGGTCTAAAATAAAGGATTTTAAGACCGGTTCCCTAATAACCAGTTTCCCAGGTTGTTTATAATTATGAAAATACCACCGCGCATTTCTTTTAGACCTAATCAACTACAACCGGTCTAAATGGCCCGGTCTAAAACGCCTTTTTTGTACTAGTGCATCACTCGAGTGAGGTCATCGTCACTCGAGTGAGCTAGACTAAAATCATTGTTTTACCTTTCTAAAAAGGGGTCTTCAGGGTAGTTCTTCCAACCATTTAGGCATATGTTTAGGCCTCTATTAGTCATCTAAAGTGTCCTAAATGATAACCAACTTAGAGTATTATAGAAATATACCTTTGGAAAAGAGATTGATTGGTTGTCTCTAATTTGGTATTGGATTTGACATCTGTCGCCCTCGTGAACCCGCGGAACCAAAGAACGTCAGGAAAGATTCAAGTAGTGACTTTTCCTTTATATCTTATGTGATGCATTGTATGTGTGTTATATCATTGGTTTGTGATGGATTCGTATGCTGAAATATTTGTGAAATTGGGTATGCGTCGCTATACCAATAGTCCATGAGTCGCTAACAACGGTTCAGGTAAGGGCTATGTGCCTTCCCGACGGTAAAAAGGGATGAGGTTAGGGTGTAACATTTGTGATTATGTGAGCCGAAAGGCTATTTGTGGGCCGAAAGGCTATATGTGAGCCGTAAGGCTATTCGTATGCACTGCCATACCAACAGTCCCTGAGTCGCTAACAATGGTTCAGGTTAGGACGGTGTTCCTTCCCGGGGGTAAAAGGGGATGAGGGTGGAGTGTGATTTGCGTTGCTGCTGTTATGTGGTGATTTGCTTACATGCTATGTGATTACGTGTGATATGAATGATTTGTTACTACTGAGATTCTTTAGAATCTCACTCTTTCCAAATGACTAACATTTTCAGACAGGGCGAGTGGTTCCAAGGATAAGCGGCTAACCAGGAGTGGTTAGGGCTAGTAGGGACATACGGAAGTTCAGACCGTTGGTTATCCGTTTTGGATTTTGGGATTACTTTGTGTATGAGATGTAAATATGAATTTTTGGTCATGTAATCATCATTTTGGGAAACCTTTAAACCCAATATATATAAGTAACCTGGTGTTGCCAGGATTTTGGTTACGCACTCTGATATTTATTATGTGATATAACTGCACATGTAATTGTATTCGAAAGTGAATATGAGACCAGATGAATTCTGTTTTAAATATTTTTTTAACCCCATCTCCTGGAGATGAGTGATTATAAAAATGATTTTTGTCTTATTGGTCTCTATTTCACTTAAATTTCATAGTCCGGATATAATTACCATAAGGGGGTTACAATGCATTTCTTTAGTTTGAAAGATACGAACCCTGGATTGGTAGCAATACCTTATTTTGGGGTTATTGAAGAAATTTGGGTGGTTGATTATGTTAATATTAAATTTCCCATTTTCAAATGCAAGCATGTTAATGTCAACAATGGTATGATGATCGATCAGTTGGGATTTACATTGGTTGATCTAAATAGTAGAAGTTTTGGAGAAGAGCCTTTTATTATGGTATATCAAGTGAAACAAGTGTTCCATATTATCAATCAGGAAAATAAAATGTTCTCTAAGGAAAAATGGTTGTTAACATTAATCAGGAAAGTCATTCAATGAATGATCTTCTTGAGACTCTTTCTTTTTCTAAGGGTCAACGAGAATTGAATGAAGAAGATGAAGTAGACAATAAACTATTAGGATCGAGGAGACACAGCGGAAGAATTTTTAAAATTTTCTCCGATCCTAATCGAGGATCTATCAACGGCGTTTAAACCGAGTTAGAAAGATTCGTACCTTTTTGAATTCAGGGTTTCTGATCTCTAGGAGCCAACACGTCAGGTTCGCTCCCTCTACAGGTATCCACACGAATGGTCTCTAACATAGACTACATGCTAGCGCCTCCAATGTCTCCAAGGGTTTCCTTGCGGCTCTGAATTCTCATGCGTCCATGAGTATATCTGCTCTATCAAGTTTATAACCTATGAGGGCTATATTCGAATTTCAAAATTAATTTTTATTAATTTTGAAATTAATTAAGAATTAATTATCTTGATGAGCTAATTAAATAAATTCAGTTTAAATTAAATCTGTCCAATAGTTTTAATTTAACCTATTTATTTAATTCAAATAAAAAGCCATTAGATTTAATTTATCTTCATAAATTAAATATAAGATACTATATCCCTATCATGTTAGTTATTAAATCTAATTTATCTTAATAAAATTAAATTTAAAACTAACATAATATAATAATATCACATAATATATATATAATATGTATTTCGAAAATACATATATATATATATATATGTAATATTATTAACAAATTTTTATATTATATATATATATAATTCATCCAACATAGATTAAACATTATCTCGTATTGGGCTATTTTTGTGTGCGACCCTATTGGCCCATACGAAGTTGGCAGTGGGCCAATAACTGTACTAACCCACAAGTCGCAAGCAGCCTCTAGCAAGACATTATGACTACCCAATTCATGTGAGGATCGTTAATACGATGCAACCTGTCATACAACCATGTCACGTCCCTTTTGTCACACGATATATCGGTCAAGGATGAGGCATGGATAATGTCATCCTCTTGTTCCTAATCATTACTTTCTCGATTCCTAAGTAGTTTGACAATAGAAATGGAAACTCCTTTCCATCGTAGTATGGCCATACATTTCTCATACTCACTCATTGAGAAGCCCAGTAATATCTCGCTACTAATATGAGGGACAATTCCATCTTGATCATTCATATTCCTTTGCAAAAAAGACCACCAAGCTCGATCATAGCC